>WOXC01012421.1:0-400660 GCA_011680675.1 Gymnobelideus leadbeateri | reverse complement strand
ACACAGAAAAGCTAAACTCCCGATGAGGACAGCCCAGCAGCCCTGCAGGAAGGACCAGCGCACCAGTCTGGGACCTGGCAGCGTGCAGCGCGCAGAGTGCAGGAGCTGAGCCGAGCCCAGGTCCGCAGGAGCCGAGGTTTTAGCCCCAGGGCGGCAAGGCCAGCAGCCAGCTGAGGAACCCCAGAACACCAGGAGCTGTGGCGACTCCAGAATTATCAACATAGACTTGCCTAGGACAAAGTAAGAGGTTAGTGTCCTATGGACTTTGGGACTGGTATTAGGGAATGCGTCGGCTCCCTCCCCTGGGGGCTAGAAGCCACTGAGGACAAACACCATTTTGTAGTTTTCAGAGGCAGCTCCAGCTCCCAGCCTGCAAATTTGTAGGGAGATCCAGCGATCAGTCTTGGGGAGTAATCGCTCTTGCTTTAACCTCCCTGGATCTGGATTGTGATCTAGGGTGGAAGTTGTGGGTGGGTTTACAGCTTGCCAGAAACGGAAGTTGCCCCCCACACTTTCGGGACGAAAATTCCTCTAGCTGGCCTTAAAGCCATAGTGTGGCAACAAGCCCAAAAAGTCAAGCAATTAAGTGGCAACATGCCAAGGCAAAGGAAACAGAAAAATGCAACCCTAGACTCCTATTTTGGGGGCATAGAGCGGGAAAAGGACTGTGAGGTCAGAAGTCCTGCTCCAAAAGCCCCAGGCGAAAACATGAGCGGGTTGCAGGCCATAGAGGACCTTAAGAAGGACTTTAAAATCAAATAAGAGAAGTGGAGGAAAAATTGGAAAGAGAAATGAGAAGGATGCAGGAAAAGTATGAAATGAGGGTCAACAGCCTGACTGGGGAAAACAACACCTTAAAAAATAGACTAACTCAAATGGCAAAGGAGGCCCAAAAGGGCAATGAGGAGAAGAATGCCTTAAAAAGTCGAATTTGCCAGATGGAAAGAGAATCTCAAAAGTTCACTAAGGAGATTCATTCCTTCAGAGTTAGACTGGAGCAAATGGAAGCTAATGACTTTATGAGAAATCAAGATGCTATTAAGCAGATCCAAACAAATGAAAGATTAGAAGGCAATGTGAAATATCTCATGGGAAAAACCACTGACCTGGAGAATAGATCCAGGAGAGACAATTTAAAAATTATTGGACTACCTGAAAGCCATGATCAAGGAAAGAACCTAGAAATCACCCTTCAAGAAATTCTCAAGGAAAACTGCCCTGATGTTTTAGATCCAGAGGGCAAAATAGAGGTTGAAAGAATCCACCGATCACCTCCTTAAAAAGATCCCAAAAAGAAAACTCCCAGAAATATTATAGCCAGATTCCAGAATCCCCAGATCAAGGAGAAAATACTACAAGCGGCCAGGAAGAAACAATTTCAATATTGTGGAAACACAATCAGAATAGCCAGGACCTGGCAGCTTCTACACTGAGGGATCGAAGGGCATGGAATATGATATTCCAGAGGGCAAAAGAACTGGGAATGAACCCAAGGGTCACCTACCCAGCAAAACTGAGTATTTTGTTTCAGGGAAAATATGGTCATTCAGTGGAATAGAGGACTTTCAAGCATTCTTGAGGAAAAAACCAGAGTTGAACAGAAAATTTGACATCCAGACACAAGAAGCAAGAGATGCCTGAGAAGGTAATCAGGGAAAAGAAATCAAAAGGAACTTATCAAAGTTGAACTATTTACATTCCCATATGGAAAAACAATAACTGTGGTGATGATATCTTCCTCACTATGAAAATAATGGAAGAAGGGTGTGTGGTCATATGAATACATATGTGAATGTGTGTGTACATGTTTACAGTATATATGGATAGAGGGCATAGGTTGAATTTGTTGAGAAGGGAGAATACTCAAGGGATGAAATTATGAGGTGAGAGAGGAAAGTGGCAAGAGGAGATGGGGAGAGACATGGTAGGGTAAACTATCTCATGTAGGGGAAGTGGGTGCAAAGGAGAGGGAGAATAAGGAAGGCTAAAAAGGCAAAACCACATTCACATTGAATTTGGTTCAGGGAGAAAATTACATACATACTAAATGGGATATCTCAACCTGCAGCAGGATAGGGGGAAGGGGGATGAGAGGAGGGATGATGGATGGGAGGGCATCCTTGGGGTGAGGGGAGGTTGAAAGTACCCACTATAGAAGAGGCACAGGATCATGTAGGGAATGGACCAGGTGGGGGGTGGGATGAGTGGGAGGGAATTATAAGCAGCCTTGTACAATATATCTACCATGATAATGTTTTGCATAGCTAGACATGTACAACATATACTGAATTACTTATCTCCCAAGAAAGAATGGGTGACAAGGGAGGAAGGAAATGGATCTGAAATTTGAGGTCGTAACATTAAATGTTTCAAATATATATAAATACTATTATTAATACTCTTTTGCCTATAATTGGGAGATAAGATGTGCAGGCATTGGGGCACAAAGATTCACCTTCCTCTAATGGAAAAGTCGATGGGGGTATGGGAGAAGGTATGGGAGAGAGCAGATTGGAGGAAGCGATATCTTGTGGGACTGCTATTCTGGGAGGTTGGGTAGGGGAATAATGGGGGGAAAATGATTGTAACTCAAAATCTGGCGGAAATGAATGATGTAAAACAGAAGTTAATAAAACATTTGTTTAAAAAAATATCCAATAAAATACTTAAACATTGAAAAAAAAAATTAAACAAGAATGTTAGGACAAGGATCTTAGTTATAGCAAGTATATTAGGAAAGAACATTTTTCAGTGATATATAAAAGGCATTCTATGCTGTGTTTATATTACTATCAGTGCCTCACAGCATTCCGTTTTGTCCCTCTACTACAGGAGAAGGCAAAACATCTAGAAGTTGCCCATTATTCCCTAGGGGTGACTAGAGGTATTCCTACAAGGAAAGAAAAAACAACAAATAGAATCCACAGAAACTGAGGGTAATCCTAATCAGTTTTCAGAGGTTAGAAGGTAGAAGGATGTGACTCAGGAATTAGATAAAGAAAGAAATCCTATTATTTTGGAATTGAAAAATAGGTACAAGGTGAATATGAAATAGCTGTTCTAGCTATTTTAGGTGTCCCCTGAATATATAAGAGAAAGTATGATAAGTAACACATTATTGTTTTATTATTCTTGCAAACATTATTGTGTGTATTTTTAATGTTGAGTAAGTAGGGATTTGTATTTAGATATACTTGAATTCAGAGTCCTCCTCAGATGCTTAATATATATGAGGCTCTGGCAAAATACTTTACATCTGTCTACCTAAATTTCCTCATCTGTATATGGGGATAAAAATAATATCTAACTGCCAGGTTTGTTGGGAGGATCCACTGAGATCATATATGTAAACTACTTTGTAAGAGATAATAATCTATAAAGCTATTACCTATTATTGTCATTGAGTAATGTTAAATTGTTCCTGAGGTGATAAACAGCACTTCTATATCTACTGCCTATAGTGTATATTGAGTACCATTTTTCTTTCTTTTTTTTTCAAATGCTTTATTAACTTTTGGTTTACTTCATTCATTTCCACCAGATTTTGTGTTACAAATTTTCTCCCCGTTATTCCCCTACCCACCTTCCCAAAACAGCAGTTTGAAAGGATAGCCCCTCTTCTTATTTCCCAATTACATATAAAATAGCGTTAATAATAGTGTGTGTGTGGGGGGGTGGAGCCAAGATGGCAGAGTAGAAACAGCATTTCCAATGTGCTCTGCCCCATACAAATTTCAAACAATGTGAAAGGGGACTCGGAACAACTTCTGGAGCCACAGCGCCCACAGAACAGCACAGAGAAGCTAACCTCCTGCTGAGGACAGCCCAGCAGCCCTGCAGGGAGCGGCCAGCTCAGCACTCTGAGAGCAGGCAGCACAACAAGATGGGAACCTACAGAACAGCATGCAGAGCCAAGCCCATGTCCGAGGTTTTAGCCCCAGGGTGGCCGGGCCTTCAGCCGGCTGGAGGGACCCCAGAACAACAGCAATTGTGGCAATTCCAGAATTATCAGCACAGATATGCCTAGGACAATGTGAGAGGTTAGTGCCCTATGGACTTTGGGACCAGTATTTGGGGAACACATGGCTTCCTCCCCTGGGGGCGAAAAGCTGCTGAAGAAACATGGCACAGAAGCCATTTGGCAGCATCAGTAGTGGCTCTAGCTCCTAGTCTTCAAACTGTAGGGAGATCCAGCAATCAGTCTGGGGGTTAATCTCTCTTGCTTTAAACTGCCTGGATCTGGATTGTGGTCTGGGGGGGAAAGTTTGGGGTGGGTATACAATTTGCCAGAGTGGGTGGAGGCTTTACAAAGGCCACCCAACTGGCAGAAGTTGTGAAGACCCCATGTTTGGGCAGAAGCTCCCCTGTCTGGTGGCAGAGTCCTACTGTGGCAAAAAGCCCCAAAATCAAGTAATTAAGTGGCAACATGCCTAGGCAAATGACACAAAATAAACAGAAAAGTTCAACATTGGACTCCTATTTTAGGGGCAAAGAGGCTCAAAGCATGGAGGAGGACTGGGAGGTAAGAATTCCTGTGCCAAAAGCCCCAAATGAAAATACAAGCTGGCTACAGGCTACAGAGGACCTTAAGAAGCAGATAAGAGAAGTGGGGGGAAATTTCAGAAGAGAAATGAAACAAGATGCAAGAAAAGTATGAAATGACAGTCAACAGCGACTGAGGAAATAACACCTTAAAAAATAGACTAACTCAAATGACAAAAGAGGCTCAGAAAAGCAATGAGGAGAAGAATGCCTTAAAAAGTCGAATTTGCCAGATGGAAAAAGAATCTCAAAAACTCACTGAGGAGATTCATTCCTTGAGAGTTATTGGAAATTTATTTTTTTGGAACCTTGAGAGTTATTGGAAAATTATTGGACTACCTGAAAGCCATGATCACAGAAAGAACCTAGAAATCACCCTTCAAGAAATTCTCAAGGAAAAACTGCCCTGATGCTTTAGACCCAGTGGGGGAAATAGAGATTGAAAGAATCCACCAATAACCTCCTGAAAAAGATCCCAAAAAGAAAACGCCTAGGAATATTATAGCCAGGCTCCAGAACTCCCAGATCAAGGAGAAAATACTACAAGTAGCCTGGAAGAAACAATTTTAATATTGTGAAAACACAATCAGAATAGCCCAGGACCTGGCAGCTTCTACACTGAGGGATCAAAGAGCATGGAATATGATATTCCAGAGGGCAAAAGAGCTGGGATTGAAGCCAAGGTTACCTACCCAGCAAAACTGAGTATTTTGTTTCAGGGGAAAATATGGTCATTCAGGGGAATAGAGGACTTTCAAGCTTTCTTGATGAAAAAAAACCAGAGTTGAATAGAGAATTTGACATTCAGACATAAGAAGCAAAAGATGCTTGAGAAGGTAATCAAGGAAAAGAAATCAAAAGGAGCTTATCAAAGTTGGGCTATTTACATTCCTACATGGAAAAACAATAACTGTATTTGATGAAACCTTTCTCATTATGAAAATAATTGAAGAAGGGTACATGGCATATGTTCACAGGTATACATGGATAGAGGGCACAGGTTGAATTTGATGGGAAGGGATGGTTCTTTTTTTTGTTTGTTTTTTGGAGGGCAATTGGGGTTGGGTGACTTGCCCAGGGTCACGTGGCTGGGTTTTTGTTCCTGTGTTGGGTTTCTGGGGCCGGATCTGAAATCAGGTCCTTCTGACTACAGGGCCGATGCTCTACTAACTGCACCACCTAGCCACCCCCAGTCCAATAATTTTTAAATGATTTCTCCTGGATCTATTTTCCACGTCAGTGGTTTTTCCCATGACATATTTCACATTGCCTTCTATTCTTTCATTTGTTTGAATCTGTTTAACAGCATATTGATTCCTCATAAAGTCCCTAGCTGCCCTTTTGCCAATCTAAATATGAGGGAAAGATTGTTCTCAGTGAACTTTTGGGATACTTTTTCCATTTGGCTAATACAGCTTTTTACGGCATTCCTCTCCAAGGTTGCCTTTTTGAGCCTCTTTTGCCATTTGAGATAGTCTATTTTTTTAAACAAATGATTTATTATCTTCTGTTTTACATCACTCATTTCCAGCAGATTTTGAGTTACAATCATTCCCCCCCCCCCTGTTTTTCCCCAACCCACGCTCACAGAATAGCAGTCACGCAAGATATCGCTTCCTCCAATCTGCTCTCTCCCATACCTTCTCCCATACCCCTTTCGACTTTTCCATTAGACGAAGGTGAATCTTTGTGTCCCAATGCCTGCACATCTTATCTCCCTATTACAAGCAAAAGAGTATTAATAATAGTATTTATATATATTTGAAACATTTAATCTTAAGACCTCGAATTTCAAATCCATTTTCTTCCTCCCTTGTCACCCATTCCCTCTGGGAAGATAAGTAATTCAGTGTATGTTGTACATGTCTAGCTATGCAAAACATTACCATAGTAGATATATTGTACAAGGCTGCTTATAATTCCCTCCCACTCATCCCACCCCCACCTGGTCCATTCCCTACATGATCCTCTCCCTCTTCTATAGTGGGTACTGCCAACCTCCCCTCCCCCCAAGGATGCCCTCCCATCCACCATCCCTCCTCTCATCCCTCTTCCCCCTATTCTGCTGTAGGTTGAGATAGCCCATTTAGTATGTATGTCATTCTCTCCCTGAACAAAATTCAATGAGAATGTGGTTTTGCCTTTTTGCCTTCTTATTCTCCCCCTCCCTTGCAACCACTTCCCTTTGCTTCTTCTACATGATATAGTTTACCCTACCCTGTCTCTCCCCATCTCCTCTTGCCACTTTCCTCTCTCACCTCATAATTTCATCCCTTCAGTATCCTCCCTTCCCAACTGATTCAACCTATGCCCTCTATCCATATATAACTGTAACTATATACACACACATTCACATATGTATTCATATGACCACACACCCTTCTTCCATTATTTTCGTAGTGAGAAAGATTTCATCAGTCACTGTTATTGTTTTTCCATATAGGAATGTAAACAGTTCAACTTTGATAAGTTCCTTTTGATTTCTTTTCCCTGATTAACTTCTCAGTCATCTCTTGCTTTTTGTGTCTGGATGTCAAATTTTCTATTCAATTATGGTTTTTTCCTCAAGAATGCTTGAAAGTCCTCTATTGCACTGAATGACCATACTTTCCCCTGAAACAAAATACTCAGTTTTGCTGGGTAGGTGACCCTTGGGTTCATTCCCAGCTCTTTTGCCCTCTGGAATATCGTATTCCATGCCCTTCGATGCCTCAGAGCAGAAGCTGCCAGGTCCTGGGCTATTCTGATTGTGTTTCCACAATCTTGAAATTGTTTCTTCCTGGCTGGTTGTAGTGTTTTCTCCTTGATCTGGGAATTCTGGAACCTGGCTATAATATTCCTGGCAGTTTTCTCTTTGGGATCTTTTTCAGGAGGTGATCTGTGGATTCTTTCAATCTCTATTTTGCCCTCTGGATCTAAAACATCAGGGCAGTTTTCCTTGAGAATTTCTTGAAGGGTGGTTTCTAGGTTCTTTCTTTGATCATGGCTTTCAGGTAGTCCAATAATTTTTAAATTGTCTCTCCTTGATCTATTTTCCAGGTCAGTGGTTTTTCCCATGAGATATTTCACATTGCCTTCTAATCTTTCATTTGTTTGGATCTGCTTAACAGCATCTTGATTTCTCATAAAGGCATTAGTTTCCATTTGCTCCAGTCTAACTCTGAAGGAATGAATCTCCTCGGTGAACTTTTGAGATTCTTTTTCCATCTGGCAAATTCGACTTTTTAAGGCATTCTCCTCCTCATTGCCATTTTGGTTCTCCTTTGCCATTTGAGTCAGTCTATTTTTTAAAGTGTTGTTTTCCTCAGTCAGGCTGTTGACCCCCATTTCATACTTTTCCTTCATCCTTCTCATTTCTCTTTCCAATTTTTCCTCCACTTCTATTATTTGATTTTTAAAGTCTTTCTTAAGGTCCTCTATGGCCTGCAACCTGCTCATGTTTTCCCCTGGGGCTTTTGGAGCAGGACTTCTGACCTCACAGTCCTTTTCCCATGCTATGCCCCCAAAATCGGAGTCTAGGGTTGCATTTTTCTGTTTTCTTTGCCTTGGCATGTTGCCACTTAATTACTTGATTTTGGGGCTTGTTGCCACAATATGTCTTTGTGACAGATAGGGGAATTTTCGCCCCGAACGTGTGGGAGGGCAACTTCTGTTTCTGGCAAGCTGTAAACCCACTCAAGACTTCCACCCCAGATCACAATCCAGATCCAGGGAAGTTAAAGCAAGAGCGATTACCCCGCAAGACTGATCACTGGATCTCCTTACAGTTTGCTGGCTAGGAGCTGGAGCTGCCTTTGAAAACTACAAAATGGCCTGTCTCCTCATCGGCTTCTAGCCCCCAGGGGAGGAAGCCAATGCATTCCCCAAATACTGGTCCCAAAGTCCATAGGGCACTAACCTCTCACTTTGTCCTAGGCATGTCTATGTTGATAATTCTGGATTCACCACAGCAGCTGGTGTTCTGAGGTCTCTCCAGCCTGCTGCTGGCCCTGCCGCCCTGGGGCTAAAACCTCAGCTTAGGGGTACCTGGGCTCTGCCCGGCTCAGCTCCCCATGCTCTGTGTGCTGCCAGCTCCCAGAGTGCTGCACTGGTCCTTCCTGCAGGGCTGTTGGGCTGTCCTCAGCGGGAGGCTAGCTTCTCTGTGTCATTCTGTGGGTGCTGGGGCTCGAGAAGTTGTTCAGAGTCCCGTTTTACATAGTTTGGGGGGAATCTGGGGGCAGAGTGGCTTAGATGAGCTGTTTCTACTCCGCCATCTTGGCTCCACCCCCGATAGTCTATTTTTTAAGGTGTTATTTTCCTCAGTCAGGCAACTCATGTTGACACTTAATTACTTGGCTTTTGGGCTTTTTGCCACAGCAGGACTCTGCCACCAGACAGGGGAGCTTTCATCCCAAGATGCTGGGGTTTTCTCACCTTCCAGGGGTATTATTTGGGTGCCCTCTCTGAAGCCCTCACACCCTCCTGCAAGATAGCCGCACACCTCAAAAAGAAAAGTCCTAGGAATATTATAGCCAGGTTATGGAATTCCTAGATCAAGGAGAGAATATTAGAAGTAGCCAGGAAGAAACGATTTGAATATTGTGGAAACACAATCAAGATAACACAGCACCTGGCAGCTTCTAAACTGAGGGATCAATGGAACTGGAATATGATATTCCAAGAGGTCAAAGTAGCTAGGATTAAAACCAAGAATCTATAAGCATTCTCTGTGTCATTTCATAATTTTCTTGCGTCATTTTCATTTCTCTTCTTAATTTTTCCTCCATTTCTCTTATCTGCTTCTTAAGGTCATTTATGGCCTGTAACCAGCTTTTATTTTCCTTCGAAGTTTTTGGTGCAGGAGTTCTGACTTCACTGTCTTCCTCATGTTCCATGATTTGATACTTTTTGTCCCCAAAATAGGAGTCTAATGTCTTCTGTTTGTTTTGCTTCCTTTGTCTGATCATGTTGCCACTCAATTAATTGTCTTTTAAGATATTTGCCACAGTTGACTTTGCCAACAGACAGGGGAGCTTCCATCCCAAACTCTGGGGTTTTCTCAGTTGCTGGAAGTATTAATTGGGTGCCCTCTCTGAAGCCCCCACACACTCTGGCAAGCTGGTCACATGCTCCAGAATGTCCACCCTAGTCTGCCATCCAGATCCATGTAGGTTAAAGCAAGAGTGATTACCCCTCAGACCATTTGCTTGGTCCCCCCCACAGTCTGCAGACCAGGAGCTGAAGCTGCAACATGATGTGCCAAGGCATCTCAGCACCTTCTCACCATGGGGGCAAAAGCCGATGCTCTCCCAAGTACTGGTGCCAAAGTCTACAGTGCACTGACCTCTCAATTTGTCCTTGGCATCTATGTGTTGAAAATTCTGGAAACGGCCATAATTGCTGGTGTTCTGGAGGCCCTCCAGCTGGTGTTTTGTCAGGCCCACCCTGAGGCTAAAATCTCTGGTTCTCAGGGGCCTGGTCTTTGCTCCTAGAGTGCTGTCTTGGCCACTCCCTACCAGGCTGCCAGGCTATCCTCAGTGAGAGGTTAGCTTATCTGTGTCATTTTGTGTGTTCTGTAGCTCCAAAGTTCATTCAGAGTCCCCTTTTACAATGGATTGGGGAAGGTGGAAGCTGAAGCTGGGTGGAAGTCCTGTTTCTACTCTGCCATCATGACTCCTCCCCCATGAGTTCCATTTTTCAAGGGACCTAATTACTCACTTTTGGGGGAAATCCTAGATATAAACCTAACCTTAGTTTTATTTTAGATATTTCCATGAATTTTTTTTTGCAAATAGAAGCAGCATGACTTATTGCAGAGAGAGGTCACCTGTGAGTAGGGAATGTGGACAGACTGGAGTTTGAGACCTTTGTCTGGCACATACTGGATGTATGACGCGGGACAAATCACATAACTTCTCAGAACTATAGATAATTCTATAAGACTAAGTTACAGTTAAAGTACCAACCTTTATTAGTAGAGAGAATTACATCACGTGGGTGGTCCCTTTACCCAAGTTATAACAGGTCCAGTCCATATCTTCTAGACCCTTTTCTGCGGTGTTGACAATGATCCAAAAAGAATAAGAGAGAACTCTTACACCATCAGTATAATTGATCATGTCAACAATAAAACTAATAGAAACCACATGATTATCTCAATACATGCAGAAAAGTCTTTGACAAAGTATGACATCCATTACTATTAAAAACAATAGAAAGTATAGGAATAAATGGAGCCTTCCTTAAAATAGTAGATAGCATCTATTTGAAAACATCAGCAAGTATATGCAATGGGGATAGACTAGAAGCATTTCCAATAATATCAGGAATGAAACAAGGGTGTCCACTATCACCCCTCTTATTCAATCTGGTACTAGAAATGTTATCAGTAGCAATTAGAGAAGAAAAAGTAATCAAAGGAATCAAATTAGGCAAAGAAGAGACCAAGCTATCACTCTTTGCAGATGATATGATAATATACTTAGAGCATCCTAGAGAATCAAGTAAAAAACTACTTGCGATGATAAATAAATTTGGCAAAGTGGCAGGATATAAAATAAACGCACATAAATCCTCAGCATTCCTATATATCTATAATGAAATTCAATAGCAAAAGATAGAAAGAGAAATCCCATTTAAAGTCACTGTAGACATTATAAAATATTTGGGAATCTACCTGCCAAAACAAACCCAGGGCCTATATGATCACAACTACAAAACACTTCTCACACAAATAAAGTCAGATCTAACTAATTGGAAATATAGCAATTGTTCGTTGCTGGGTCGAGCTAATATAATAAAAATGACAATTTTACCCAAACTATATATTTAGTGCCATACCAATCAATTTACCATAAAAAACTACTTTATAGAGTTAGAAAAAATAGTAACAAAATTTATTTGGAAGAGCAAACGGTCTAGATTATAAAGGGAATTAATGAAATGTAAGGAAGGTGAACTAGCTATACCAGATTTTAATCTGTATTATACAGCAGCAGTCATCAAAATAGCTTGGTACTGGCTGAGGAGTAGAGTAGTGGGTCAATGGAATAGATTGGGCACACGAGATCCAGAAGTTAATGAGTATAGTAATCTATTGTTTGATAAACCCAAAGACCCCTGTTTTGAGGATAAGAATGCACTATTTGACAAAAACTTCTGGGAAAACTGGAATATAGTATGGCAGAAACTGGGCATAGACCATTATCTAACACCATATACCAAAATCAAGTCTAAATGGGTGCATGATCTAGGTGTAAAGGATGATACTGTAAGCAATCTGGGAAAGCATGGAATAGTTTACCTGTCAGATTTGTGGAGAGGGAAAGACTTTAGGACCAAACAAGAATTAGAGAGCATTATAAAATGCAAAATGAATAATTTTGATTACATTAAATTGAAAAGCTTCTGCACAAACAAAGCCAATGTAACCAAGATCAAGAGGGAGGTGGGAAATCGGGAAAGAATTTTTACAACCTATGTCTCTAATAAACAACTCATTTCTAAAATATACAGAGGGTTGATTCAAATTTATAAGAATACAAGTCATTCCCCAATTGATAAATGGTCAAAGGATATGAACAGGCAGTTTTCAGAGAAAGAAATTACAGATGTCTATAAGCATATCAAGAAATGCTCTAAATCACTATTCATTAGAGAAATGCAAATCAAAACAACTCTGAGATACCACATCTCTCCAGTCAGATTGGCTAAGATGACAGAACAGGAAAATGGCAAATGCTGGAGAGGATGTGGGCAAATTGGAACACTAATGCATTGCTGGTGGAGTTGTGAATTTATCCAACCATTCTGTGGAGCAATCTGGAATTATGCCCAAAGGGTATAAATACTTTCATACCCTTTGACCCAGCAATACCACTTCTAGGGTTATATCCCAAGGAGATCATAGTAGTGGGAGGAAGCCCCATATGTACAAAATATTTATAGCAGCTCTTTTCATGGTTGCAAAGAATTGGAAATTGCCCATCAATTGGGGAATGGCTAAACATGTTGTGGTATATGCATGTAATGGAATACTATTGTGCTATAAGAAATGAGTAGGAGATGGTTTTCATATTTACCTGTAGAGACTTATACAAAGTGATGCGGAGTGAGAAGAGTAGAACCAGGAGAAATTTGTATACAATCACAGACACAACATATGTGTGATGACCAACTATGACAGAATGGACTCTTCTCAGCAATGCAGTGATAAGTCAATCTTGAAAGACTGATAAAGGAGAGAGAATCCTACATCCATAGAAAGAACTAGAAATAACTGGGCTAGAATCCTGATGGAAGCAAACTAATTGATCTTTTTCTTTTCATTGTTTGGTTTTATTTTTCTTTACATTTGCTATTTTTCATCTCATCTAGTACAATGCGCCTTTGTAACTTGACTAATGTCTAATATGAAAATATTTGCAGATCCTATACTGGACTATATGCCTTTTTAGGGGGTTAGGGGTAGGGAGAGACTGGAAATTTGAAACTCAAGGAACTATGGAATTGAATTTTGTAAACTAAAAATAAACAAATAAAAAAAGATGAAAAAAAAGAGAGAGAGAGATCTGTTACCCACATTATGATCAGGGTCACACAAAGCTATAGTTGAAACTCTCTCTTTGGAGGGAGTACCTTGTTTTTTGGATGACATGCATTCATTGTACATATGTTTTGTATATTCTTACATATGTCACCTCCCTTATTAGAATATAATTTTTCTATGTTTCTTTCACATTAGACTGTAAGCTAATTAAAACCAGGGACTGTTTATGTCTTTCTTTCCATCTTCATTGCTTAGCATAATAGCTGACATATAATTTCTTAATAAATCCTTGTTGATTTCACTTCTTCTATTTGGAGGCATGAAACTATGGATCTGATCTCCCATGAGAGTGTAACTCATTTAGTACTGGTGTGAGGAATAAAAGACAAACAGTGAACAATGACTCTCTGATGAGTCAACTTGACCTTAATGACACAAAGGTTTTCTGTCCTCCTCTCCACATATGTAGGATTTGTTGGAGATCCTCAGAGGCTTCTTAAAATTATAATTACTTATAATTACTTTGGCAGCTAGGTGGTACAGTGAATAAAGCACTGGCCCTGGAGTCAGGAGAACCTGAGTTCAAATGTAGCGTCAGACATTTGACACAGTTATTAGCTGTGTGACTTTGGGCAAGTCACAACCCCAATTGCCCAACAAAAATCAAAACAAAAAACAAAACAAAAAAACTTATAATTACTCTCACCTGAGATTCAAGCTGTGTGATCTATTAGTAGTATAAGGATTATGAAAGTATCATTAAAGATTATGAACTCTTAGCAAGAAAAGGGGGCGAGAGCAAGTATTTCTTAAGTTCCTATTATGTGCCAGTCACTATGCTTAGCATTTTACAATTACGATGTCTACAGATCCTCACAACAACCCTGGAAGGTAACTTCTATTATTATGTTCATTTTACAGGTGAGGAAACTGAAGCAGAGAGTGCTTTAATGTATTGTCTAAGATTACTTGGCTAATAAGTATATGAGGAACAATTTGAACTCAGGTCTTCTTACCTTCAGGCCTACCAAGTGCTTTATTCAGTGTGTCAAGAATTTGAAAAGCTTAGGAGCATATGTCGTGTTGTTATCACTCTTGCCAAATGGAGGAACTTAAGTATCTCCAAATGAAAATAATAACAGAGAAGAGGAGGTAATTAAAACAATGATATCTTAGAAATTAATTTTCTGTTCTGGAACATATATCAACATATATGAATGAAAGACACTTCGTCTGGATGATATTGCCTGAAAAGAAATAGCTATATCTGTTTCAAGTTTTTCAAGTAAGCTCTGGATGGCATTAAAGAGAAAGTGAGAAACTGTTATAATGTATCTGCCAGTAATTCACAGGAGATCATGTCCCAAAAGACAGCCAATAAAAAAACTGAGCCAAAAATATCACTAAAAATGTAAAATGTGGTAAAAAACATAGAATATTTTCTACAAATATTATTTTATCATACACAATACATATATACATATGGATATGTACATATACATATATAAAATATTAAAAAAAAACATGGTAAAAAGGTAGAATATGGTTAAAAAGCTAGAGGCAAGATATTTTAATCCAAGAAGGCAAAGTTGCCCAAAATTTAAAGAGGTACAGGTGACCTAGAAGAACTATCGAAGGACTTGTTTACTCTAAAGCATCAGATTAGACAAAAGTGATGGTGGAATAGTATTTCATTTGAGAAGATATAAAAAATTGAGGGAATAAACATAATCAAGGAAGAAACAAACAATTTTTTCAGAAGATAGGAAGGTATATTTATGGAAATCAACTCAACTAAAATTAAATAAAATAATTGATAATGAGCATAGTTGCTGGATACATAATAAATCCACACAAATCATCAGTGTTTCATAGATTACAAACAATAAAGAAGGAAGAGATAGAAAGTGAAATTCCATTTGCTAAGATATTTATGTTATAATATTTGCTCACATATTGAATGATATTTGAATAATTTTCCCTTGAATATTTTATAGAATTCATTTATGAATTATGTTGTGATTTTTTTCCTCTTTTTAGGAGTTTATCATTTATCCAACTTATTTTACCTAGAGTCAAGTCATTTAGACTCCCCATTTATTGATTCCTTAATATGGATGTTTTATATTTTTTGTAAATATTATTTTATTTATTTGTTTTGTTAGTGTATAGTTGGCCAAAATGATTCCTAATAATATCTTGTATTTCTTCTTCAGCATTGGAGTTAGTGAGCAAACAGGGCACAATGATTCACTATTGATAGAGCTCCAGATTGGTTCAGCCACTGAGGAAAGCCATTCAGAAATATACCCAGAAATATGTCACTGCTATTCTATACTCTGTGAAAGTAAAGAGGAAAAAAACCTAAATGTGAGTGTGTGTGTGTGTGTTTATGTACGTAAACATATAGGAACTCTTCTTGTAGCAGTAGAGAACTGAAAACTAGGCACAGTGCCCATCAACTGAGGAATGGCTAAGAAATTAAGATTTATGAACACAATGCAATTGTATTGTGCTATGCTATAATAAATTGTTTCTAAAACTTTTAAGAAGAATTTTATAAATTGTTTTAGAGTGGAGCGAATGAAACCAACAGAATAATTTACCCTATGAAAATTAGATTTCAAATAGAAAAGAACTCTGATCATAATGATTATGACCAACCAGAAGTCTGATGATGAAGACTTCTCAACTAACAGAGTCCAGAATATAAACACAGTTTTTAAATTGAACAAATATGACTTTCTGTTTTGTTTGGCTATGCACATTTGTTGTAATTTTTCTATTTTATTTTTAAATAGTGTGAAGGTAGAACAAAAATGGTAATGGAAAACATAAAATTATTTTTTTTGCTTTTTTTTTTTTTGGAGGGCGATTGGGGTTAAGTAACTTGCTCAAGGTCACAGGGCTAGGTTTTTTTGTTTGTTTGTTTGTTTGTGTGTGTTAAGTGTCTGAGGCCGGAACCAAACTCAGGTCCTTCCGACTCCAGGGCCTGCACTCTACTCACTGTGCCACCTAGCCGCCCCTCATAAAATTATTTTTAAAAATAAAAGCAGAATATAATTGAAGAAGCAGGAGATACAGCTTTTTCTTGGCATTGTAGCAGGCTTGATGCTATGGCCTGATATGCTATCATGACACAATTTTTGTATGACAAAGATGCTATGCATTTTCAATGGTCAAATAACTTTTTTCTTTCAAGGATTTGGAATCATCTAGCCTCCTGAGAGTTCCTCCTTCTGATTTTTGAGTACTACTTAATATGTTAAGAAAAAAAAAAGCACCTCCTTTTTGGTTGTATTCAACTCAAAATTGAGAAAAATCAATCCTTAATTGAAGAAGTAACATGGAGTTACCCAAACCTAGAATGATTGATAAGCATAAATAAGGATTAATATGATACTGCAAATATCACACACTATTGTTGTGTTTATTGATTTTGTTGATTGCTTTGTTTCCCTTTAATTTTTGTTACATCTGCTAAGACTTTATACATCCCAGTGACACTGAATCCATATAGGTCATCATCCAAACCCCATTCTTCTCCCACTATCCTATTGTTTATTCCCACCCCTTCTTCAGCCCATCCCAATGTCCCAAACAATACTACCCACCCCTACCACTGGGCGCTCTGGTGAAATATAAATTTCTTTGACATCACTTCCTATTTCAAGAGTAAGTTATTTCTTTTGTTGAATCCTTTCAGTATATGCCTACTGCAGTAATGTAAACTGTTCACTTTTTAGTGCTTTTGTAATATTTCTATAAGGGTCAGAAGACTCATTTATAAGAACTGAAATAGAATTTGTAAGAATTAAAAGTTGGTTTAGGGAAGTTTGAAGATAGATGAAGGATCTTTTACAGTATTAGACTTGGTCGATTTTTCAAAGTTTCCTTTCAACTTTTGCCAGAAAATTGAAGCTAGATTTTATAAGAAAATACATGTACTAAACTTTGTGGCAAAATTTAGCTTGTGATGGTTAAAAGTAATTTTAACTTTCTTAACTGCAGATGTGTTACCTTTATAATGTAGGTGACTATACTGAATTAGGTCAAGTGCTCTCTATATAAATTATTCATTAGTTACATTATCTGTTTAACAAAGCTCTCTGAAAATGGGTTTGGAAAATAAAGTTTTGGGGATAGGGGAAGTCATCAAAGAAGGATTGAGTTATTTCTAAAATCTAGAAGTATTAATTCCATCTCTCAATCCATTCCTTCCCTCAACCTACATCCATTTGTCCTGTCTTAATCAATTTCTGAGAAAATGGGGGCCAGAATTGTGTAGACAATTGATTAGGATACAGCTCTTTGAGAATTTCAACTCACTGTTGTGTAGGTTATCCTATGAGGTTGCCTTGTCATTTTGTGTTGTTTAAATATTTTCTTTTTTGAAAGGCAGAGGGAGACAAGATGGTGGAGTAGAAATAGGAATCCATGGGACTCTGGCTTCTACCTCCCCCATTTGATGTAAAAGGAGACTCTGAACAAACTCTGGAGCTACAGAACCCACAAAATGACACAAAGAAGCTAACCTCCAGCTGAGGACAGCCCGGCTGGCAGGAATTGGCCAGCTCAGTGCTCTAGGAGCTGAGCCCAGCCCCTGCAAGCCAGAAGTTTTAGTCCCAGGGAAGGCCTAACTAACCACCAGCTGGAGAGACTTCAGATCACCAGCAGCTGTGGTGGTTTCCAGAATTATTAACCCATAGATGCAAAGGACAAACTGAGAGGTCAGTGCAGTGTGGACTTTGGGATCCAGTAGTTAGGAGAGGGGTCAGCTTTTGCCCCCAGGGTGAGAAGCCACTCAGGAACTGTGGCACATCAGCCTCCACATGACAGCTTCAACTCCTGGCCTGCAAAGTGTAGGGGGACCAAGCTACCAGTCTCAGGGGTAATGGTTCTTGCTTTAACCTGCTTGGATCTGGATTGTGGTGTAGGGTAGAGGTCCTGGGGTGTGCAGCAAGCTTGCCAGAGTGAATGGAGGCTTCAGAGAGGGCACCCAACTAATACCTTCAGCACTGAAAAAAAAAACAAAACAGTTTTTGGAATGAAGCTCCCCTCTCTGGTGGCAGAGGCCTCCTGTGGCAAAAATTCCAGGGGTCAAGTGATTGAATGGCAGCATAAGCAGGCAAAAGAAGCAAAATAAAAAGGGAAACCAAACTTTGCACTCCTATTTTGGTGAAAAAAAAAAGGATAAAAACATGGAAAAGGAGGAAGACAGTAAAGTCAAAACTCCTTCACAAGAAGATTCAAAGAAAAATATGAGCTGGTTACAGGCCACAGAGGACCTTAAGAAGGATTTTTAAAAACAAATAAGAGAAGTGGAGGAAAAAATGGTCAGAGAAATGAGAATGATGCAAGAAAATTATGAAAGGAGAGCCTGACTGAGGAAAAACACATTTAAAATAGAATAAATCAAATGGCAAAAGAGGCTCAAAAAAGCAATGAAGAGAAGAATGCCTTAAAATGCCGAATTTGCCAGATGGAAAAAGAATCTAAAAAGCTCACTGAGGAGACTCATTCCTTCAGAATTAGACTGGAACAAATGGAAGCTAGTCACTTTATAAGAAATCAAGATGCTGTTAAACAGATCCAAGCAACTGAAAGAATAGAAGGCAATGTGAAATATCATGGGAAAAAACACTGACCTGGAAAATAGATTTAGGAGACATCATTTAAAAATTATTGGGCTACTTGGAAGCTATGATCAAAGAAAGAACCTAGAAATCATACTCCAAGAAATTCTCAAGGAAAACTGTCCTGATGTTTTAGAACCAGACGGCAAAATAGAGGTTGAAAGAATCCACCAATCACCTCCTGAAAAACATTCCAAAAAGGAAACTCATAGGAATATTGTAGCCAGGTTCCGTAGTTCTCAGATCAAGAAGAGAACATTCTAAGCAGACAGGAAGAAACAATTTAAATATTGTGGAAACACAGTCAGGATAACACAGGATCTGGCAGTTTCTACACTGAGGGATTGAAGGACTGGAATATTCCAGAAGTCAAAACACCTGGGATTAAAACCAAGAATTACCTACCCAGCAAGACTGAGTATCAAGTTTCAGGAGGAAATATAATTATTCAGTGGAATAGAGAACTTTCAAGCATTCTTGATGAAAAAAGGAGAGTTGAATAGAAAATTTGACATTCAGGTACAAGAAGCAAGAGAAGCATGAGAAGGTAAACAGGGAAAAGAAATCATAAGGAACTTATCAAAGTTGAAATAATTACATGCCTACATTGAAAAATGATAACTGTAACTGATGTAACTTTTTCAATATGAAAATAGTTGAAAGCAAAAATATATACTTATATATATATGTATATATATATATATAGGAGGCTATATGATTGTATGAATACATAAATGAATGTATATGTATGTGTATATATATATATGTTTACAGGTATACATAGAGGGCACAATAACAATTTAATAGAAGGGATGATACCTAAAAGGTGAAATTAAGAGGTAAGAGAGGAATATAATGAGAGGAGATGGGGAGAGATAGAATGGGGAAACTATCTCATATAGAAGAGGCAAGGGAAATGGGTTCAATGGAGGGGAAAAACAGGAATGCAAAAGGGAATAGGTCAGCCTTATTGTGGGTGAGGAGAGGACGGGAATGAATATGGAATTCAAAGTGAAGGGGTATGTGAGAAGATATGGGAGAGAGCAGATTGGAGGAGGGGATATAATGTGGGACTGCTATTTTGGGGTGGTGGGTATAGGAAAACTGGGGAGAAAATTTGTAACTCAAAATCTGGAGGAAATTAATTTTGTAAACCAGAAGTTAATAAAGCATTTGAATAAAAAAATAGAAAGGCGGGGCTTCATAGGAATGGATAGGAATATATCACAAACTTATTGAAAAACTGTATCAATATTTGAAAAATGAGCTTGATGCTGTATCACTTTTAATAGGGCTAATCAAAAGGGTGAAAAGTTTGCTTTACATATTTATGGAACTGCTTATAAAAATGGTGATGTTATATCATCTTGTTCAGAGGCTTTATTAAATTAATAATATAATATATTCTGACTGTTTTCCATATTTCATTGTATGTAGTAATCTATTATTTATTTTTGTTTGTTTTTAAATTTTTTATTAATTCATTAATTTACTTTTAATTTTCATCATTCATTTCCATAATTTTTTGAGTTTTAAATTTCCTTCCCTCTCCCCCTCCCCAAGATGGTGTGCAGTTTGATGTAGGCTCTACATATACATTCGTAATGTACATAACTTCACATTATTTATGTTGTAAAGAAGAATTAGTACCAAGGGGAGGAAACATGAGAAAGAAGAAACAAAAGAAAAGAAAAATTTTAAGAAGAGAGCCAATAGTATGCATTATTTCCATCCAGACTCCATAGTTCTTTCCCTGCATGTGGATCGCATTCTTCATCACTAGTCTTTTGGAGTTGTCTGAGATCCTTGCATTTCTGAGAAAAGCCAAGTCTATGAAAGTTAGTCATTGCACAATGTGGCTGTTACTATCTCCAAATTTCTCCTGGTTCTGCTCACTTTTCTCAACATTAGTTCAAATAAGCCTTTCCAAGGTTTTTCTTAAGTCTACCTGCTCATCATTTCTTATAGCATAATAGTATTTCATCATAATGACATACCACAACTTGTTCAGCCATTCTTCAATCGATGGACATCCCCTTGATTTCCAGTTCTTGGCCACCACAAAAAGAACTGCTATAAATATTTTTGTATGTTTTTCCTTTTCCTTTTCTAACGATCTCTGTGGGATACAGACCTAGAAGTGGTATTCTTGAGTCAAAGGGTATGCACAGATTTATATACCTTTGGGTATAGTTCCAAATTGCTCTCCAGAATGGTTGTATGAGTTGACAACTCCACCATCAAGGTTTTATTGTTCCAATTTTCCTACATCTTCTCCAACATTTATCATTTTCCCGTTTTGTCATGCTAGCCAAACTGATTGTTAGAAGGTGGTACCTCAGAGTTGTTTTGATTTGTTTTTCTCTAATCAATAGTGATTCAGATAATTTTTTCATAATAAGATAGATAGTTTTAATTTCTTCATTTGAAAACTGCTTATTCATAGTCTTTGACCATTTATCAACTGAAGAATTATTTGTATTCTTATAAATTTCACTGAGTTCTCTTTATATTTTAGAAATGATGCCTTTTTCAGAGGCACTGTAAAAATTCCTTCCCAATTTCCTGTTTCCCTTTTAATCTTTTTGCATGCATTTTGTTTTTACAAAAAAACCCTTAATTTTAATGTAATCAAAATCTTCCATTTTTCATTTCATCATGTTCTCTATATCTTGTTTGATCATAAAGTCTTCTGTTCTCCATAGGTCTGACAGATAAACTATTCCTTGCTCTTATGGTTTCCTTATCATACCAGCCTTTATATCTAAATCCATGTATTACTTATTTTTGAACTAACATCTTGTTCACATGATTTTTATACTCATAGTGAGGTACAAACAAGTACACAAACAGCATTTAAAACTGAATAACACACGGAGGCAGTCTTGGAGTCTGAAAAACCTGGGTTTAGTTCCTGCCTCTGACATGTTTATAATAATCTGAGGAAAGAACTAAATTCAGCATCATGGTAACTTTTTAAGACTACAGTTACTGAAATAACATTTGAAATCTGTGGTGGTTAGTTCTATACCATGAGGCACCAACATGAATAAAACTGTATATCTTTCCTTTTCCCCTACCCAAAGAAAAGTACTAATAAATATTACCTTTTTTTTCTGAAAGAGCAACTTCAAATTTAATTAAACTGTGTATGATTGAGTTGCAATATGTGACTGTAAATCTCAATGTAATATCTTTTAATTTTTTATATTCCTATTATGTTGTTCATCAGGCTATAATAAAAATTAGAGAAGAAATACTGATTTGGAAAAAAAAGATTAAACAAAAATAGTATATATTTGCTTAAAAGTTCAAAGATTGTGGTGGGTAATCTGGGTTTGAAGTATGATTTATAAAAGACATGCCCTTTGTTATTTTAACAATAGCAAAGAGGAGAGCTATGTTTATGAAAAAGGGAAGATTGAAGAAAAACATGTTGAAATCATGAGTTTTTAGTTAAATTAATTCACCTATGTTCCTCTAGTTCAACTGTATTGGAGTAGTCATCATACGCCCCTCCAAAGAGTCTGCAGATATATATATTTAATTTTCATGAAATAAGTTTTAAAACTAGGGGTGGCTAGGTGGCACAGTGAATAGAGCCCCAACCCTCAAGTCACGAGGACCTGAGTTCAAATCCGGCCTCAGACACTTAACACAAAACTAGTCATGTGACCTTGTGCAAGTCATCCCAATTGCCCTACTTTCCTCCTCCAAAAAGTAAAAAAAATAAAAACATAAATTTTTTTTAAATTACTGAAATTTTACTATCCTCTTGTGATTGATTACAACTTATCCATTTTTAAGAATATAACTTTTCAAATTAGGAAGAGTTGCCTTTGAAATACTAAAAAATATTAAATATTTTACTTTGAAAAAACACTTAATGTATACAAATAGATTCATTCTTTTGCTTTTCCTTCTTTGGAAAGATTTACAAATGGTTTTATGTCTTCATTTTAAAATATGATAGCGATTAATGATGCCTGGGTCCCATGTCTCTTCCAAGTTTACTATCCTCCGTTTCTTTAAAGATGAAAATTTAGAGAGTATGTACATAGATCAGAGGGAGTACCATCAGGCCTCCTTTAACATACTTCTGCTGTATAACTGATAAGGAATTGTGTTTCCTTACGTTGCTGAAAAATGAGGTGTTAGCAATGGAAAGAAAGAGGTGTCTTAAAATGGTATCTGTAATGCATTTTAAGGGCAAAAATTTGTTTCTCTCCATTCAAAACAATATAGCCTCACTTAGCCTTTATGCCTTGCTGAATGATTCAACAAATTTTCTTAATAGTACACAACTTTCTACCCTTGTCCAAATGCATAATTCTTCACCCTTGCCTCCTTTCTCTCTTGCCCTCCCTCAGTCCTCATTTGGAAGCAGCTGCCTGCCAACTGTTACATTATTTAAGCATTTTTCTCTCCTTTGATGCAGATCTTCCCCAGATTTAGCAAGACCAATATTAGTCCTATGTGGGTGATTTTTACACTATAATTTATAAAGCCCATAGCTATATTAATTACCTACAGCGATAGGATTTCTAGCTAAGAAAATAACCTTGGTTTGAAAAAATTCTCTTTACATCATTTCTGTGTTTTTAAGCTAACATCTCATCGTTTTGTTCTGACATTCTTTGTGGTATATATGTTTGTATGTCTCTAGAGGTCAGAAGGCTCTCTAGGTAATTTGTATCTTTTTTTAAGTAAAATGTGTTCCAAACCTTGGTCAAAGTCAATCATTGTCATATGTAAAGGATTTTGGGGGGACTCTCTCCATTAGGGTAAATTACAGCCAAATTATGAAATAGTAGATAAATCCTAGGGAGGGTTGCCTGAGGAGCCACGTGGCTAATAAAAAGCCACAGCTGAACCCAGGCCTTCCTGTTGTCAAACTCATTACTTTGCTACTCTACCATATTCCCTCTATAAACTAACATTCACTAGTGTTTCTCTAATCATTTATGAATTTTGGTGTATATTGTTATTGAAATAATTTATGTTAGGAAACATAAAATATATCACCTGACACCAATAAATTGGGGCTCACAGAACCTTAGCTTTTGAAGCATACTCCTCATATTTCAAAATTCCAAGGAGTGGAAACAATTGTATTTAAACTGTCAGAGTGTCTTTTCTAGTATATAAGGGTTAAAGGGCTACTTTAATTTGTAACATTAAGTCCTTTTGATAATAGAAAAATATTTTTATTAGACTGAACTTTAGAAAAGCAATTGGAATTTTTATCAGTATTACTATGGAATAGCAGTATTTTCTTGCATACACATGATTAACAGGAAGAACAAATATTTATTTTCACATCATAGCATTTTGGTTGCCATTAGCAAAACTAAGCAAATTCTCCAATGTCATTTTCAATCCTATGTGGCAACTTCATCCATTACTGGCTGAAAACCCCTCTAGCTATCTGGCCAGTTCTTAGTTATATTTACAATTCACTAATAGATGTTGACTTTGGGAATATATTTTATAAAACATATCATGATATGGTTCTCAGCTTTTCCATGGAAGATTCTACCTCTTCTCCTTGAAAGAGGTAGTTGTTCTTGCTTCTATAACACAGGTGGCCTATAGCCCAGAGGCCCACCAGATGCAGATGCACACTTGGCAAGCATAATTATTATTTTATTTAATATTCATAAAATGCAGTGTATGTTGGTGATGAAATGATGCCAAAGCAAATGAAAATCATTCTATTCTAAAGAGATTTACAGTTCAAAGATGAGATTCACATCCAACAAGTGCTTATATTCCAAAATTCTTGGAAGAAGGTGCATGAATATAAGGCAAGAAACATAATAGATAACATGGAGTAAGCTATACAGTCAATGAATGAAGAAAATGAAGGTGATGCAGCACTCCTTTTTTATAAAGCAAAGCTTTGATAAGATACTTCAAAGGTTAAAAAAATAATAAAATATACCTGCCCTTTCCCACATTTTACTTAAAAATATTTGGTTTAATGAAAGAATGAATGGGACATTTATTAAATACTTGCTCTGTGCTAAGTGATGGGGATACAAATAGAGAAGTGTGAAGGAAACATTTCTCAAGAGGTCACATTCTAATGTGGAAAGAATTCATGTATTCCACTGACTGCTGGAACCTACTGTTCTGAATGATTTTTTAGCCTCTTCCCAGAGTAAGTTCTTTGGTATTCTTTTTTTTTTTTTTGCTAGGTTTTTTTGTTTGTGTGTGTTAAGTGTCTGAGGCCGGATCTGAACTCGGGTCGTCCTTCTGACTCCAGGGCCAGCGCTCTACTTACTGCGCCACCTAGCTGCCCCAGTTCTTTGGTATTCTAATACAAAATCACTACTTATTCCTTGTATGACACTTTTCCCCCAAATCTATTATAATCATTGTTATTTTCTCTTGTTACAGACTTTTTGGTCTTTTTCTTGGTCCATGGGATGGAAGATTTAGAACCAATGAATGAATGAGTATTACAGAGAGGATAATTTTGATACTGTGTGAGGAAAAGTGTTTTAACAAATAGGACTGGCCAAAAATGGAATGGATTGTCTTTCAATTATTGAACTCCCAACTATTGGAAGTAGTCAAGAAGATGGGGTGATATATGTGTAACACAGTTTATTGGTTAGTAAACTGCCTGGCACAAAGTGAGCATTAAATGAATGCTTGTGGACTTAACTTCTAGAGTGGGAAGCAATATGAGATGAACTTTGAAATGTATAGTAGCACAAGTTTATTGGGTTTTACTTGATATGGAAAACACTGAAGATTTTGAGCAGAAGAGTGATATCAGATATATATGCAGCAAGATTATTCTGGAAACAATATAAGGTAAAGATTAGAATCATGGGTTAGGAGATGTAACAGTTTACACATGTGATGATGAAAGCCTTACTAGGCTGATTGCAGTTAGACAATAAAATTTGAACGATATATGAGGGTCTGTGTACATACACACGTGTGTGTGCATGTATATGCATATATACATACATGCACACATATACATATATATGTTTACAGAGATAGGTAGAAAGAGAGATAGATAGATAAATTTGGGCTATTTACAAGTACTTCTCTGATAGATAGTAGGTTTCTTTTTTTATGTTCTTCAGAGAGAGTTTAGATGACCATTTGGCAAGTATCAATCAGTTTGAACAATTGGGTTCAATTGTGCAATGTGTGGAGAGTAATATATAATATATCAAGAAAAGTAGACTTGAACAATATTACAAAGGCCTTTAAATGGTAAGGGCAAATGTTTGCATTTTGCCATAGATTCAGTAGTTATTTCTGAGGGTCTTTAAGAAAATTTAGACAAAAATTAAAAGGGAACTCCTTGAGTTCAGTCTCTATCATATTTTTATATTTTCATCCTCAATATATAACACAGTATTTGACTCACAGTAGGCACTTATTAAGTGCTTATTAATTAAACTGAAGATAGAATCAGTCTATTTGGCAACTAATTGGTTATAAAGTGTCAGGAGGACAAGAGTGGAAGCTAACTCCTAAATCATGAATTTCCAAGTATAACTAAACATGTTTAGTCATATTATTTGCAGAAATAGTTTTTTAGAGTGATGGATCTTGAGGAAACGATGAGAAATATTTTGGATGTGTTGATTTAGAGACCCTAGTTTATGTCCAGTGGGAAATTTCTAATGGTCAGTTAATGATCAGACACTTGACATTAGGAAGGAGAAGAAGACTGCTTAATATTTGCGAATTATATACATAGAAATGATAAATAAACCTGTGGGAGCTGAATATTCCAAAGGAGGGAAGAAAGAGGTAGGAAAAGAAGTATAAAACCGGAGTCATAGGGAAGGGATGGTGTGGCAACATTTAAGGATCGGAGGATGGAAAATTATATAGAAAAATAGCCTTAAATATTTTGTAGGATGGGAATTAATGAAAAGAAATGCTAGGGAAGGTGGACAAGCAATGCCAGATTTTAATCTGTAATATACAGCAGCAGTCAACAAAACTGCTTGGTACTGGCTGAGGAGTAGAGTAGTGGATCAATGGAATAGATTGGGTACACGAGATCCAGAAGTTAATGAGTATAGTAATCTATTGTTTGATAAACCCAAAGACCACAGTTTTGGGGATAAGAATGCACTATTTGACAAAAACTGCTGGGAAAACTGGAATATAGTATGGCAGAAACTGGGCATAGACCATTATCTAACACCATATACTAAAAGCAAGTCTAAGTGGGTGCATGATCTAGGTATAAAGGATGATACTGTAAGCAATCTGGGAATGCAAGAAATAGCTTACCTGTCAGATTTGTGGAGATGGAAAGACTTTAGGACCAAATATGAATTAGAGGGCACTATAAAATGCAAAATGAATAATTTTGATTACATTAAATTGAAAAGCTTCTGCACAAACAAAGCCAATGTAACCAAGATCAAGAGGGAGGTGGGAAATTGGGAAAGAATTTTTACAACCTATGTCTCTGATAAAAGACTCATTTCTAAAATATACAGAGGGTTGATTCAAATTTATAAGAATACAAGTCATTCCCCAATTGATAAATGGTCAAAGGATATGAACAGGCAGTTTTCAGAGAAAGAAATTGCAGATATCTATAAGCATAAGGAGAAATGCTCTAAATCACTATTCATTAGAGAAATGCAAATCAAAACAACTCTGAGATACCACATCTCTCCAGTCAGATTGGCTAAGATGAAAGAACAGGAAAATGGCAAATGCTGGAGAGGATGTGGGCAAATTGGAACACTAATGCATTGCCGGTGGAGTTATGAATTTATCCAACCATTCTGTGGAACAATCTGGAATTATGCCCAAAGGGCTGTAAGTAATTTCATACCCTTTTCACCCAGCAATACCACTTCTAGGGTTATATCCCAAAGAGATCATAGAAGTGGGAGGAAGACCCATATGTACAAAAATATTTATAGCAGCTGTTTTTATGTTTGCAAAGAATTGGAAATTAAGGGGGTGCCCATCAATTGCGGAATGGTTAAACAAGTTGTGATATATGCATGTAATGGAATACTATTGTGCTATTAGAAATGAGGAGGAGACCGTTTTCATATTTACCTGGAGAGACTTATACAAACTGATGCTGAGTGAGAAGAGTAGAACCGGGAAAATTTTGTATACAATCACGGACGCAATATATGTATGATGACCAACTATGACAGACTGGACTCTTCTCAGCAGTGCAATGATATAAGTCAATCCCAAAAGACTCATGAAGGAAAGAGATGCCTACATCCAGAGAAATAACTAGAAAGAGCTGAGTTTGAATCCTGATGGCCTCTTTACCATTTTTCATCTCATCTAGTACAATGCGCCTTTGTTACCTGACTAATGTCTGATGTGAAAGATTTGCAGATCCTGTACTGGACTATATGCCATTGTGGGGGTTGGGGGAAGAGAGGAAAGGGAAATTTGAAACTCAAGGAACTATGGAATTGAATCCTGTAACTAAAAATAAACAAACAAATTAATAAAAATATTTTGGAGGGAAATCCTGTTTAAGTACAGATTGGTTAAAGGATTTTTGAGATGATTTTAGGATTTAAGATTCTCATATTTTATTTTTAGATCGAATCAGCAATACATAATGACTGTGGTTGAAAGTAAGAGAGGGAGGAGATCAAGATAACGTCATACTTATCATTGCAAGAGACAGGATAATGGTGGTTCCACAAGGGGTAATGCAGAAGTCCTTGAAGCCAATATTGGGGGAAATATAAGAATCTTGGTTCCGGTTCTGCTTTATTTGAAGTACCAGTTGAACATCCAGTTGATCATGTTCAATATACATTTTCAGTGGTGCTTCTAGAGATCAGAAGAATGTTCAGGTCTGAAGCAAAATATTTGGGAGATGTCTAAATGGAGTTTAAAGCTATGGAAGTGGATAACTGTACTAAAGAAAAGAGGGGATAATGGCAGGTGAAGGGCCAATAAAGAAGATAAAAGGAAGGGGAAGAAAAAGGACAAAGGAGAGGAGGTAAAAGAAGAGAGAAGAGAACGAGAAGAAGCAATGATAGAAGAAAGGGGAAATGGAATGAGAAGATGAGGGAAGAGAGAAGAAAAAGGGAAAGATAGAGGCTTACTGAAAAGAACAGAGAAGAACTAATGGGAGATTCTTGGAAAGCAAACATATTTAGGGGTTGGAAAAAGGAGAAAAGTCCAGGGATGAAAACATAGAATTATTTTTAATAAGTACAGGACCAGCAGATTATAGTGTTATAGAAGACAGGGAGGAAGAGTTTCTAGTAGAAGGTCAACTGTTTCAAAAGGTAGAGTGGTGAAAGATTAAGCACTGATCTTTCTGATAGCATTTTTGCATTGAAGTATACAAATCACAAGGGATTCTTTAGGAAATGAGTAGTGCACAATAAAATGCATTGGGTGTTGATATTTTCAAGAAATTTAGTAGTGAATGGATAATAGCTAAGAGGATTGGAAAGCTAATCTTTTCTTTAGGAAAATGGTGAAGTGGAAAGGGAGAGGTTGGAGATGCATAAGAGAGAAGGAACTGTAGCATATAACTAGAATAGGCAGTATAATGTATTGTATTATAACATGTCCTCATTTAATATCAAAACACCTCACTATAATTATGTGACTTGATGAGTTTTTTAAAATTTATTTTTGGTCTTTTTGTAGGGGCGAGGGAAAGGCAGGGCAATTGGGGTTAAATGACTTGCCCAAGTTCACCCAGCTGGTAATTGTTAAATGTCTGGGCCTGGATTTGAACTCATGTCCTCCTGACTCCAGGGCTAGTGCTCTATTCACCACGACATCTAGCTGCCCTGTTACTTAATGTCTTAAAGAAAGTTGAGAGTCAACAGTGATTTCAGAAAAACTATGTTCAAGATCCACCTCTAACATATCTTGGCTATATGTCTAAAATAAAGAAAAAAAAGGAATTCTTCATTTTGTATTTTTGAAAATATATAATTTCTATTTAGATGGCATATACATTTTAATTTATTTTAGTATAAAGCAAAATATCAAGGCATAACCCTATTTTCTAAAAAAAATTTTCCAATTTTCCCCACCGCTACTTTTTGTACAGTAGTTTATATTTCTTGTACTTATTAAACATGGGACTACTTTTTCTTTTGTATTTTGGTATTTCATACCTGATCTTTTCTATTATCCACTTTTAAAAAAGTATACTAAGCTTTATTAACATCTGCTGACATTTTCTACCATCAATAGAAATCTGACTTTCCTAGTCATTCTTTTTGAAAACTTATATTTTAAAATACTATATTATTTTTACTTTTAAATTAATACACATTTATAAATAATCTATCTCACTAATTGCCCTCACACAGAGACAATGTTCATTTTAAAATAAAAAAAATAAATAAAGCCCTTGATATGTAACAGCATAATCCAGTTAGGTAAATTTTCACCTTAAAGGTTTCTGAAATTTTTCATCTCTTTCTTTATTTTAAGATTTCATTTTCCCTAAGTAAGAGACATGTTTCATCTTCACTTTTTTTGGAATCATTTTTATGAATGCATTGACCAGAATTCTAAAGTCTTTCAAATAATTGTTTTCTAGGTAATGTAATAATTATTGTATAATGTCCCTAGTTCTGCTCACATCACTCTGCACAATGTAATAAATGTCTTCCCAGTTTTCTCTGAAATTATCCACTTCTTCATTTATTATTCCACAATAATATTCCATTAACCACATTTTGTTTAATCATTTCCTTTTAGGAAGATAAACCATTAGTTTCCAGTTTGGGGCAACCCTGAAAATATCTGCTGTACAAAATTTTGTTCATAGATGTCTTTTTCATTTCTCTGTAATTTCCTTGGGGGGCAAATGCCTAGGATAATATATGAGATTCCAAATTTACATAGCTTAGTAACGTTCTTGACATAGCTGGAGATTGCTTTCCAATATGATTTCACTATTTCACAACTTCACCAATTAAGCAGTATTGTATTTATTTTCCCACAAGTTCCCACATTTGTAATTTTCTTCTTTTATCAACTTTGCCATATTGATAGGTATGAGATGGAAACTCAAAGTTCCTTTAGCTTGCTTTTTCCAAATTATTAGTGTAGAATTTTAAGAGAATTCTTGAGAAAATGAAGTTATCCTTTTTAAAACTGATGTTTCATGTCCTTTGAATATTTATTGGGAAATAATTCTTAATTGTATATGTTTTAAGCAGTTTGCTATTTAACTTTTCTTTAAAAACTTTATTTGAGAAACTTGTGAAGTTCTATGATTTACCTGTTGCCCTTCTAATTTTTAATACATTAGATTTGTTATACAAAAACTTTTAAACAGGGAGTCAAAATGGATTAGCAAAAATTCACAAATGCCAAATCTCCCCAAAAACCTCTACCACAAAATAATCATAGAGAACCCTGAACTTCATTCTGAGCTGGAAAGTGAAAACAAAAGAAAACAATAACAACAAGGTCACCATAGCCATTTTTCCATTCCAGTGAAGCTTAGGAGGAGAGCAAGAGTTTGAGAGACACTGGATTGGGGGATGGCTAAGAGTATGACATGGAAAAACAACAACACCCAAGGAGGGTAAGGATATGGAACAGTTGGTCCCAAAGAGATTCCAGGGGACCCTTTTTCTAGCATTTTGTGCAGGATCAGTTGCCATTTGACAGCTCCATCAACCTGGAATGGATAGGAGAGGTCACCATAAAGAATGAGCAGGGACTCAAACTGTGAAAGGAGCAGACTGCAGACCATAAGGGCAGTGATCAAACTGGGTTCACAACATTTTTGAAGCATAAAAAATCTATGGGCCTCCAGATTGAATTTCTAAAGTAGGGCACAAATAAATTGCTCGAGTGAGTTATCTACCCTCATATCTCCACCCCAGAGCTGAGAGAAAAAAGCCTGTGACATAAAGCCCAAAGTCAAGAAGCAACTCTTATCAATAAAATGTTCTACCAAAATTAAAATTGTACTCATGATGAAAAATGCTATCTATACCCAGAGAGAGAGAGAGAGAGAGAGAGAGAGAGAGAGAGAGAGAGAGAGAATGAAAGGATTCTGAAAACTTGCTGAAGTGTATTTTTTTCTTATTTTTTTTTTCTCTATGAAATAGGTCTAATGTGGAAATGTGTTTTGTATGATTTCATATGTATAATTAGTATCATATTTATAGCCTTTTCAATGAGTGGAGGGAGGGTTGAAGAGAGGAAGATAACTTAGAACTTAAAAAAATAAAATCCTAAAAATAAAAAATAACCAGAAACAATAACAACAGAATAATTTATATACTAGTTTGAAGCAAAGATTACATGAAGGGGAATAGTGAGAGGCAAGCTCAAACATAAGTTGGGACTAGATCATTTAAAAATACTTTCCTATGTTCGATAATGTAAAATATGAGAAAATAAATTATTTTATGTTTGAATTTGCGTTGGTTTTAGGACTTATGCTTTTGATTTGTTTCCTAATCCTTTAATGAATGCTTAAGAGCATGTACTTTATTCAGGAGATAATTGGGAGCAATGGAAGGATATTAAGAAGTGGGATGACTTGATAGGAGAAATACTTCAAGATTTTCTTACATGCTAATGTTAATTAAATTGGACAAAGAAAATATCAAAGAGAAACTTTTACATATTATTCCTGGAATTTCAAATTAGGGTAACTGGAAATGGAGAGAATTTGGATGCTAGAAATAAGAAAGTAGGACGGTTAGAAAGAACTAAAAAAATGACTTGGAAGTTTTGAACATTGTTGAATGGGGAATGGTCTTTGGAAATGAATGTTTTTTTTTTTATTAAAAGCCAAACAAAACTTAAAACTTTTCTAACTTTTCTACTTTTCTTGTGTGATCTTATCTATCACTTAAATTATGAATTATTTCCAAATGCATAGATCTGTAAGAGATTATTTTCTCACTCCTATGATGTCTTTGTGATATAACTTTATATTTAGGTCATATATTCATTTGGATCTTATGCTATTGTAGGACTTGTTCATGTAATTATTTTATTTGCCTTCAAATTCTTGCATTTTTATCTTTAAAGCTTTTTTTTATTATTTTGACTAATTCCTTAGTAGTTTATTTTGTATTACACATGTAAGCTAGGGATCAATATAAAACATGCACCTTGCATAATATATGTGTAAATTAATTTGGATAATATAATCGTGTATAATCTATTGACATAATCCATCAATTAACAATGAATAGTGAAGGGGCAGCTAGGTGGAGCAGTGAATAGACTGTGACTCCTCCTGGAGTCAGGAGGACCTGAGTTGAAATCCAGCCTAAGACACTTAACACACAGACTAGCCATATGACCTTGGGCAAGTCACTTAACCCCAATTGCCCTCAAAAAAAAAAAATAATGAATAGTGCTCAGATTACTCCAATTATTATTTTCCATTTTTTCCTTTTCTAAATATCTAGAATCTATATTGTTTGAAGCTAAACATTCCTACCTTTTATTCCCATTTTATACCAGCCATGAACCAAATTTCTTTTTCTTACTATTTTTCCATTTATAATACACTGTCTATATCTCCCCAAATCTACTCTCCCTTCTTTACCTTATGCACAAACAGTCCTCAATTTATGTCTTCCTATTACCACAAAATTTAATGTGACAATAACATGACAATAACAACTACAAAGTTAAACAACCTTCATTTGCACTGTCCATACATAATTGAGATTCATGAGGTGCCTGTTTAATCTTTCTTATGAGATATCATTATGTATTCCTCTGTAGCTGTGTTTGTTTTTGTCCTTGTAGTGTCTCTGCTCCTCACTAGAACATGATCTTCTGTTGTGGTTGTTGTTGTTTTTTTCTCTCTAATGGAACATGATCAATGGAGACCAGAGTTGGGGAAGAAAAGAAAATGGAATGAAACTTACTGTTTAATTATTTTGACACCCATTTACTAGAAGATGGGTAGAAAGGAAACAGATTAAAAAAAAAACCATTTGTATATAATCCAGTGTAATGGCATATACGTTGTTTTGCATACCTTGAATTTCTATCCAAATGTTAGCTAATATAATTATTCAATGTACAATTCAATATCATAGCTACATATACATATATATATATATATATATACATATAAGTACATGTGTATATGTATGTCTGTGTATACACACATATGTTGGGTGCCAATAAAAATAAAAGAAGTAGGCTAGCTTTCTGGATATTTCTTTCTGTAAGCAATGTACTATCATTATTATTTAAAACAAATCTATTGGTCTTTCAACTGTATGGTCATTTTATTGGCAAACCTTATGTTATAGATAAGCTATGTTCTTTACGGTCTGATTATTTTAAAAGCTGTATATTTCTTCCCTGATGTAAAATTCACAGGGAAAAAAGATGCTTTAGAAAAAAGGGTCCTTGTTTCACATATTGCTCCTTCCATTCCTTTTGTCAGTCTGTGAGGGTGATGTCTGTGGCATCTGACCAAGTGCATAAAAGGAGAGACTTGTCCTACATGCACAACCTGCAGGCAGGCTTTCGATTGGATTTTAAATTGCGTCAATGCCATAAGGGCAGATGTCTTTAAGGAAACAACAAAAGGATTGGTTCTCTGAGAGATTACATTGTTCAGCACACTACTTGTGAGGATGTAGTTTATAAAAGAAATACATTTTTCTTTTCCCTTTCTGGTGACTGAGGGACTATTTTTGAAATACAATTTAGTAGTTTAAGTTCTGGAAAATTGTGTGTGTGTGTGTGTGTGTTTGTGTGCATTTAACCAGCAGTTTCTATAGCATACTGTGTTCTTAAAGGAGGACTCCCACCTTATATTTAAGAAACTAATCTCTAAAATATACCTCATCATTTTGTGGACTTATTTAAGAAAAGTTACCAAAACTTCCCCCCCCCCCCATGTATTTGTCAGCAAGCTTATTCCATGTCATAAAATCATGGTATTGGAACTGAAAGAAACTTGAGAGAGTTAAACAAGTTTAATCCCCTATTTTACTGATGAAGAAATGGATTACAAAGATGTGAAATGACTGTGTGAGATCACTTAGTACCATGTAAAAAAGTCAGGATTTGAAAACAGGTATGATTTATGAAAAGCATCTTCAAATTGGTTAAATATCTTCTTCTTTTTCTTTTTTTTCTTTATTTTTTAATTAAACAAATGCTTTATTAACTTTTGGTTTACATCATTTATTTCCACCAGATTATGAGTTACATTTTCCCCCATTTTTTCCCTACCCACCACCCCAGAATAGCAGTCCCACCAGATATCCCCTCATTCAATCTGCTCTCTCCCATATCTTCTCCCATACCCCCTTCGACTTTGCCATTAGGGCAAGGTGAATCTCTGAGCCCCACTGCCTGGACATCTTATGAAACATTTAATTTTAAAACTTCGATTTTCAGATCCATTCCCTTCCTCCCTTGTCACCCACTCCCTCTGAGAAGATAAGCAATTCAGTATGTGTTGTACATGTATAGCTATGCAAAACATTACTATAGTAGATATATTGTAAAAGACTGCTTATATTTCCCTCCCACCTGTCTCACCTCCCACCTGGTCCATTCCCTACTTTGATCCTGTCCCTCTTTGATACTGGGTACTTCTAACCTCCCCTCTCCCCCGAATGCCCTCCCCTCCATCATCCCCCTCTCATCCCCCTTTCCCCTACTCAGGAGAGTGAGTGAGGGTAAGATATTCCATTTAGTATGTATGTGATTCTCTCCTTGAGCCAACTTCAATGAGAATATGCTTTTGCCTTTTTGCCTTCCTGGTCTTCCCCTCCCCTGCAACTACTTCCCCTTGCCTCTTCTACATGAGATAGTTTGCCCTACCCTGTCTCTCTCCATCTCCTCTTGCCACTTTCCTCTCTCGAATCATCCCTTCCTTGGGGCGGCTAGGTGGTGAAGCGAGCAGAGAGCCAGCCCTGGAGCCAGAAGGACCCCAGCTCGGATCCGGCCCCAGACACCCAACACACAAACAAAAGCCCAGCCACGTGAACCTGGGCAAGTCACCCAACCCCAATTGCCCTCCAAAAAAAAATAATCATCCCTTCCCATCAAATTCAACCTGTGCCCTCTATCCATGTATACCTGTGAACATATGCCATGTACCCTTCTTCAATTATTTTCATAATGAGAAAGGTTTCATCAAACACAGTTATTGTTTTTCCATGTAGGAATGTAAATAGTCCAACTTTGATAAGTTCCTTTTGATTTCTTTTCCTTGATTACCTTCTCAAGCATCTCTTGCTTCTTGTGTCTGAATGTCAAATTTTCTATTCAACTCTGGTTTTTTCATCAAGAATGCTTGAAAGTCCTCTATTCCACTGAATGACCATATTTTCCCCTGAAACAAGATACTCAGTTTTGCTGGGTAGGTGACCCTTGGGTTCATTCCCAGCTCTTTTGCCCTCTGGAATATCATATTCCATGCCCTTCGATCCCTCAGTGTAGAAGCTGCCAGGTCCTGGGCTATTCTGATTGTGTTTCCACAATATTGAAATTGTTTCTTCTGGCTGCTTGTAGTATTTTCTCCTTGATCTGGGGATTCTGGAACCTGGCTATAACATTCCTGGGAGTTTTCTTTTTGGGATCTTTTTCAGGAGGTGATTGGTGGATTCTTTCAACCTCTATTTTGCCCTCTGGATCTAAAACATCAGGGCAGTTTTCCTTGAGAATTTCTTGAAGGGTGATTTCTAGGTTCTTTCTTTGATCATGGCTTTCAGGTAGTCCAATAATTTTTAAATTGTCTCTCCTGGATCTATTTTCCAGGTCAGTGGTTTTTCCCATGAGATATTTCACATTGCCTTCTATTCTTTCATTTGTTTGGATCTGCTTAACAGCATCTTAATTTCTCATAAAGTCACTAGCTTCCATTTGCTCCAGTCTAACTCTGAAGGAATGAATCTCCTCAGCGAGCTTTTGAGATTCTTTTTCCATCTGGCAAATTCGACTTTTTAAGGCATTCTTCTCCTCATTGCCTTTCTGAGCCTCTTTTGTCATTTGAGTTAGTCTATTTTTTAAGGTGTTATTTTCCTCAATCAGGCTGTTGACTGTCATTTCATACTTTTCTTGCATCTTTTTCATTTCTCTTCCCAAATTTTCCCCCACTTCTGTTATCTGCTTCTTAAGGTCCTCTGTGGCCTGTAGCCAGCTTGTATTTTCATTTGGGGCTTTTGGTGCAGGAGTTCTGACCTCACAGTCCTCCTCCATGCTTTGAGCCTCTTTGCCCCTAAAATAGGAGTCCAATGTTGAACTTTTCTGTTTATTTTGTTTCATTTCCCTAGGCATGTTGCCACTTAATTACTTGATTTTTGGGCTTGTTGCCACAGTAGGACTCTGCCACCAGACAGGGGAGCTTCCGCCCAAAAGTGGGGTCTTCACAACTTCCGCCAGTCGGGTGGCCTCTGTAAAGCCTCCACCCCCTCTGGCAAGTTGGATACCCACCCAAACTTCCCCCCCAGACCACAATCCCGATCCAGGCAGTTTAAAGCAAAAGCAATTAACCCCCAGATTGATTGCTGGATCTTCCTACAGTTCGCAGACCAGGAGGTAGAGCCACTACTGAAGCTGCAAAATAGCTTCTGTGCAGCTGTTTCTTCAGCAGCTTTTTGCCCCCAGGGGAGGAAGCCATGTGTTCCCCAAATACTGGTCCCAAAGTCCATAGGGCACTAACCTCTCACTTTGTCCTAGGCATATCTGTGCTGATAATTCTGGAATTGCCACAATTGCTGGTGTTCTGGGGTTCCACCAGCTGGCTGAAGGCCCGGCCGCCCTGGGGCTAAAACCGGGGACCTGGGCTGGGCTCTGTGGGCTGTGCTGTCGGTTCCCAGCGCGATGTGCTGCCTGCTCTCAGAGTGCTGAGCTGGCCGCTCCCTGCAGGGCTGCTGGGCTGTCCTCAGCAGGAGGTTAGCTTCTATGTGCCGTTCTGTGGGTGTTGTAGCTCCAGAAGTTGTTCTGAGCTCCCTTTCACATTGTTTGAAATTTGTGTGGGGTAGAGCACATTGGAAATGCTGTTTCTACTCCGCCATCTTGGCTCCGCCTCCAGTTAAATATCTTCTTTTGTTCTTTATCATTGTCCAAGCCTTTATTCTTTTGTTTCAGGTGAATTTACTTGGTCATTTCAGAAATGTTACCTTTGTAGTGAGTTTTCCCTATTATTTCAATGGCCTATAGTCATTAACTTTGAGAAAACTGTAAATAGTGTCACAAGAAATTGGTAAAGATGGCAAAGATGGTAACAGAAAACATTGGAGGTCTTATGGGAAGATAGGCAAACTAGTGAATTGTTGGTGGAACTGTGAATTGCAATTTACCAATATTAAGATAAAGTAACTACCTGTTGGTAGTAGATACCCATGGACTGGGGAATGACTAAACAGAATTAGGTATATGAATGCAATGGGATATTAATGTATTGTAGGAAATTATTAAAGTAATGGTTGCAGAGAAAAATGGAAAGATATATTTGAACTGATGAAGACTTAATTAAGTAGAAACAAGAAAACAACATACATGACTACAATGTCAATGGAAAGAACATTCACAAATAAATGAAATAAAAAGCGAATATCACAAAACTACAAAGAAAAATCATGACTAAGAAAATTATCTATGAGGAAACATTCTTATCCCACCACCATTCCTGAGACAGAAGTTCTACAATAATTGTACTTTGCATATATTTTCAGAATTTTTCAATGTGCTGTTTAGTTTTCCAGTCTTTTTAAAATTATCTTTCCTTTTAGTAGTATTTTAATAGTATTTTTTCATTTGGCTGTTCTTTGGAATGGGTCGGTGGAAAAATATTGGGAGAAATTGTGGTGATGTAAAAAACAACACACATCAAAAAAGAATTTCTTTAAAATATAACATTAGTTACTAGTTACATAGTGATCATGTTAGCTATTAAAACTACCTAAAATAAACAAGTGAAGTGAAATGTATATATGTGTGTCTGTCTGTCTGTCTGTCTGTCTGTCTCTCTCTCTTTATATATATATATATATTTGGCATTATTTTCAAATTTTAATTATAAAAGGATAATGAGTTTGGGGCATACTTTTTTAATTGTATACTTAAGCATCTTTTGTTTTAATCTAAATTGATACAATTTTATCTCAGTGAATAGACTTGAATTCAAATCCAACCCCAGACACTTGACACACTTACTATGTGACCTTGGGCAAGTCAATTAACCCCAATTCCCTTGCTTTCTCCCTGCAAACTTTTTTTTTTAACTTTGCATAGCAAATGGTAATATTCCCTTCTCTTATTTTCCTTTTTAAATATTAATGATTCTTTGTTAGAACACTAAGAGAGTATAATAATAAAATATTAAATCCTATTTTCATTTATCATCATCATGATTTTATAATGGAATACTTGTTCTGTTACTTAATTTGTTATCTCATCAATATAAGTATTTCTAGGACAATATAGTTTATAATATATCTATGATTTCTTCCCTCATCCTGTGTGATCCTGTGTGCCCCTTGACCATTTCCTACTGTATATCATACACAGGAGCTCCATCCAGTGCTTCAGGAGGGCCTTCCAAAAATGTTTTGAATATTGAATAATGATTCATTATGTAGGCTCTCCATTGTGTGGTAAAAATGAAAAAAAAATCTAATAATCCAGTAGATTTATAGTCATGCCTGTATGTAAAAACATTTAAATGTCAGTTTGTCAAATATTTGATCTTTCAATGTAATAGTGAACCACTGGAGTTTTTTTTTTTTTTTTTTACTGAGGAAATGAGCATAGTCACACCTGTGTATTGAGACAATCACTTTGGCATCTGCATCATGGGAATTTTAGGATGAGGAAATACTTGAGGTAAGGAGTCTAATCAGAAATATTTTGTGATATTAAAGAGAAAAGGTGATGATGGCTTGAGGTAGAGCATTGGCCATATGAGTGGAGAGAAAGTGAGGGATGTGGAACAAGCAATAATATATGGGATGGGTTGAGAAAGAATTAAGGGCAACTGTAAAGTTCTGAACTTTGGTTCAATGATGCTGCCTTTGACAGACTTTGGAAAGTTTGAAAAAGTGTATTTTAAGGGAAATAAAGTGTATTCTGTTTTGAGAGAATTTTTAAAGTCTACTGGATATTTATTTCAATAGACAGTGTGTAGTATTGTTCTATTGCTTCAGATCTTTGCTCTAGGAACTTGATAAACTGACTCTATACAGGTAGTTAATTCATTAATAGCATTACTGCAAAACAACGTGTCTCTTAAACTACAATAAGTTTATTTTTGTGTGATTTATTTATAGCTTTCAATGTTCTATACCTCCCAATGCTTGTCTCAAGAAAACCTCATACTATATAGTCATAAAGCTTCTATAGGATCTACAAGCACTTTGGTTATTTCCTTTCTTACATCTGAACAAAATTTTTAAAAATCTTGTCATCCTCCTTGCTGTCTACCTTTGCAATAAAATCACAAAGTTTATGTTGATTGAAATATAAAGTACTTTATCAAACTTTGGCAGAATCTCCATAACTCCTTTCTCTCTGTACTTGGTTCTATCATACACCATACTTATTTCCATGGTTATCCTTTTGCAAGTGATTATAATGAGTAATGCTACAAGATTATAAGATCAAACATCCAGTAGAATGGTGGATTTTGTTAACCTTTCATACATTATAATATCAACTGTAGGACCTTCATTATCTGCCTCTCAGAAACAAATAAGCAAGCAAACCTATAAGCCATTTTAAAAAATGATATCTTGAGTTTTATGTATAGAAAGAATGGCAAGGTTGCAAGTCATCCAGTAGTAAAATAAGTGAAGGTTCACTGGGAAACAAGTACTAACAACATAGTATATTTGTATTTTTTTAGTGCTATCTGTACCCTTTTCTCTCACTCTTCCATCAAGAACTGCAGAAGTAGAAGGGACTGGGTAGTAGAAGTAGAAGTACACAGGCCTGAGGTCTTTTTTTTAATATTATCACATTCAAGGCTTGCATTGGTGGAAGTATTCATCCCCAGGCAGTCAAATCTCTGGTGATGAGATTTTCCATATTTAAGAATATTGGTACTCTGAAAATAAAGTCTTTTGCCAGGACGATAACTGAACCATTTCTACTTTTTTAGAAAGTGCCAAAATTTGGGCTTATCTAGAATTACCTTTGAAAATATAGAGTATTTGGTGTGCCTTCCCTAAAATTTGGAATAGAAATATGTATATACAGTAACAGTAACATTGTATGATGACTCTTTGGTAGACAGCACTTTTCAACAATGTTAGGATCTATGACATCTTCAAAAGACTCATGATGGAAAATGCTATCCACATTGTAACAGTTAGCAACCTAGCATACCCAGTAGGGCTACTAGCACAGATAGTTTGATCTACTTTTGTAAAGGAAAGCATCTCAAAAGGGGTTATATATCATTTACTTACTTCAGGGGAAAAGGTCAGCACCCTGAACTTCAGAGAAAATACAAAGAGAAATTACAAACAGAAATAATAGCATAAACACCAACAGATAAGGGTTCTAACTGTCTGACCAAATAATGCATACATCATATATCAACAGACAGATCCTACTGTCTGACCAGTATATACATACATAGTTATCAGAGAGAACACCAACATCTGAGTTTTCAAAGCAAGGGGGCTTCTTAAAAGCTACCCAGGGTCTCCTCTGGCCAAATTACATGAACATCCTTCCCATGAGTCCCAAAACAAAATACCAACCTCAGAGTATATATACACTTCTTCAGTGTCAGAGGGCATCACAACCTTCCTGGCTGACTGCCTAATTACAAAATAACAAAAGGGGTGTGCCTTCCTGAAAAACAAGCTTCCCATAATCCACAAGAGGCCTATTAATGGACTGGGAAGATCAACTCCCATTTACATTACATACATCAAGGAAGAGAACTATGGAAACTGAGTGTAGATTCAAGCATATTATTTACTTTCTCTCTCTCTCTCTCTCTCTCTCTCTCTCTCGTCTCTCTCATGGTTTCTCCCATTGGTTCTAATTTGTCTTTACAATGTGACTAATGTGAAAATATGTTTATTTAAAATGTATATGTAGAGCCTATATCAGATTGCATGGCACTTCAGGGAGGGGGAAGGAGAAAATTTAGAACTCAAAACTTTAAGAAGTGAATTTTTATAACAACAACAAAAAAATTAATTAATTAAATTAAAAATCAGTGAGAAAAGAACTTTGTGTAAGATAAAAAATGTATTATATTTTTCTAATATGAATATTGATTCAATAAATACTTTTGATTCCTTAAAAATATTTCACTTCTGGCACATTTTAAGGCCACCAAAATTTTATGTAAAAGAAAATGTGGACTTTATTCCCCTAAAGGAAAGACTATCATTACTAAATGATGAATTTCACCTTGCTAACATTCATACTTTATTGGGAGACAAATATGCATCAATACACACACACACACACACACACATATGTATGCCATTTGATACATATTTCTATTTATCAATTGTTTTTCTGAATATAGTATCTTTTTTCATGTGTGCTTCTTTATAATTTTTGTATTTGTCTTACTCAAAATTATTTGTTTGCTCAAAGTTGTTTTTAAAATTAAATATATCTGATTAGAATGTTCTGATTTTCTATTTTTCATTTTTCCATGGAATTAAAAGAATACTTTTTGTCATCATCAATACCATACTGGAATTTTTTTTTAAATTTCACTTATTTTGCAGAATTTTCTGTATTTATGCCAAAAGAAGTCTAGAGTGGTGATAAATGAAGCTAGGAAGCATTGTATTACTCTTAATTTACAAATGATAAACCCATTCTCAATGAGACATATATTGTAATTTTAGAATTTTTTTTTAACAACCTACAGCTCATGGTTTGGCTTGAATAGACTTCAAATGCTTATCTTTCCTTATTTAGTTCACTAAAATGTTATTTGGACTTTACCTGGTGATACACATCTCCCCAGTTCATATTTAAAAACAAATGATGATTTTCTCTTTTTTGAAAGTTGTAAGCACTTAAAACACAAATTCAGTTTGAGCTGCTTAACATTTTACATGAAGGAAGAAATCAAGTATATGCCTTAATGAGATCGAAATAATTTCTACATCCATATTCTTGTAGATTATATAAGTATGCTGAGCCCCCAGGGCGATCAGCAATATTGCACGTTTACCCCAGGGGATGAAAATATTATCTCTAATGTAAATTTAGAACTCCAGTATGGAATTGTGTTCTGCTGACATGAAGGATTCTGTAACTGTCTCAATAAAGACACTGAAGACTCCTGTACCCCTTTTCTGGTAAGAAAACTTTCTCATCATTCTGAAATGGTAGATTAATCTCACTTTCAAAGTGTTCATAATGGGATTTGTATTTCCAGGGGTCTAAACAAGTGTAATTTATCATTAAAAAGCTCCAGGATGCATGCAGGAAGGTGCATTCGAGCATCTATTGCATAAAGTGGCTCACTGAGGGACCCTAGCAAAAAATAATATTACAATTTTTATCTTTCATATATGTTAACTCTTTCATGAAATCCTTAACTCTAAGACCACATTGTAATTTGGAGATGATACCAGGCTTTCATAGATTTTGATAGTAGAGAATAGGCTTTCAGTGGGCCTCATCAACATGGCAATCATTTAAGTCACTATGCAGTGATAGATCAGTTTGTGTTGTCTGAGGAATTGTCCAACTAACAGCAGAGAGGCTCGTCTCCAGCTTGGCTTCAGAATGCTTGATATTTTTGGCTACAACAAATCTTGAAAACTCTCTGCTAGGTTATAAAGGGTTTCTGATCAGTATTGGGGAAGAGAGTCATGAGTGATTAAATCACTAGTTCTTCCAATGTGTTTTAGCTGGGTAGTATTCTGAACCATGTTTGTAGCCCATCATAAACCGTTTTCCATGCTGCAACATTTAAAATTTTGAACATAAAAACCAATCATTTAATCAATGAAAGACTAGAATTGGTAATTGATTTTTTTAAGCTTTTCATAAAGTTTAAGAATTGCTTTTTTTTTTCTTTTTGGAGGGCAATCGGGGTTAAGTGACTTGCCCGAGGTCACATAGCTACTTTTTCTTTGGTGTTAAGTGTTTGAGGCTGGATTTGAACTCAGGTCCTCCTGACCCGAAGGCCAGTGCTCTATTCACTGTGCCACATAGCTGCCCTTAAGAGTTGTTTTTAATTTGCAGAGAGAAATTCTTTTTAATGGAGTGTTAGTTTAAGAGAAGAAAAAACTTCCTTGTAATACATATAATATAAATGTAAAATATTATGCCAAGTTTAAATACAAAATCCATATTTGTAAAGAACTAGCTTATAGTTTGTGCAAGGCAAATTCCTCATAGTACTTAATATAGTGATATAACCAACTTCTATGATGATGCATCTTTTGTTTTATATACATAGACATATAATTAGATTTGCAAAGAAACCTGCATTGAGTTCACTGAATCTAGCTCCCTCATTTTATAGACGAGGAAACTGAAGCCAAGAGAGGTTAAGTCCTTTGCAATGGATCTTGTAGCTGTGAAATGTCTATGGAAGGATTAAAATCCATATCTTCCTCAATCTGTATCTGGAGCCTTTTCCTCATAGTCTTTTCATGTTGCTCTTAGTGACCAAAAGAAGTGTTGACTTAGTTTTGTAGATTATATAAGTATCTTTATATACAATGGGATAACTGTTGTTCCATAATAGTCTAAAATTAGATTTTAAACTTTCTTTACTTTTATAAACCTCTCCTGGATGTGTCCTTACTTGATCCTTTCAAATATGAGATAAAACAATCATTAATCTCATACTATGAACCTACTCAGCATTTCAGTAGGTGCCCTATTTTTCTTCATTGGAATTCCTTTTTTATGTTGAGATTTTCGTCATAGAAATGTATTCATTTACAAGTTCAACTTTAGAAATAGTATTTGACTTCATTGGAGTCCAAAATGAAGTGGTTAGCAGCCAGTGGTAGCACTTGTAGTTGAATTCAACTCAACAAGCATTTAAATGCTTACTATGTGCCATGATCGTGAAATAAGAATTTATTTCACATTTCTTTATAAGTTCTGATTTCCTAATAAAAACAATAAGCTCCTTGTTCCCCATGTTGTAAAGACAATTATGTAGAAATTAGGTTCTAAAGAAGGGAATATTAACATGATTACATGGGATTATATAATTCACATCTAAAAATAATGTATCCCTAGAACCTTGGATGGTACCTGACAATTAATGGGTCTTATTAAATTACTATTGAATGACTGAAACAATAAATCAATGAACTAATCAATTATAGGATAGAGTAAGATTTGCCTTGTAATTTTTTCCACGTTTACCCAGATGCCTGCCTCTTGTTTAACATCTCACTTGTTCCAGTGAATTTATTGTGTAGGCTCTCATTTAGTCATAATTCAAAGTACATGATCAGATCACCTCTTTTTCAGTCATAGGTATACCCAAATATGCTTTTCCCAGCATTTATCTCAATCAAGTCATTATAGACAATGTACCAACTACTAATTCTATTCAATGTGTATCTTTACAATGCTCTTTGGATAGTTTTTTTGTTTTTTTTTTTTTTGTTTTGTTTTTGTTTTTGCTTTTTGGAAGGCAATTGGGATTAAGTAACTTGCCCAAGGTCACACGGCTAGGTTTTTGTTTGTGTGTGTGTGTTAAGTGTCTGAGGCCGGATCCGAACTCAGGTCCTTCTGACTCCAGGGCCGACGCTCTACTCACTGCGCCACCTAGCCGCCCCGATAGTTTGTTCTTTTAATTCTTCTGAGATTTGATTGTATAATTTCTAGCCAAACAGAATTACTATCAGTGTATTTAACTTAAAGAGATTATTTTTTAATAGAAAGGAAGTTTTGGGATTCTTGAAAATACTACACTGTTTCTTATATGCATCCCGGATAGATATTTTTCTCCTCTTTAATTCTTGGCCCAGTTTATTATCCATCTGTAGCATTTGACTGAAATGCAAATATTGATGGACTAATTTAATGAGCTGCCCATTCAGCTCCATATTTTAATCTTGATGATATGCTTATTTCATTGCTTGGCTTTTCCAGTGTAATTAGGTACACTGAAAATTTTTATACTGATGTGGGATTTCACTGTAGATGTTTTTGGTGTTCCAAGAATAGATTAAATTAATAGGAAGTCACCTGCCAATAGGAATATTTGGAAAACTTCACTACAAATAGGAAATCATCCTTTCATTAGGACTATTGACAGGATATTTCCCATGATACTGTCAAATAACTTGGGCAAGCATATATCTTACTTTAGCACCTTGGTTGACATCTATGCTCAGTGGACCATTAAATAAAGTTAACTTATAGTTGTTTTGGTTTTTTTAACTATATAATCTCATACAATTTTTACATATATGTGAGACATAGCTTGACTAAGGAGAGCCTTCAAGGCTAAATTTTGCTCTCTCTTGTCAAATGCTCTCTTAAAACCAATAAGCACAGTATAATGTTATATTATTCATATCCCTCAAGAAATTTGTATGCCTGTAAAGATGTAATCTGTCATAGGAAATTGTCTGCAAAGGGGCTGCTAGGTGGCGCAGTGAGTAAGCATGCCAGCCTCGGAGTTGGGATGACCCGGGATCGAAACCGGCCTCAGAAAATGAGCACCAACACAGAAATAATGACTAGCCGTGTAACCTTGAGCAAGTTACTTAACCCCAATTGCTTTTTAAAAAGAAAGAAAGAAAGAAAATTGTCTGCCAAATCTTTCCTTTTACTTTTTTTTCTCCCATTTTGAATACCCTCCATACATGCATAGACAATTCTCAAAAACACTTTATAGGAAAAAGAAAGCCAGTGTATTGATTGGTTGTTGCTAATGACTCTTCATTAACGTAAAAATGGTTCATTCTTCTGAATTCTCCCCATCTTTTAAATGTCTACAACATCAATTCCTGACTCTTTTTAAAGTGGTTACCTCTAGCATGATCATGGTATTGTTGTTTTAATTTGATCAAGTTTAATCACTATTCCAGACAATTTATTTAAATGTCATTAACAATAAAACAAGGGAAAAAAGTCTTTATATTGCATTTATTATGTATCAGGGAATACAATGTGTTAAGTAAACTAATGATTTACAAAGAAAGATAAGAAACAAACTTCACTCTGGAGCTCAGATTTTAATATAACTTCTTCACATAGCGTGTTGCTTTGAAAGCTTATAGAGTATTACTGTTGCAGTTTCACTGCTATTGGCAGCAAGAATAGACCTTTCTGTTGGTTTTTTGTTTCTTTTTTATGCATGGATATTCTTGAGGTGCTATGTTTTAACTGGATTTCTGCAGGCTCATTTACCTTTCAACTACTATTTGCCCCTTTATAAGACAGCATTGCCCATAGTTATCTATTATTCTTATTTGTAGTGTTTTATAAATTAGTCTATTCTCTAGAAAGAGATTAGCCATATTTTACTTTACTTAATAAGTACTTATATGTTTGGAATATAGATCAAGAAATTACTGTTTATATCACCTAACTGATTTTGTAAATAGAGTAAACATATTCATGCTTATCCATTTCCCATTTTTGTTGTTGACAACTTTTTTATATAGGTTAGTTTAGAAGTACTGTAATTACACACAATGCCTTCTTATCATTTAATTCTATTTTAACCATGGAGTGATCTTACTACATGCCTAAAACTAAGTAAGAAGTGTTTTATATATGTTTTCTGTGGCCTTCCTAAGTAATGTTCAAATTTTTTTTCATGTCTTCTGTGCTTGCATTGGCCTAACTTTTCATCTCCCTTCTTGAATAAAATTTATAATGTATGACTATCAAGCTTCTGGATTGTCCTAGAAATCTTTGTCCTTTGTTACAGCTTTACCTTCTACCATATTTTCCTATATAATGTTTGTTTCCTTCCTGGTTCTTAATTATACATTGAAACAATGGAATTATTGGAAAGACCTTTTAAAGTTCTGTATGGAACTCTCCTTAATTTTCTGTGATGGATTTTAGTGTGTAAGCTGCAAGTATCACAAAACTAATTAATAACATTAGATAGGCCTTGCTTTTGTAAGTCTTGACTTTTGGATACTATTTAGTGGGGATAGCTTGCTTGTGTTATATTTACTTTCATGATTTAATTTAACAAGTCAGACAAAACAATGTCCTAAAGGAGGATAAAAGTTTTATATTCTGTTTTTAAATCAAAATTAAGTTCCTTTATGTTTCAAGTTCAACTAATTTTTGACAGAAAAATGGGATTATGTGCTATCTCTTTTTTTTTAAAATCAGGTATGTGATTTCACTAATATAGGGAGAACTTAATATGATCTACCCTCTCTTTTACCAATCCATATATGGATTTGTTTTATAGCTTAAAGTTTTAGAGAGCTTCTGAAGCACTGAAAAATTAAGTGAAATGCTCAGGGTCACATAGCCAGTATATGGGAGAGGTAGGATTTAAATCTAAGTCTTTCTTGTTCTAAGGCCAGATCTATATACACTATTCCATATTGCCTTTCACTCTAAATTTTACCCTAAATCTTTTTTACTAATTGTTTTCATAATTCTGAGATTATCATGATGTATTAGAAGACTTGAATGGTCCTAGACCATTCCAGAGGGAACAGTAAACTTAATGTATATTGGTCTTTAGTGACAAACTCTTCTACCCTCCCTTTCCAACTCTCTCAGGGTTGCATAGACCTCATCCTAAGTGGCTGTTCTGGTGACTTGGTGGAATGCTTATACCACTTGGATAAATTATAAGCCACCAAATGACTTTCTAATAAAATGAAAGATGACCTATTGCATCTTAAAGTTATCTGCCTTGACAATTGACTTAAAGTTGAAATCTCATATATGATAAATTTCTAATATGTATATTCTTTCCTTCAATTAAAATATCATCCTAGAGAACATGCATTGCATTTATTCTATTTGAATCCCTAGAGTTTGCACAGTGCTTGTCACATAGATGTTAACTAACTGGCTATTAAAAAATTTATTCTTTCGCATTATTAAGTTGTTACTTTTAAAGAGTACTTATTGCAGAACTACAACTAGGAATTTAAGTACCTTGGGCAAGGACAAATATGGAAGTTCACTTGGGTTATGGTGAGTTGATTAACCTGTGGATTTGACAAACATGTTTTCTATACTGTTGAAACCTGAATCATGTTGGGAAGATGACCATCAGTTCCAGCGGTGTCCTATCTGTGAGTAACCTTACCATAGAAAGAGGACACATTTATGTGAGGTTGGGACATGGTGGGGAGAATTCTTACCGCGATATAGTTGCTGATCATAGGCAATATGTGACAGGCCTCATCTAAATTTTAGCAAAATAAAGAAAAACCTTTGTTTCTTCACTGTTGTTATAACCCTGCTCATGTACCAATTCTAAACCTCATTTCTATTGGAAGTTTTTCAATCAAAATCTACAACATAATTTGAACTAACACATTTGCTAAACTAAATCAATATTTATGTTTTCCCTAGGCTAGTCCTCTGAAACTCAAATTCTCCATTTGCTTTAGGTTTTTGTTTTTACTCACTTTTTACTGCTATTGTTTACATTTCTTTTACAGAGTTTGAGAAATATATCTGAATAAAGGGACAAGGGACTTTCTGAATGATGTGACTGTGGGGCTTGATGACCCTTTTCTAGACTATCTCAATGTTTTATGCCTCAGAAAGCCAATTTTAAATATATATTTCTATACAACCTTTTCAGATCAAGACCCCCACCCTCTGACAGAATAATACTTTCTAAATCCTTTTCTAACTTAAAGATCACCAGGAGTTAATAGGTAGGCCACATTGTGATAAACTATGAAGGAGCTGAGGCAGGTTCTGGACTCTTTGATCTAAAAGTCAGGCTTGGGTGTCAATCATTCAGTTGGATGAAAACATTGAAGTACTTTGTTCTTCTATTTTAAAAATTGGAGGATTGATTTTTTCCACCTTTCTTTTAAGACTTTGAAGATGTGCCCATTTCCTTTGCCTTTTCCATTACTTTTTTTAAAAAGATAACTTGCCCTTCCACTTTTTACGACAGTAATTACTGGTACCTTTCTTGAGATTTTTTTAAAAAATTAAAATAAGAAAAAAGAATTTAATTGGGAATATAACAGGCCTTACATTAAGTACTTCAGGGGAGAAATTATTGGGAGTCATTTATTTAAATATGACTATACTCTTAGAGAAAAATATTTCACTTAGGTTTCTCTGGCTTCTTCAAGAACCAGATAAAATCCCATTTTCTATGGGAAACTTTAATCACTCAATTCTAATACCTTCCCTCTATTGATTATTTTCTACCTATCCTGTGTATAAACTGATTGTAGATAATTATATGTTATCTCTTTCATTTTACTTTGAACTTCTCAAAGGCACAGAATGTCTTTTCTTTCTATCCCCAGTGCTTAGCATGTGGCCAGGTGCCCACTAGGGATTTAATAAATGGTTATTGACTGATTAAACATCTGCCTGGATGCTTCAGTGGATAGAGTACTGGACTTGGAGTTGGGAAAACCTGAGGTCAAATCTAGCCTGGGCCACTTCCTAGAAATGTGACATTGGGAACATCTCAGTTGGCTTCATTTTCTTCAAATGTCAAATAAGTATAATGATAGCACCTACCATACAAAGTCATTCTGAGTATCAAATGAGATAATATGTATAAACTACTTTCCACTATGACTAGCACATAGTAAATATTTATTAAATATTTCTTCACATTTTTATTCAGAGGAAGCTTAAAGTACTATAGTAGTAATGGTAGAACTTACAAACCTTAAGTAAATATAATTATAACTCACAAGTATATATCACTTTAAAATTAATAAATTTGCAGTTATTGTTTAGTCGTTCAGTTATGTCTGACTCTTTGTAACCTCATGGACCGTAGCCTACTAATACTGTCCATGGGGTTTTGTTGGCAAAGATGCTTTAGTGATTTAACATTTCTGTCTGCTCTAGATTTGTAGAGGTTGTGTCTTGTCTAGGGTCAAACAGTTAGTAAGTTTTTCATGCCGTATTTGAACTCAGATCTTCCTGACTCTGGAACAGTGCTCCAATCACCTAAATCCCTCTTAATTATATAAATACATTCTTTGATATCTCCTGAGAAATTGCATAGAATTTTTGTCCCCATTTCATAGGTAAAGAAATGAAGTCCCGAGATTTTAAATGCCTTGCACGGACACAAATACAGTGTCTTATCATTCAAGGCCTAGATATTATCTCTAAATATATTGTCCCCTTCACCATATAAAACTACTTCTTAATTCATGTTTAACTTATGCCATTGTTTCTTCTTGTTTTCTTTTTCCTATACAAGAGAAAATCACTTTCCTAGTCTTGCTTTATGTATTTTCCATTTCAGAAATATTTTATTACTATATTTTAGATCCATTGTCATTTATAATGTCTCCTTTGTCTCACTTCCCCTTATTTGTATGTTCATTAGTTCTCTAAATCACATTTACTAGAAGTCACTAAGTTTCTATTTTTAGTATCATTACCATTTGTGTTTCAGGTACTTATGAAGCTCTGGTATAAGTCTTTACTCATGACCAAGATATTATGCCAACTGCTCTTCTTAGTGCGAGACAGAGCAATGATGGAACAATGTTGACTTCCAGAAGTGGTGAGCATTTTTTTTCTCCACCCTCGCATTGCCCCATAACCACAGTTGATAGCTTCCCTAAGGCTTCTGATATATCTGTACAATTTTTCAGTGAAATCTTCTAGGACTACTTCTCAAACTGGCGACCTTGATATCAGTTCAAACTTTTAAGGGAATCTTCCAAAATAGTAAAGCAAAAAATCTGTTATCTTTCTTCCCTCCTTACTGTATCTTCTCTCTTTCCTTTTGTTCTTGGGAAATCCCTCAAAGGAGACTGCTAAATTAACCATTACTTAGAAAACCCAAGTCTAGTGATTCATTTGGGAAAGGACCTATAGTAATGTTTCCTAACCATTAGGAAATACTAAATAATGTCTGGTACATGTATTTGCTAGTCAAAAAAATTTCATTACAAAAGATCCTTATTTAAAACAAAACAAAACAAATAAAACAAAACCACAACAGCAACAACACAATGGTCTCTTTTTGGAGTACCTTAGGGTGTCTTGTTGTCATTGTCTCATTCTTTCAATCCCCAACCCAATCCAATCCCCTTCTTCCCTCCAATTGGAAAGGCTCACTCCATGAACTTGAAAAGTTGCAATGCTGATGCTTCAAAATGTAAAGTGGATCAAGGTCAAGGTTGTAAATTTTCACATTCCCCACAACATGTTTAGATTGGGAAATCAAAGTATCAATACCTTTGGAGACTTAATGATTTTATTTATCATATTCACTTATCCCCTGGACTGATAAAAAAAACAACCTATAGTTTTAATCAAATTCCTTCAAGGAAACAATTTTACAAATGTAAATACATCACCTATTCAGAAACCATCTGTTTGGTATCGTGAGCTACGCAGAACATAACTGAGAATTAAGAAGTAGGCAAAAAATTCCACCAAAAGTAAAATGTTTGCCACTATATATATATATTGTGGTTGTGATCAGATTCCTCAAAGGAAACAAATATGCATATGTAGATGCCTTGCCTACCCAGAACTCAATGGGCAAGAATCATAAACTATGTAGAACATAGATAAGAATTAGAATCTAGGCAAAAAAATATAAGAATATATATTTTTTTAATTTATGAAAAAAGTGTTTTACGTGTAAGAAAGTGTCTCATTATCAATTCAGAACCTGTTTGCCCTTACTTTACACATAAATTTGGTGATTTTCCTACCCAATAGCAAATCAAAATCAATAAATTTTAACATGAAATAAGGGTAGCTAGAAGCAAGAACAGTAATAGAAACAAACAAAAAGATGATGACAATCAAAAAGCAAGAGAGGAGAAGAGAAATTATATGGACATATAAGAATTCAGAAGACACAACCATGTGCAGTCATTAAACACAATGGTGACCAATATTACATACCTCATAGAACCCTATAGAAATTGCTGTATAGCTGTTAATAAAAAGGATATAATGTTCACAATACCATTTTATTAAACAGAGTTGTATATATAAGTACTGTATGTGTATGTATGTGTGTATATACATGCACATATATATACATATACACACATATATATGTATATGTGTGTATGTGTATGTACATATACATATATATTATTTTTCATCTAAAGTGGTTAATTTTTTTAAACACTGTACCTTAAAAAGGTAAATTGTAACTATCTGAATAATTCAGCTCTCTGGAAATAATCCTTGCCCTAGAGTTCTGGACACCTGAGGTTTCAATTTAAAAGTTATTAAATCAATTGTTGTTTTTGTTTATCTGATACGACTAAATAGCATCATTGGTTCTTATTAAGAAGACAGTATCTATATCTTGTTGTTTCTCATTAATTATAATTTCATGAAAACATTCTAAGTTGAGGTTAATCATTAATTGCTTGGATGAAGTGATTGTAGAAAAAAAAACATAGTATTTGAAAGAAAACATGGTTTCCAACCTTGGTTCTTTTTTATTTTTATTTTTTATTGGGTCTTGTGATTTTATTTGTGTGGAGAGTTGTAAGTGTGGAAACCCTTGCTGCCAATGCAAATGAAGAGCTCCTCTGTTACCTAGAACACTGAAAAGTAAAGTTATTAAGTCATCATCTCATAGTTATTGTGTGTCAGAGGCAGGACCTGAACAGTCTTTCACGCTGTTAGACTGCACCTTTGTAAATGAAACTACATTGTCTTCTAATTCTTTTTGCTACTTCTGTGAGCTTGGGTAGGTCACTTAACCTTACTGAGTTTCTACTTCCTCACCTGTAAAATGAGGGGATTGTACTAGTTAATCAACTCTAGATCTATGATCCCTGGATATCTTCTCCTGTCCTATATTTATTATGATAACCAGAAAAAAAAAAAACTTTTAATGTAGTTCATTTCTTCATGTCACAAGTCTAAATGTTACACATTAAGAAAAAAATTGTTAATGTGATAAAGTTCATATTACATTAAATAATTCTCTCTGTCTCTGTCTCTCTGTTTCTTATTAGCTACTACTAATAAATTTTAGCCATGAAACCAAGAACTTGGGGGGGAAAAACCTCACATAATAAAAAGCGTATTATGGTTGCTAGTGCATTCCTTTATGAAAGAATCAGGGCAAAAATAGAGTGTGTATTGAATAATTTGATGAGAGGATTAGTAGATGGCTATAGGTACTACCTTCAGTGATAATTCAGGAAGAGAGCAGGGTCATGTTTTAACACTTGGGCAAATTGAGGGAAGTTGGCATGGTAGGCCATTGCTTGCTGGGCAGATAATAAGTTCTAAGAAGCTAAGGGAAAATGCAAAAGAGCAGGAACAGAAGCCAAGGTTAATGTGAAACCACATAAGGAAAAAAAAATCATCAGCATTTCTTGCACCATTTATCACTGAAAATATGTCAGAAATATGAGGTCATCTTTCACTTGCAAACATAAAACAGATATGGATCATAAGGGAGGCAGCATTATTAGTCCCACATGACTATTGATGAATATTTGGTTCTGGAGCTGTGGCGGGTCTAAAATGAATGGGAATTTTCCAATTGGCAATCTAGTGAATAGTCTACAAATATAGAGATTATTTTTGGAAAAGATAATTTTTAAAAATCTTGATGTTCCTAATTTAATCAGATGAACTTCTTTTTTAATACTGCCTATTTGAATAGTTAGAAGAGAAATATTTTTCCTTAAAGTAGAATGACCTTTCTTGATTTTAGAATGCAATTTTTGGCGGTGTTTCCCACCCAGCTGTGCTCTAATGCTATAAAGCACAGTTTTAGTTTTCTTTATATCCATTTAGCTTTTGAATCCATATGGTGTAATGGAAGTTGGACAGAGCATTTTCTAGTAGTTCATAAGCTCCTTGAAGACAGGGAATATATCATTTATATTTTTGCATCCCTTATACCTTCCAAGCTCTTATGAACTTATCACAGTATTTTATATGAGTCAGTTTTAATTTCTCTCTTTCTCAATCCCTTCTCCTTATCCCGTTAACTTTCAAGTAAAAGGTATACATGGTGTAATTGTGAAAGTACTGAACAGAAGTCAGAGGGGTTGCCTCAAATTTTGCCTCTGACACAACAGATCATTGAATTAATTGAATGGGAATCCTAACTCTAAACATAGTTTTGTAACCCTGAGAAATTGATTTGAAAAAAAAGTGATTTTAATTTTTTTGGTCATTGGTTTCATTATGTAAAAAATAAACTGTTTGGACAGATTAACCTCTAAGTTCATTTCTAACTCCAAATCTAGTGAGTATACAGGTGTGATTTTGGACAAGTTGATTAATTTGCTTTGGCTTCAATTCTGTTTGTACCTAAAGGTTTCTCTCTACTCTGAACATTTTGCATGCAAGTATTAGCCATGAAGATTTGAAATGGAAAAATTTCCTTTCTCTTATTGGTCTGTTTACACACAGTTTCAAAACTTGGCAATATGGAGGTCAACTTAGGTCAAGAGATCCAGTTGAGGGGGCAGCTAGGTGTTACAGTGAATAAAACAATGGCCCTGGAGTCAGGAGGAGCTGTGTTCAAATCCAGCTTTAGACACTTGATCAAACTTACTAGCTGTGTAATCTTGGTCAAGTTACTTAAATCCAATTGCTCTAGATTCCACCCTCCAAAAAGGCAAAAAAAAAAAAAAAAGATCCAGTTCCTCACCTTCAGTTCCCCCTTTGTGTAGTGTCTTCCTGAATTAGAATAAAAGCTGCTTGAGAGCAGAGATTGTATTTAGTTTTGCTTGGATTTATATTCTCAATACTTAGCAGATGGCTTGGCACATAGTAAGTCCTGATTATGGTCTTGTTGACTGATCAACTGATAAAAGAACCAGTTATTCAGTAAACAGTCTGTTAAAAAGAACTATGTAAGGACTAGAGCTGGAATATTTCATTGCATCTGGATGATTTTAAAAAAATCAATAGAGCTTATTTCAATCATCTTCTTTAATGAATATAATTTCATTTCCTTTCAACTCAACTAGTTTAAGTACTATTTTTGGCTTGACTTGCCCAAGGTCACATGGATAATGAGTGTTAAGTGTCTGAGGCTGGATTTGAACTCAGGTCCACCTGACTCCACGGCTGGTGCTCTATTCACTGCGCCATCTAGCTGTCCCTAAGTACTCTTTTCAAAAAATACTTCTGATGGTATTATAGCAAGGTCTAGATGTGACACCTCTGCAGCTAAGAAAAAAATGATAAGAAATTTTGCCTATAAAACATTTACATCTCTTTGGAGATCATCATATTGCCTTCTGTGGCTGGAATGAAGGCAATGAAAAGTTAATACTGTCAGACTTGGAGACTCAGCTTGAAATTGTCCCTGCTGTGATCTGGTATCTACTACTCATTACTCTGAATACTGTCTCATCTCTTGTTCAACTTCATTTATCCTTTATCTCCTTGTTGAGAAAAAAAATCCCCAGGAAAAGGAAATTCAAGAAAAAAATGCCTTTCCTCTCCATATTTTCACAGTAGACTCATCTTCATCCAATTGAAAATTAGGGAGGGAATTATACACAGGCCATGGCACATACCATGTGGAGCTGACAGCTACATAGAAAAAGGAGTAGTAATAGAGAATTTCTTCCACCTCTAAAAATTCTAAAATTCTTTGACTCAAACCCTTGCTATTTCTTTTCCTCTGCATTTAGGTGAGTCACTATTATGCTTCTGTTTTGGCCTATCATGCTGGTATTATCTGGTCAACTTAAGCATCATATTACTTCACAGGATTGGGGAAAAGGGTCCTGTCTTCTACTGCCATTTTCCCCATCAGAATAATTTTTATGATACTATGGATTGTCTTCCTCTGAATGACATATTTTTAGGAAGTAGCTTTTGCTATTCAAATAGCTGGGATGCAGATGGTTTGATGTCCAGCATGAAAAGCTTAAGATCTACATAAGACTGAAAAATTCAGACTTCACTTTTTGTTAATTTTTTTAAAATGCTTTATTAACTTCTGGTTTACATCATTCATTTCTGCCAGATTTTGAGTTATAATTTTTCCCCTATCCACTACCCCAGAATAGCAGTCCCACAAGATATCTCCTCACTGAATCTGCTCTCTCCCATATCTTTTCCCATACCCCCTTCGACTTTACCATTAGGGCAAGGTGAATCTCTGTGCCCCAATGCCTGCACATCTTATCACCCAATTACATGCAAAATAGTATTAATAAGAGTATTTATATATATTTGAAGAATTTACTTTTAAAACTTCGAATTTCAGATCCATTCGCATCCTCCCTTGTCACCCACTCCCTCTGGGAAGATAAGCAATTCAGTATGTGTTGTACATGTATAGCTATGCAAAACATAACCATAGTAGATATATTGTAAAAGACTGCTTATATTTCCCTCCCACCCATCCCACCCCCCACCTGGTCCATTCCCTACTTTGATCCTGTCGCTCGTTGAAAGTGGGTACTTCCAACCTCCCCTCCCCCTAGAATGCCCTCACATCCATTACCCCCCCCTTTCATCCCCCATCTCCCTACTCTCCTGCAGGGTGAGATATCCCATTTAGTATGTATGTCATTCTCTCCCTGAGCCAAATTCAGTGAGAATATGGTTTTGCTTGTTTGCCTTGCTTTTCTTCCCCTCCCCTGCAACCACTTCACCTTGCTTCTTCTACATAAGATAGTTTACCCCCACCTGTGTCTCCCCATCTGCTCTTTGACCTTCCTCTCTCACCTCTTAACTTCACCCCTTAAGTATCATCCCTTCCCACCAAATTCAAATTGTGCCCTCTATCCATGTATACCTGTAAACATATATACACACATTCATGTATGTATCCATATGCCCATATACCCTTCTTCAATTATTTTCATACTGAGAAAGGTTTCATCAGTCACTGTTATTGTTTTTCCATGTAGAATATGAATTAGATTATAAGTTCTATATATAATATATATAAATATATTATTATATTTTATTATTATTATATTATTATAATATAAATTAGAATTAGAATATAAATTAGAATATAAATAGCTCAACTTTGATAAGTTCCTTTTGATTTCTCTTCCCTGATTATCTTCTCAGGCATCTCTTGCTTCTTGTGTCTGAATGACAAATTTGCTATTCAACTCTGGTTTTTTCCTCAAGAATACTTGAAAGTCCTCTATTCCACTGAATGACCATATTTTTCCCTGAAACAAAATACTCAGGTTTGCTGGGTATATGATTCTTGGTTTTAATCCCAGATCTTTTGCCCTGCAGAATATCATATTCCATGCCCTTCAATCCCTCAGTGTAGAAGCTGCCAGGTACTGTGCTATTCTGATTGTTTCCAGAATATTGAAATTGTTTCTTCCTGGCTGCTTGGAGTATTTTCTCCTTGATCTGGGAATGCTGGAACCTGGCTATTATATTCCTAGCAGTTTTCTTTTTGGGATCTTTTTCAGGAGGTGATTTGTGGATTCTTTCAACCCAAATTTTACCCTCTGGGTCTAAAACATCAGGGCAATTTTTCTTGAGAATTTCTTCAAGGATGATTGCTAGGTTTCTTCTTTGATCATGGCTTTCAGGTAGTCCAATAATTTTTAAATTATGTCTCCTGGATCTAATTTCCAGGTCAGTGGTTTTTCCCATGAGATATTTCACATTGCTTTCTATTCTTTCATTTGTTTGGATCTGTTTAACAGCATCTTGATTTCTCATAAAGTCACTAGCTTTCATTAGCTCCAGTCTAACTCTGAAGGAATGAATCTCCTCAGTGAGGTTTTGAGATGCTTTTTCCATCTGGCAAATTCGACTTTTTAAGTCATTCTTCTCCTCATTGCCCTTTTGAGCCTCCTTTGCCATTTGAATTAATCTATTTTTAAGGTCTTATTTTCCTCAGTCAGGCCATTGACTCTCATTTCATACTTTTCCTGCATCCTTCTCATTCCACTTCCCAGTTTTTCATCCACTTCTCTTATTTGGTTTTTAAAATCCTTCTTAAGGTCATCTATGGCCAGTAACCTGCTCATATTTTCATCTGGAGCTTTTGGTGCAGGATTTTAGACCTCACAGTCCTCCTCCTATTCCATGCTTCAATCCTCTTTGCCCCCAAAATAGGAGTCTAATGTTGCATTTTCTGTTTATATTGTTTCATTTTCCTAGGCAATGTGCCACTTAATTACTTGATTTGGGGGCTTGTTGCCACAGTAGGACACTGCCACCAGACAGGAGAGCTTCTGTCCCACACACTGGGGTCTTCACAACTTCTAGAGGTATTAGTTGGGTGGCTTCTGTGAAGCCTCCACACACTCTGGCAAGCTGTATACCCACCACAAACCTCCCCCCCAGACCACAATCCAGATGCAGGGAGGATAAAGCCGAGTGGTTACCACCACCCCCCCCAAGACTGATTGCTGGATCTCCCTACAGTTCACAGGATAGGAGCTGAAGCTGCAACTGAAGCTGCAAAATGGCATCTCTGCTCACTATCCTCAGCCATTTCTCGCCCCCAGGGGAAAAAGGCAACGAGTTCCCCAAATATGGGTCCCAAAGTCCATAGGGCACTAACCTCTCACTTTGTCCTAGGCATGTCTGTGTTGATAATTCTGGAATCACCATAGCTGCTGGGGTTCTTGGATCCCTGCAGCTGGCTGCTGACCTGGCCACCCTGGGGCTAAAACTGCAGCTCGATCAAACCTGGGCTTGGCTCCCAGAGTGCTGAGCTGGCCTCTCCCTGCAGGGCTGCTGTGCTATCATCAGTGGAAGGTTAGCTCCTCTGTGTTGTACCGTGGGTGCTGGAGCTTTAGAATTTGTACAGAGTCCCCTTTTACATGATTTTTCTAGGCTTCACTTTCAATGGCTTCAGTAGAGTATTAAAAGAGAAAAGGCTTGAGGAGGATCCAAGATGAAAGAGTAGAAACAGCACTTCAACAGAGCTCCTGCCCACACCACTTCAAAATTATTTAAAAGAGGATTCTGGATGACCTCTGGACCTCCAGAACCCACAAAATGACACAGAGAAGCTAATCTCCTGCTGAGGACAATATGGCAGCCCAGCAGGGAGCAGCCAGCGCAGCACTCTGGGAGCCGAACCCAAGACCACATGAGTCAGAGGTTTTAGCCCTAGGGTGGCCAGACCAGCAGCCAGCTGGAGGAACCCAAGAATACCAGCAGCTGTGGCATTTCCAGAAGTATCAACACAGAGATGCCTAGGACAAAGTGAGTGGTCAATGTCCTATGGACTTTGGGACTGGTAGGGAGAGCATGTGGCCTCTGTCCCCTGGGGGTGAGAAGCCATTGAGGAGCCAGGGCAGCTTGTTCCACATTGCCATGTTGTAGCTTCAGCTCCTGGCCTGTGAACTGTAGGGGGATCTGGCAATCAGTCTGAGGGGTAATCACTCTTGCTTTAAACTTCTTGGATCTGTATTGTGGTTTGTGGTGGAGGTCTTGGGGTGTGTGACCAGCTTGCCAGAGTATGTGGAGGCTCCACAGAGGCCAAGCAACTAATACCTCCAGCAGTTAGGAAATCCCCAATGTTTGGGACAGAAGCTCCCCTGGCTGGTGGCAGAGTCCTATTGTGGCAACAAGCCCCCCCAAAAAAAATATATATATATATATATATATATATATATACTTTGGTTAGTACTATTGTGCATATCATTGGGAGATAAGATGTGCAGGCATTGGAGCATGAGGATTCACCTTGCCCCACTGGAAAATTCGAAAGGGGTATGGGAGAAGAGATGAGAGAGAGCAGATTGGATGAGGGGATATCCTGTGGGACTGCTATTCTGGGGTAGTGGATAGGGGAGAAATGGGGGGAAAAACTGTAACTCAAAATCTGACAGAAATGAATGATGTAAACCAGAAGTTAATAAAGCATTTGAAGGAAAAAAAAAAAAAGCTTGAATGATATGGTGAAAAGGTTGTTGTATTTGTAGTTCAATGACCTCGATTTGTATCTTCTTCCCCCAGCCACAATTTGGTCAAACACACACACACACACACACACACACACACACACACACACACACACATTACTTATTACCTCATAATTAAGTTATTTGAACTCTCCAGGCCTTGGTTTCTCATGTATGCAATGAAGGGGTTGAATTATATTTCCTGCAAACCTGCTTCCAGCTTCAAATCTTTAATTCTGCCATTACTAAACTTGGATTTAAGTAATGAACATTGGATTAAGAGTGAGACAGGTGTGAAACTGTGTTTCTGTCACTAATGGTATGAATTAGAATGACTTTTTTTTCAACTTACTTGGCCTTTAACTCACTAGTATTAAGCAGGGGGGTTGCACTGTAAATTTTAAAGACCTTCCAGTTCTGATATTCTATAATTTTTATATATCTCACAACCTCAATACTTAATATAAAGACTAAAATGAAAGTAAAAAAAGATGGAAAGGGAGACGGTTCAAGTAAATGGAATGGAGAGACAGGAGAGCATGATTATGTTGTAGGGGAATGATTATACAATCAACTTAATTTTTGTAAAGAAGGAGTGAAGATAGAATTGCTATTTTGGAAAGGGAGATGATCTAGTGTGAAAGAAGTAAGTCCCTTTGCTTTCTGTCTTTCTCTTGTGCCTACCCATTCTCTCCAATGGTGGTTGTGGAAAGGGGGGTAAAAATAAAGTTTCTTCGCAATTACACATGGAAGAAAAAAACAAAATAATATTTGCTTCCCTTTTCCAGTCTTTAAATGTTGCATTATGAAATCCTCATGGCTGTTGAAATAGTGATAAAAATATGAAAATGTAGGTATGAGGGAAAACAAAGTTTCTCTTCTTTCAGAGAATCATTTATTTCAACAAATCTTTAGTTTCAAGACTAAAAATGATAGTGTAACCATGATTTAATAACTTCCTTATTGAACACAGCAACTGGGCACATTAGAGAGGCAGGCAATTTCTAAACATATTAATCTAGTCAACCGTGAAATAATTCATTATTATGAAAAATGATAAATTAACGTTTATAAGAAATATTTTAATGTTGCACCATAAAGAATTCATCAGAAGGCAATCAAGACAGATTAGTGTCTTTTAAGGTACATTAACACTAGTAATGCCATTTAGTCTGCTTTATCACAAATAAACACATAGAGTAAATGCTTTCTGCATAAGCAAATCCTTCAGTGAGCAAATGCATAGGGAGAAATAAGAAGATAAAGATGTGCATTTGAATATAAGTGGCAAAATGAGTGTGCCTTCATAGTTTTAATAATTTGTATTCAAATCTGTCAAGATAAACTGAATTCATTAATTATAATGAAATGGTTTACTTAAACATTTTCCTTACTGCTTACTAGATTAGACATTCGGGTGGTACTTTTCAAAATAGTTAGCTTTTTTCATAAGAAACATTTACACATTTGGGAAGAATGTTTTCACAAATCAATTATATCTTTAAAATATTAACAAGTATCTTAAAGAGGAAATTTGCGAAGGGATTGATATTTTCTATTTAAAATAATTAGCCAAATGTTTTCTTTAGCTTTCAAAAGAAAATTGAAAGGGGGTGGCTAGGTGGCGTAGTGAGTAGGGATCTGACCCTGGAGTCAGAAGAACCTGAGTTCGGATCCGGCCTCAGACACTTAACCCACACAAACAAAAACCTAGCCGTGTGACCTTGGGCAAGTTACTTAACGCCAATTGCCTTCCAAAAAGGAAAAAAAAGAAAATTGAAAAACAGCAACAATAAAAACAACAAAATTGGGGTAAAGTGTGTTGTCACTAGGCCAAGAGTTCTTATCGTGGGCTTCATGTGCCCATCAATAATAACTTTCAGGGGTTCATAAACATTGATTTGCTTTTTACTAACCTCACCTGAAAACTAGCATTTCTTCCACTATTTAAAAACATTGTTCTTAGTTGTTCATAGGCTCCACTAGACTACCAAAGAAGTCCCTGACATGCACACAAAATGTTAAGAACCCCTGTTCTAATCTCTTCTAAAAGTGGAAAAAAATAAATCCAAACACATGAACTTTGAAAATATTGTGTAATCCAGGAGCAGACTGGCTAGTGACTGCACAATCTCTGCTTAAATACTTAGGGCTTAGCTGTGTCAACACAGTACTTATCCATGGGATGGATAGCATTCTGCACTGGCAATGACACACCTGCTAGGCAGCTCCAGCCACATTATTTGTGCAGGTGTTTTGCTTTTAAATAAACCTTTAAACAAGAATGGTGAGATCATCACCCCATCACAAATTGGAAGTACCAGCCTTCTCCAGTGATATATCCTGGTGTTTTAATTCCGGAGTAATTTTCTTAAGGTGTAAACCTAATACCTTACCACCAATTTAGAGATTTCTGTGATCCAATTAACTTAATAGCAAAAGAACACCTGGAGTGTCAGCACTCTTAAACTTCTAGTTATCAACAGTATTTATCATCCAACTTCCTAATGAAGTTCATAAGGGACATAAACAATTATAATCAATAAGCCTAATAAGTAGGACAAATATAAATTTGCAGTTATAAGACACCCTTTCTCCTGAACACCGCCCCCCCCCAAAGGAAGCAAATACCTAAGGACCTCTGAAACTGCTTTTGTGAAGAAAACAGTTACACGTGTTTCTGATTTTTCTTCATTCTAACAAGATACTGAATACAGTTGGTATTTTATAATTTACAATAATAGAATAGGAAATGACATACGTGTTTCTGAAGTAGCATTCAATTGAAATTTGCTATGCTATCCACATACTAGTCAATAGTCTGGCATTGTATAGGTGATAATGGTTCTTAATTTTACTAACAGTTTCTTTAAGGAATTAGCTTAGTAGTACAGGATATTGAATATCGATTGAGGTTAAAGGAACTATGTTCAAATATTGTCTCTGAAATGTAGTACCTATGTGATGGACTTGACGCAACTTCTCTGGGCCTCAGTTTCCTCAAATGCATCATGATGTAGTTTGTCTAGAATTGGAGGCACCTAGAATCTGTTGATCTTATACTTAGATATAGTATCTATGTAATATATGTGAATTGGATTGAATTTACCCTTCCTTTCTATTATATTACTATTATTTCATTCATTATTTAAAATGTATTCTTAGTCTCATATGACTTTTAGTCCCCTATTCTCTTATTCATATGTTACTGTCTGGTAAGATGTACTTCTATATTATACTGTCCCAGAAGTCATGTGCTGTGTCTTATTTAAGAACTGATTTATTCTAGTCCCTAGAAGAGTTCTTTTCATACAGCAGCTTTAATAAATGTTTTTTGGGTTGAACTGAGTTCTTTTCGTCCCTTATAATATCTTTAAAATCTTTTTTTTGGCCATAGTATTTAATTCATACTTCCATCATCAAATCTGCTGTGTTTGTCTCTTAAGAAGTTAACATTCCAGTGTTGTTTTTTTTTTTCCATCGAGCACCATTAACAGATTAAATTTAGTAAATCCTGATATTTTTATGACATTATCCTGCTAAACAATCATCAACATTTCCTCATTGGCTGCAAACTTCTTAATCTGGTATTCAAGGCCTCTATAATTTGGTACTGACCTTTTCTAACCTGATAATCTTATCTTTCAACATGTTTCTCATTGTATTTTCCACCAACTTTCCTGTAATATACTTCCTGCCATTTTATGCCTATTTAAACTTTTTTCTATGCTTCAAAGTTTACCTTGAAGATTAAATCTTTTTTTAATCTTCACTAACTACACTAGCCTTAAGTAAAAACTCTTACTCTTGAACCAAATCTCTGCATTATTAATTTATTGACTTGTATAGTACTATTTATTGCTAGCTATATTTTGAAATAGTTTTAAACTATTTCATTAATTTTTTATTGATGCATTTTGCTTTTATATTGCTGTAGTTTCTAGATATAGCACTTCCACTGACCCACCCCATGATGGAGAAAAATGGTTCAGTGAAATTATAAAATAGAATGACAGTAATACAGAATATACATATGTATGTATATGCATATGAGACATATATACATATATATGCCTATATATACATATTTGTGTTTGTCATTCTGTAAACAGTCTAGCACTTCTCCAAGAAAAGACGAGAAGTGAATTGTTTTACCTCTTAACTGTCACAGTTGCAGATAATTTATCTTTCTTTTATTGTTTTTTATTTATTTCTGTTTTTTAATCAAAACTCCGGAAAAATTAGTCCTTCCCACTACTGTTTTTACTCTTCTTTCATTTTATTATTGTTGTGCTTTTTCAGTCATATCCAATTCTTCATGACCTTATATGTGGTTTTCTTGGCAAACGTATTGGAGTGGTTTGTCATTTTCTTCTCCATCTCATATTACAAATGAGAAATTGAGGCAAACATGGCTAAGTGACTTGTCCAGAGTTACACAGCTAGTAAGTATTTGAAGTCACAAATATGAATGTTTCTGAGTACAGGCCAATCATCCTATCCACTGCAACATCTAGCTACCTCATCTTAATATTAACTTATCATAAATTTCAATTTAGTGACTCTGGCCTCTTCCATGTTCCTCAAACAAGTCATTCCAACTTTTGGCTCCAGGCATTTTCACTGGCCATCTCTTAGTGATAAAATGTTCTTCCTCTAAACTGCTGCTTCCCTGGCTTCCCTGGCTCACTTCAAGGCCTAGATAAAATCCTAGCATCTCCAGGAAGTATTTTCCAATTTATCTTAATTGTAGTGCCTTCTCTCTATTGTTTCCTATTTATCATGTATTTAACTTGTTTATACATAGTTCTTTGCATGTTATCTCCCCCAATTAGCTTTGGAAATCCTAGAAGGCGTTTGCCTTTATATCCCTCATGCTTATCAAATTACTTGGCACACAGGAGATACTTAAAAAATGCTTATTGGTAGATTGGCATTTTGACTGATCGTTATTTTCTTGCATATTGCTTTCTTAATTCTACTTGATATATTTTGCATTAGTTATCAAAGGTCTCCCCATGTTTCCCTGAATTCATCACAGTTACCATTTTTATTGTGTAATAACTTCTTATAGTAGATTCACACAACAAACTTTATTTAGAAATTCCCTAACTGATAGGCACACACTTTTTTTTTGGTTCTTGTTCCCATGCAGAAGTGCTTCTACAAAAAAATAATATTTTGTTAAATATTCAATCTCTTTTCTGACTTGGAACACCTTGGAACATATGACTACTAGTTGGATCTGTGAGCTAGACGGTGTAAATAGTTTAGTGACTTTTCTTGCATAAATCTAAATTGTTTTTCAGAGTAGTTCCTGAAGAGTCAAAACTCCATCAAGGCTGCATTCATCCTTCTATCTTCCTATTGTTCTTCCAACAATAATTTTCTGTATTTAGTTATTTTTGACAATTAAGTGAGTTTGAAGTGAAAGCTTGGGTGTTTTTTTTTAAGTTGAAATTTATTATTAAATATTTAGAGCAATGGATTTGATCACTTGCAGTTGATCTTTTAATTGTTCACCTCCTTTGATGACATTTATTGGGGAATGGCTCTTAGTTTCTACATTTATATTACTTCAATATATATTCTGACAGCAGATTTTATCACAGATATTTCAGTGATCTATCATCCCAATTGGCAGTTTCTCTTTTTACTAATTTTGTTCAGGTGAAAGTTTTTCTATTCTCTTTAACCCTATATTCTGTCCCTTTTTTAAGAATTATCTTTATAATCTTAGTTGTAGAAGATCATTCTTTCCATGCTTCTTCATTTTTAAACTCTTCAGCTTTTTATATTTAGTTTGCATATGCTTTTGTAATTTATTTGGGGATGTTATGTAAAAAGCTCTTTAAATCTATTTGCTATCCTATGCCTTAAAGGCTTTTGAGCTGTTCTTATCAAACAAATTATTTTTCCCCTCAAGGACTACATTCTAGGGTGTCCTGAATGCTGAACTATTGAGTTTTATTGGTTTTGAAACTTCCTTATGTGATTTGTTCTACTAATTTTGTCAATTAATATTTCTTAGGTATATACATTTATCTCTTTAATTATACTTTAAGATCCATAAGGAAAAATGTATCTTACTCATTTTTTCTATCCCTTACTATACGTAGCTATTTTATTTATGTATAATAAATGCTTACTATTTTATTCTTAAGTCAAGAACTAAAGTTCAACTTAACCAACATTAAGCATTTTCAGTACATGAGAATAGAGTTGTGTTCTGAGAGATAACAAAATTCAGACATGATACAATCCCTATATACATGGATTTTATAGTCAAAGAAGGAACACCAACACAGATAATTGCAAGGTATGGTATTCTCATATTAAAATAATGAAATAGTGCTATGGAAAGTTCAAAAGGGAATAACATTAAAGACAGAGTATTGGAGCAAATCTCACGAAGAAGGTAGATTTGAGTGGATTTTTTTAAAGGATGGACAATAATTTATCAAAGATAGGGATGACATTCTAAAAGCACATAAAGGGAATGGCATAGAAATTAATGAAAATGACAAATAGTCAGTTGAGTTTAGAATATTAATTCCATGAAAGATTATAATATGAGAATAGGCTTGGAAATAGAGATAGCCCTGTATTATAGAAGTGTTTGAATGCCAGGAATTCATATCAATATAGAATGAGATCCATCCTTAGGTAGCATTAAAGTTTTATTCTAGGCCTCCATGAAATTCATCCTGTTTATAATACTAGGATGTGATAGTGAAAACAAGATTTACATTTTAAAATTCTAATTAAGTGACCCTTCCCTCATCTACCCCTGAGAATTTTTGGTCTGTTTAGTTATCATTGTTGAAATTGAAAACTTGTTTATTTCAAGTCCCCGAATTGATTCAGTCTCTCAAATTTTAATGTCTTACAGAAATATAGTTAAGGTATTTTCTTAATAATGTGAAAATAACATTTTCAGCTGTGTGGTTTAGTTAAACATTAAAAACAAATCAAGCCTTGAGATTGAATGTGGATTTTAAAGGGGGAAAGAAGATGAGCTTTATTTCTAAGGTTCTTATCCTCTCTGTGTTTTTCTTATTTCTTTATTCCCCCCATGGCTTCTTCTCTTACTTCCTATTGGGAATTAAATTATGATTTTCACTATTAACTCTAATTCTTCACCTCTTAATTTTTTTTGCCTTGACAAGTCCTCATAATATTGTCTTAGCTGAATTTTGCACCTCAGATAATATGTTCTCTGAAGAGTTTGATTATGTACGTAGTTGTCAATATTTTTGTTTTAACAGATTTTATTGAAAGTTAATCTTTGTAGGATTTATTAATCTACTTTAGCCACTGATTTTCTGATGTGTATGTCTTCCCAATTAATCATTTATATTACATATTTTCCTCTATTCCACATAAAGTTCAGAGCTGGTTATTTCTGGGTTTTTGTTGTTGTTGTTGTTTTTGTTTGTTCATTTGTTTGTTTGTTTTCTTTTTCAAACCAGTTAGATATTAAAAATCTTCCCTAACCTTGAAAAGGCACTTTTTAATCCTTTCAGTTGAGGTCATTCCAAACAAGCCTGATAATAGTGCCATCTTGTGGTTACCCTCATATTAGGACAAGTTTGTGTGAGTCAGAGTGGAAGGAAGAGATTAAACACTGTAATTCTTATAAAAATCAAATTTTGGGTTCCTAACACAACTTATAGGGACATTTTCCCAGGCTATTCTCTTTAGTTGTGTGGATACAACCTTTGACATGCCACAAACGTGCTTATTGACCAGTGATCCTTAGCTCTAATTGTCCAGCAAACTAATGTATATAAAAGTATTAAAGGGAATTCTTGAAATTCTCAAGTTAAAATCATTTAGGTCATTTTAATATGAGAAAATAAGAAAAAATAATGAATTTGTGATTATTTGTTCATTGTGATAGGGTCTTTATTCTCTTTTAATACCCAGCATTCATCAGAGTGCCTAAAACATAGTAGAAGTCCAATAAATGCATATTGAATGACTGACTGATTCACTAGGATTTTGCCTTTTGGGGAAGGTAATAGTCACAGAAGGGAGGAACAGATACATTGAATTTGCTAAACCTGAAATGAAATCATCACAGGCTGAATGTGGTGATCTTTAAATATGTTCCCTTGGAATTGCTTGCCATATCACCTAAATAAGGGGCACACCTATAGGAGAATCCTTCCTAATCTTTGAGAGCATGCAGTGGAGCAACAAGGCTCATTGATGAACCCAGAATAAAAATAATAATAAAAACTGCATGGGGACATCAGGTCACTGTAACCATGCTGACCAAGTACAGAGGAAAAATAAAAGAAAAAAAAATCTTTCATGTTATATACCTTCTCTATCCTCACAGAACCTTGAAGTGCTAACAAACACTAGAACTTGTTGTCCTCTGACCAAATATAAGAGCTAGTTCCATTTCTAGCCTATGTAGAAATGAGAGTGCAGTCTCCTGACAGTACAGCTATATTTATTGCATTTCCATTATTGGACTTCAGCTCTCCTCTCTGCTACCTTCCAGATTGGTTTAACATTGTAAGACTCCTTCTGGAAAAACAGACAAACAAAAAAAAAAAATGAGGTCCAGGAGGTGCTTAAAATATCTGTGAATCAACTCTTTTCAAATACCCTTAAATAAAGAAAATATATATATGGATTTAGTCATTTTAATTTGCCATGCTTGTTACAACATTTTTCTGGGGTTACAGGTTTGGAGCTAGAAAGGATCTTAGAGAATTAGTCTAAATTCTTATTTTTTCAATATGAATAAATTAAGGATAAGAGATTTTATTATCCTTAAATGGTGGTCTCATCGTTAAACCCTACCCAGCATTGTGACTGATAGTTGGTTTTACCAAAAGGAAAAGCTGACTGAAGAGATTGGCTCTGTGTGTGAGTGTGTGTGCACATGTGTGTGCTGCCTGTCTGTCCTTCTCTATTAATAGTAAGAGTGGTAAGAGGTATATCACCTGTGACTCAGGGACACACATGCCAGAAAGGATGAGAAAAAGGTTTTTACATTAGTCTAGTTGTCAGAATATGTAGCAGTAAAATCTGAGAAAGGCTCTGGCTAAATCATGTTCGAGGTATAAACTAATAAACAGGTCAATGACTCTGAGACAGGTGATGTAGGATCAGAAGATAGGGTTCATTGTGTTTAGTTAAGCTGAACACTAAGCACTCCAACAAACTCAACAGTGCCATATAGGAGCCTCTCTTTTAGCTGTCCAATGGTCAGTGACACTCTGGTTGATATCAGTAGTTGATAAGATAGGGATAGTGGGCAACTAGCAAGTCTAGAGTCATTATGCCTTCCTGAATTTCACAAAACTGCTTTTCTCCAAAAAACTCATTGAATTTTTTTTTTCCAATTTACATTGTCTTTTTTTCCTATCAGGCATTCACATTTATCATATGACATTCCCATTTTTTCTCATATTCGTGGAAAGGGAGAAACATTGAGATAAAGATGACTTGCATTTTCTTTTTTTTTTTCTTTTTTGAGGGCAGTTGGGCTTAAGTGACTTGCCCAAGGTCACATGGCTAGTTTTGTGTTAAGTGTATAAGGCCAGATTTGAATTCAGGTCCTCCTGACTCCAGGACTCTATTCACTGTGCCAATTAGATGCCCCAATAATTTGCATTTTCTTAATTTTTTTGGAATCATTTTGCCATTATATTTTTTTAAAAGACTACATTAGTGACGTTTTGTTCTTGTAAGTCTTTTCCAATATGAATTCTGGTAGATAGAGATGACTAGCTCCTCGAAAGTTCTGTATTTTTAAGCTCAAATTAATGACAATCTGATCCTTTCTCCAAACTTCATGTTAGTCTTAATCAGAAAACAAATGACTTCTGAGAACAGCCAAGTAAAAAGAAAGCAAACTTTTAACTTGCATCTAAAAGCAATTTATAAACTATAAATGTACAGTGGGAAGAGGCAATCAATCTACCAAATGTCACATGGGGAAAAATAATGTACCTAAAATCTCTTTAAAATGCTAACAGGACAGATTTGTTTTGGCTTGTTTTTGCCCATATTTTGATTCATCTTAATATTTCAAGGTTGAATGATTGTCAATAAGTTTTGTTTCTGATGTTAGGTGGGTTAGAGAAGTTTTACAAATCAACTTCCTTATGAGAAAAGAATATTAGATATTTTTCCTCTTGCATTACTTAATTATTTGTATTAATCTTGGTGAATTAATTCTATGATTAATATAAATTAGTGTAGATATGCCACCCACTATGGATTTTGTAGTGAAGACAATGTCAGATATAAAATCTAAAATGCAGTATTTCATTTGCCAATAAGAACATTTGTGTTATCATTTGACCTAAAAATAACCCCTCTGTGACTAACGATTTCCCAAAGAGTATGACTAGCGGTTACTCTAGTAAGAGATTTAATCCTATTAAGGAAATACCATACAGAAGATTTTTCTATATCAAATTATTTTCAAGTTCCAACCTATACCTTTCTTCTTTCAAGCACTATTCAATGCAGCCAAATTCCACTTTAGCAGAGTAACTTGAATTTGTCCCTCATTTTGGGACTTGACATATATTGCAAGTATTATTTAGAGAGAAAAACTGCTATTAGGACCTTCTATTGTAAGCTATGTCTAACCCAAAGTAATTGGGAGTGGAGGGGGAATGGTGAAGTTGAGTTAAAAAAAAAAAAGAGGGAATGTATAATTGTAATTATTTGGAGCACTACTCTGCCCAAGATCTGGTGTGATGTAGTGTCATGGTAACTGACTCTAGAGTAAGAGAATGTTGGTTCACTTATGGCTCTGTTACTGTCTATATGGCAATCTCACTCCAATACTTACAAGACAACTCATAGGAAAGTATCTGGGCTATGATCAGATCCTCAAGTGTTTTCAGAATCATCAAAACAAATGTCAGTTATTTCCAGTGTCGGTGGAAGTTATTCTAACTGACAAAATAGTGATAGATCTACAGTATTTATAATTTGCAGCCATGCTAACTATAATAGTATATTAACAAGACCGTCTGGATAATCAGTTTCATTTAACAGACATTTTCTGAGTGCCTCTGTGTCAGGCATGGGGATATAAATGCAGAGCTTCCTGCCCAGATTACTATTTTAAAGGTCCCCACACTCCCTCCCTGATTAAATTGACTCTCACTCTCTGGACTTTTGGATATTGAGGGAATGTGCATGAATTGGGGAAAGGCTGAACAAGTTCTGGTATACAATTGTAGAGGAAAGTACTGTGTTATAAGACATAACATGCAGAGTGGCTTCAGAAAAAAAAAATCTGGTTAGATCTATATGAATTGATGCTGAGTGAAGTGAGGAAAACTAAGAGAACATTGTACATAATAAAAGGAATATTGAATTGAGGACTTAGCTACACTCTTTAATACAATGATCCAAGATAATTCTAGAGTCACCATGAAAAATGCTATGCATCTCCAGAGAGAGAACTGATGAACTATGAATGCAGATTAAAGCATAATTTTTCACTTTTTTGTTTTCCTGGCTTTTAATCATAATGGCTAATAAGTAATTATATTTTATATGATTCCATATATATACATATATATATATATATATACATATATGATATTGCTTGCCTTCTCAATGGTTTGGAATAGAGGGAGAGAATTTAGAACATTTTTTAAATGTAAAAAATGAATTCTAAGAAAAAATATACATGTAGATTTCCCTGGTCATAATACTGAATACGCATTGCCTCACTGCCATTTTCATATTACTCTATCCTTTTAGAGGGTCTATTATCTTTTATAACATAGTAAATTTTTCTATGCACTTCATAAGGATTTTTATATTCCCTGTTTAAAACAGACAGCCTTGATTTGCCTTGCAATGAGATTCTCAAGGTCTACAAATAAATCACTATGTCATTAATTCTATTGAGAAGTATGACTCAACCTTTTTGCTTCTGGTCACAAATGAATCCAAAATGTCATTCAATACTCTATGTAGCAGATTTAAACCTTTATTTCTATGGATTTCTTAGACCTGAAAAATCAAACTTAGCAAAAACAATTGAAATTTGAAACTAAATTTTAAAAATTATTATTCAGATCCCATATATGTTTTTTAAAGTAATTGGGGTTAAGTAACTTGCTCAAGGTTACACGGCCAGTCATTATTTGTGTGTGGGTGCTCATTTTCTGAAGCTGGATCCTATCTCCCGTCATCCCAACTCTGAGGCCGGCGCTCTTACTCACTACCATATCCCATATCTTTTTGACAGCTCCACTTAATATGAACAGGAAACTTGAAGTAAAGATGAACAATTTTAGAGTGAAATCACATGGTGAAGATAATGTGATAACTGTTTTCTGATTTTTTAGGGACCTAAAATCAGATGATGAGAAAAGGATTTGTTTTAGGTCACCACTAAGTTACAAGTGGATTTTAATATCATATTTTATTTTTTCCATAAAGACAGTTTTGAATGAGTTTTTAAAAATTAGATCTAAATTCTTCCCCTTTTCTCTCTTCCCCCTTCCTAAAACAGTAAGGAATTTTATGTAGGTTACATATTTGCAATCATGTAAGATATATTCCCATGCTAGTAATATTTTGAAAGAAGAATCAGAAAAGGGAAAAACCATGAAAAAATAAAGTGAAAATAGTATTTTCCATTTACATTGAGACTCTTCATTTTTCCCTCTGGAAATGGATAAGATATTCCATCATGAGTCCTTTGGAATTGTCTTAGATCATTGTATTGCTGAGAAAAGTTAAATCATTCTTAGTTGGTCATTGCACAATGTTGTTGTTAGTGTGTACAATGTTTTCATTCTGCTCATCTCACTCAGCATGAGTTTATGTAAGTCCAGGATTTTCTGAAATCCACCTACTTATCATTTCCTATAACAAAATAATATCCCATTACATTCATATATAACAACTTGTTCAACCATTCTCCAATTCTTTACCAACACAAAAAGAGCTGCTATAAATAGTTTTTGTACATGTGGGTCCTTTTCTTTTTATTTATGACTCTTTGGAATACAAACCTAGTAGTAGCTTTGCTGGATCATAGGTCACACATGAATTTATGTCCCTTTTTTCACAGTTTCTACTTGCTATCCAGAATGTTTGGATCAGTGCACAACTCCACCAACAATACATTAGTATTCTAATTTTCATATCTTCTCCATCATTTCTTATTTTCATTTTTGACATATTAGCCAATTTGATATGTGAGATCATAGAGTTGTCTTAATTTATGTATAAGCCTTGATCCCACTGTGGTGATTATTTTTGGTCTAAGAAAGAGAAGGCCAAATAACTGTTTCATGAAAACGCCCTGATGTTATCAAGAAAATTATTAAATTACCTAGAAATAATATATCTTGACCTTTTTAAACACAACAATCTGCATTAAATTTTCTTCAGAGGTATATAATTTCTAAATCGAGATAGTTTGGAATTTTCTGACCTACTCACCTGTGTTTTGGTTCTCACCACCCTCTCACTCAATCTGGCCTCCCCTATGTCAGTGCTCCCCTGTTCATGCCCCCCTCTATTCCTACATCCTTTTTTATGTAATATGGATTTCTATATCCAACTGTTTATATAATTTACTCTTTGAGCCAAATCCAATGAGAGTAAATTTGAAGCAATGCTCACTCCCCTCTCTTCTTTCCATCCAGTGTAATAGGTCTTTCATACTTCTTCATGCAATATAATATATTACATTCTGCCTCTCTCTTCTCCCAGTGAAATCCTTTTTCTCACCCCTTATTTTTTTTAAATTTCATATCACCAAAGACACCTCTCTGTCTTTGTATACATTTTTATAACTGCTCTAATAGAGATGCATTTCTCAAATGCTATAAGTCTTCTCTTCCAATTTATGGATGTAAAAAAAAGTAACCTTATTGAATTTTTTTTCTTTTCTGTTTCCCTTTGTATGTTTCTCTTGAGTCTGATATTTTAATATGGGAATTTCTATTTACTTCTGGTCTTTTCACCAATAATTTTTAAAGTCTTCTATTTCATTGAATATTTATGCCCCCCCCGAAAGATTACACCCAGTTTTGCTGAGTAGTTCATTTTTGGTTGTAATCCAAGCAGAAAACCATATTCCAAGGTCTCCTATCCTTTAAACAGAAGCTTCTAAATCCTGTGCAATCCTGACTGTCGATTCTTGATATTTGACTTTTTTTTCTCCTCTCTGGCTACCTGCAGTATTTTCTTCTTGACCTGAGAGTTCTGGAATTTTACTACAATGTTCCTTGGAGTTTTCATTTTGGGATCTCTTTTAGGAGGTTATTGGTGGATTTTTTCAATGACTATTTTATCTTTTGGTTCTAGGTTATCTGAGCAGTTTTCCTTGAGAATTTCTTGAAAGATGCTCTTCTGGTTCTTTTTTTTTTTCCCATGGCTTTCAGGTAGTCTAATATTTCTAAAAATATGTCTTCTGGATATATTTTCCAAGTCAATTGCTTTTTTTCCAATGATTCATTTTAAGTTTACTTCCTTTTTTCATTCTTTTGATTTTGTTTGATTCCTGATGTTGTATAGAGTGATTAGCTTTTACTTGCCCAGTTCTAATTTTTAAGGAATTGTTTTCCTCAGTTAATTTTTGTACCTCCTTTTCAAATGGATTTTTGAATCTCTTCCATTTGACTAATTCTACTTTTTAAGAAGTTGTTTTCTTTTTCCATGTTTTGGTGCTTATTTTTCCATGATGTTTTATCTCTTTTTTTTCATGATTCTCTTGCATAACCCCTATGTTTTTCCCAAAATTTTCTTCTACCTCTCTTGTTTTATTTTTAAACTGCTTTCTTCTGAGACCAATTTATATTTCTTTTTGAGACTTTGTATGTAGGTATTTTGATGTTGTTGTCCTCTTCTCAGTTTGTGTTGTAATCTTCCCTGTCACCACAGTAGACTCCATGGTCAGGGCTTTTATTTAATTCTTTCGTCATTTTCCAGCCTATTTTGTGATTTTTAAATTTGAACTCTTTACCTTTGATATAGAAGACACTGCTCCAAACTTCTTGCTCTATGACCAAGGGGGCTGCTCACTGGCTTTCTGTGCCAGGGTCTCTGGGGCTAGCAGCTCACCTGCTGTTTGGGAGTCAACAGTCTAGTCTAGTGCCACAGTCTTCAGGCCTACCAGGCCTGACCATCATCCTCCTGAATTGTGGTTAGAGGCTTCACAGCCTGTCTGACAGGCAGCTGACCTTATGAGCCAAGAACCCAGAGCCGTAATTGATCATATATTGTTTGACTAGGGGCCTCCCACAAACTTTTCTTGCAGACCTTCTAAGTCTGGAAAATTGTTTCTCTTGGAGCTTTTGTGGATTCTGTTCCTCCAGAATTTGTTTTGAGTCATTATTTATTTTTTTGAGGGAAGTTCAGGGGAGCTCTTCCACTTTCCTGCCTTTTCTCTGACATTTTGGCTCTGCCTCTATAAAAATAATTTAAATCACTTAGTTTAGAATAGGAGATAGCTGTAAGTTCTAAAAGGTCTTCTAAAATGAAAAAAATGGCAACATAATATCAAATATTTATGAACTAGAAACAGGGTATATAGCAGTGTACTATAGGATGGCTTTATACTTCAAGGCATAGAAGTGAATTTCTGCTTGGAAGACTCTTGCACTATGCTGACAGTTGCCTTAATCATTTTTTCATGGGGGTAAAGAAGAGTCTGGAAGAAAGCACTTCAAAGTCTACTTCATATATTTTCTAAATCTGTGATTCTGGTCACATCATTTAACTTCTTGGTTTCTTCATCTTTAAATGGAAATAATAATCTCTCCTCCCATAGCTTTTATGATGCTTTTTCTGTATGAAACTTCCATGGATTACTGGGTTTTTGTTGCCTAAATCACTGCATAATGTCCCTCCCACCCCAGCATGCTACAGCTGTAGTATCCTCATTGTGGACCTTCTCTCTGATTCCTATTATCTATCTCCTTAGAATAAATTCTTCAGGGCTCTGGCTCTTTTTGCCCCAATTTAAAAAGAAATTAGTGATCATTCTTTTTGCAAGAAAATAAGAAAAGCCATTTTCCTCAATATAAAGCTATTTTGGTAAGAAATGATGGCATAATTTTATTAGACAGCTAGAAAAGAGTTTTCAAAAATCAATGAAGTTTACTTTTTCATGCATTCTACTTTTTATTGTTTATTTCTAAATTCTCTGGTTATGCATTTGAACATAATTGAATTATGTTTTTTGGTTCTAGAACACATAAAGGAAATTAGTTTTGGAGGGAACTGACTTATTTAATCAGCCAAATACTTAACATGCTAAGCTCTGAGATTAGAAAGAAACACTGAAAACACCCTGTTCCTTCCAGAAGCTTACAGGACAATGGGGAACTCAACATGATCATCAATGGATAGATATCAACATGCTAGATGTAGAGCAGATACCAGGATATCTAGGAGAGAAAAGCACTAGCAATTGTAGGGCCTGAGAAATATATCATGAAGAACACACCATTTGGGTGAGTTTTTAAAGAAGCCAGAAATGCTAACATCAAAGCTCAGAAAAAACATTTAGGTATTTGGGGCAGTAAATACAAAGGCAAGGCAAACAAGTAAAAGAATTTTGTGTGAAAAACATTAAGGAAGTCAATATTGCTGAACCATCATTTTTTCTTGCATCAGCTAAATAAGAAAGAAAAATTTATTTTTGGAGGGGGCAAGACAAGGAAATTGTGGGTGAGTAACTTGCCCAATGTTACATAGCTAATAAGTGTCAAGTTTCTGAGGTGAGATTTGAAATCAGGTCCTCCTGACTCCAGGACAAGTGTCCTATTCAAAGGCAAAACACACTTTTGCGGATGGGGACAAGAGAGGGGGGCAAGAGGAGAAAAGAGTGAGGGAGGGAGAGAATGAGAGAGAGAAAGAGAGAGAGAGAGAGAGAGAGAGAGAGAGAGAGAGAGAGAGAGAGAGAGAAGGATAAACAGATGAAAATTGGAGGGAAATAAACAGTAATCTTAACTATGAATGTAAATAGGATGTCCTCACTCATAAAGTCAAAGCAGATAGCAGAATGCATTAGAAACCACAACCCAGATATATGTTGATTAAAGAGAGACACTTCAAAGAAAAAGACACACACAGAGTTAAAATAAAAGTCTGGAGCAGAATCTGTTATGCTTCAGTTGATATAAAAAGACAGAGGTAGCAATCATGATCTCAGACAAAGAAAAAGCAAAAATATATCTAATTCACAAAGATAATTAGGGAAACCACATGTTACTAAGAGGAAGCATAGACAATGAAGTAATATAAAAAATTTATAACAAGTGATAAAGGCTGTATTTCTCAAATGTATAGGGCAAAGAATCAAATTGATAAAAAGAAGAGCCATTCCCCAGTTGATAACTGGTCATAATAAATGGTCATAAACTGTCAGTTTTCAGAACAAGAAATACAATCTATAGTTATATAAAAAATGTTCTAACTCACTATTAGTTAAAGAAAGGGATATTAAAAAAACTCTTGAATTATCACCTCATGTCTATCAGGACATATAAATGCTGGAGGGGACAAGGAAAAAATAAATACAGTAATAAACTTTTGGTGGAATTGTGAAGTGTTCAAACAATTCTAGAGGATGATTTGGAGCTATTACCAAAGGGCTGTAAAACTGTGCATATCCATTTTTATCCAGAAATACCACTACTACATCTGTACCCCAAAGGGACTGAAGAATAAAGGTAAAGGACCTACATACACAAAAGATATTTATAGTAGCTATTTTTGTTGTAGCAAAGAATTGAATATTTAAAGAATACTCATCAGTTTGGTAATGGCTTAACAAGATATGGAATTGGATTATGATGGAGTAGTATTGTGTTATAAGAAAACATGGGAAAACCTATATGAATTGATGAAGAGTGAAGTGAATAGAACTGAGAGAATATTGCCCACAATAACTGCAATCTTATAATAATGATCAATTTTAAAAGTTTTGGCTGTGGAAGGCGGAGCCAAGATGGCTGAGTAGAAACAGCACTTCCAAGGTGCTCTGCCCCACACAACTTCCAAACAATGTAAAAAGGGACTTTGAACAACTTCTGGAGCCCCAGCACCCACAGAACTACACAGAGAAGCTAACCTCCCGCTGAGGACAGCCCAGCAGCCCTGCAGGGAGCAGTGAGCATGGTGCTCTGAGAGCAGGCAGCACAGCACGCTGGGAACCGACTACACAGCACTCTGGGAGCTGAGCCGAAGACAGCATGAGCCGCAGTTTTAGCCCTAGGGCAGCTGGGCCAGCAGCCAGCTGGAGCCACCCTAGAACTGCAGCAGCTGTGGCGATTCCAGAATTATCAGCACAGATATGCCTAGGACAAAGTGAGAGGTTAGTGCCCTATGGACTTTGGGACCAGTATTTGGGGAATGCCTCAGTTTCCCCCCTGGGGGCAAAAAGCTGCTGAAGAAACATGGTACAGAAGCCATTTTGCCGCATCAGTGGCGGCTCTAGCTCCTGGTCTGCAAACTGTAGGGAGATCCAGCAATCAGTCTGGGGGTTAATTGCTCTTGCTTTAAACTGCCTGGATCTGGATTGTGGTCTGGGGGGGAGGTTTGGAGTGGGTATCCAATTTGCTAGAGTGGGTGGAGGCTTTACAGAGGCCACCCAACTTGCGGAAGTTGTGAAGACCCCACGTTTGGGACGGAAGCTCTCCTGTCTGGTGGCAGAGTCCTACTGTGCCAACAAGCCCCTAAATCAAGTAATTAAGTGGCAACATGCCTAGGCAAATGACACAAAATAAACAGAAAAATTCAACATTGGATTCCTATTGTAGGGACAAAAAGGATCAAAGCATGGAGGAGGACTGTGAGGTCAGAACTCATGCATCAAAAGCCCCAAATGAAAATACAAGCTGGCTACAAGCCATAGAGGACCTTAAGAAGCAGATAAGAGAAGTGGGGGGAAATTGGGAAGATAAATGTTAAAGATACAAGAAAAGTATGAAATGACAGTCAATAGCCTGACTGAGGAAAATAACACCTTAAAAAAATAGACTAACTCAAATGACAAAAGAGGCTCAGAAAAGCAATGAGGAGAAGAATGCCTTAAAAAGCCGAATTTGCCAGATGGAAAAACAATCTCAAAAGCTCCCTGAGGAGATTCATTCCTTCAGAGTTAGACTGGAGCAAATCGAAGCTAGTGACTTTATGAGAAATCAAGATGCTGTTAAACAGATCCAAACAAATGAAAGAATAGAGGGCAATGTGAAATATCTCATGGGAAAAACCACTGACCTGAAAAATAGATGCAGGAGAGATAATTTAAAAATTATTGGACTACCTGAAAGCCACAATCAAAGAAAGAACCTAGAAATCATCCTTAAAGACATTCTCAAGGAAAATTGCCCTGATGTTTTAGACTCAGAGGGGGAAATAGAGGTTGAAAGAATCCACTGATCGCCTCCTGAAAAAGATCCCAAAAAGAAAACTCCTAGAAATATTATAGCCAAATTCCAGAAATCCCAGGTCAAGGAGAAAATCCTCCAAGCAGCCAGGAAGAAACAATGTCAATATTGTGGAAACACAATCGGAATAGCACAGGACCTGGCAGTTTCTACACTGAGGGACTGAAGGGCATGGAATATGATATTCCAGAGGGCAAAAGAGCTGGGATTGAAGCCAAGAGTCACCAGCAAAGCTGAGTATCTTGTTTCAGGGGAAAATGTGGTCATTCAATGGAATAGAGGACTTTCAAGCATTCTTGAGGAAAAAACCAGAGTTGAATAGAAAATTTGACATTCACACACAAGAAAGAAGAGATGCTTGAGAAGGTTATCAAGGAAAAGAAATCAAAAGGAACTTATCAAATTGAACTATTTACATTCCTAAATGGAAAAAAAACAATAACAGTGTCTGATGAAACCTTTCTCATTATGAAAATAATTGAAGAAGAGCATATGGTCATATGAATACATATGTGAATTTGTGTATATATGTTTACAATTATACATGTATAAAAGGCACAGGTTGAATTCAATGGGAAGGGATGATACTTAAGGGGTGAAGTTAAAAGGTGAGAGAGGAAAGTGGCAAGAGGTGATGGGGAGACACAGGGTAGGGTAAACTATCTCATGTAGAATAGTCAAGGGGTAGTAGTTGCAGGAGAGGGCAAGAACAGGAAGGCAAAAAGGCAAAACCATATTCTCATTGAAGTTGGGTCAAGGAGAGAATCACATACATACTAAATGGGATATCTCACCCTGCAGGAGAGTAGGGGAAAGGGGGGTGAGAGGGCAATGATGGAGGGGAGGGCATTCTTGGGGGAGGGGAGGTTGGAAGTACCCACTTTCAAAGATGGACAGGATCAAAGTAGGGAATGGACGAAGTGGCAGGTGAGATGGGTGGGAGGGAAATATAAGCACTTTTTTTTTACAATATATCTCCTATGGTAATATTTTGCATAGCTATATATGTACAACACATACTGTATTGCTTATCTTCTCAGAGGGAGTGGGAGACAAGGGAGGAAGGGAATGGATCTGAAAATTGAAGTTTTAAAATTAAATATTTCATAAGATGTCCAGACATTGGGGCTCAGAGATTCACCTTGCCCTAATGGCAAAGTTGAAGGGGGTATGGGAGAAGATATGGGAGAGAGTAGATTGTATGAGGGGATATCTAGTGGGACTGCTATTCTGGGATGGTGGGTAGGGAAAATGGGGGAAAAATTGTAACTCAAAATCTGGTGGAAATGAATGATGTAAACCAGAAGTTAATAAAGCATTTGTAACAAAAAAAATGTTGGCTCCTCTGATCAACACAATTATCCAAGATAATTCCAAAGAATTCACGAGTAAACAATGCTACTCATCCCCTAGAGTAAATTGAGGAACTCTGAGTACAAGTTGAAGTATAATTTCCTTGCTTTCTTTTTTTTAATATGGCTATATGGATATATGTTTTGCATGATTTCACATGTATAATTGATATGTTGTGTGCCTTCTCAATAGGTTGGAGAGGGGTGGAAATGAGGGAGAGACACTGGATTTCAAAATCCAAAAAGAAAAACATTGTTAAAAATAAATACACCATAAAATTTGAAACGAGGCTAAAGAATAAAGACCATTAAGAGGGGCAATGAATGCTAGAAGGAAGGAAAGAAAGAAAGAAAGAAAGAAAAAGAAAGAAAGAAAGAAAGAAAGAAAGAAAGAAAGAAAGAAAGAAAGGGAGGAATGAAGGAAGTAAGGAAGGAATGAAGGAAGTAAGGAAGGAGGGAAGGAACAAGAAAGGAAGGAAAGAAGAAGGAAAGGAAGAAAAAAAGAAATAGAAAGAAACCTAACCATGAAGTTGGTGAAATAAAATTATATAAAGCAAGCATTAAATAGGTAGAGTTGCAAGAGCAAACATGCCATGTAAGCAAAAATAAAACAAAACAAGGTTAAAATGAAATAAAATGTGTGCCCCTACTGAAAAGTTAAATCAAAAGATAGTTTCTAGATCACATTTTCATATTATTTAACCTAAATATCAAAACAACATTTAGAGTTCCTGGGAGATGAGGGGACAATTTTATGTGTAAGTATGTTTCATAAATCATCATTAAAGATGATCTTTGAATTAGAATCCCCATCAGCTTTGTGCCAAATAATTGCTGAGATCAGATATTTTTTCTATGTCCTATTTACAGAGAATGCCAGTACTGAGCAAGATGCAAATGTCAGAACAAGATCATTCCATGAGGAAAATAGTTTATCACTCTCTATGAAAGTGTGGCCTAGCAGATGAGTATTGGACTAAAGAGTTAGGAAGATATGGATTCACATATTTTCTCTCTTACACTGACTAGTTGGATAACTGAGAAAATCAATGAATATCTCTGAGCCTTAGTTTAATGAACAGCTATCCTTAAAATGGGGATATTAGTACTTATTCATAGGGTTTGAGCCTCTAATGAGATAATTCATGAAAAGTATTTTGTAGGTCTCAAAACACTACATGAAACTTAACTCTTCATAAATCACAGAACTTTGAAGTTATAAAGAGATTTAAGATTCCCTCTTCTGTTACAAATGAAAAAAAATGAGGCCCAAAGAAGTTTTATGACTTGTATAAAGTCATAAATTAAGTATACACCATTGCTCTGTCCTAGGCCCACTTCTTTCCTCTCTTCAATCTCACATTTTCAAATCTACATATCCAGTCCTAGTCTTTCTTCTGAGTTCTACTGTTACCTTACTACCTCGCTGCTCTATATTTTAAAATAGTGGTTCAATATACATTTCAAATTTCCATAGGTATTGAGAACATCACCATCCTTCTGGTCTCCCACATTCACAAATGCTGTTTTACCTGCAACCTCTCACTATCTCTGACCCTATGTATCTAATCAGTTGCCAAAATCTTGTCATTTCTGAGTCTACAACATCTTTTGTATGTGTCTCCTTTTTTCTACTCACACAGTAAACAACCTTACATCAGGTCTACCTACCTTTTCCTCCTTGAACTAATACAATAGCTTCCTAATTGGGGTCCCTATATGAAATTTTCTCTCAACCCCAGTTAATTGTTAGCACAGCTGACAAAGTAATGTCCCTAAATTTCAGATTGGACCATCCTACTCTCCACTCAAGAAAATTCAGTTAATTCTTGGTACTTTTAAGATCAAAAATAAACTAGTGTGTTTGTCTTTTAAAGCTCATCACAACTTATTATCTGCCTAACTTTCCAGTCAATGTGCATTTCACTCTCTTCTGCCTCCTCAACAATCCATTCATGCTGGTCTTCTTGCTGTTCTTCAAACATGGTACTATATTACCTATCTACCTGGTTTTTCACTGGCTGTTAAACATCTCTGGGAAAAAAAAAACGAGTCAGATTGTTTGGGACAGTAAAACATTTCATATGGGAAATGCATTCCATTGCTCTCAATAGGATTTCAAAAATAAAATTGTAACTGAGCTATATTTCTTTCATGGCAAACTTTTTTTTTTTTTGCAGCAATGTGTGAGTATGTGTGTGTGATACTTTCCCTACCACATTCTAAAACCCACACAGTGTGTGCATAATATGCAATTAACCCTTTCTAGTTGGGTTCTAAGATAAAAACCATTTTGTCCTCTAGTCACTGTTATTATGGAAATATAAAGAAAATGTTATAGATTTCTAGGAGGGAGACAATCCATTTCAAATATACAAAATGTTTACTAATATATTCCATTTTTGTTGTTTTTTTTTTAGTAATTTTTCAGGTCTGACTCTTTGTGACCTCTATTAGGGTTTTCTTGGCAGAGATATTAAAGTGGTTTGCCATTTCCTTCTCCAGCTCATCTAACAGATGAGGAAACTGAGACAAACAGGGTTAAGTGACTTCCTCAGGGTCATACAGCTAGTAAGTAATTGGACTTGGATTGGAACTGATGAATATGAGTTTTACTGACTTCAGATGTGGTGCTTTATCCAATGTGCCATCCAACACCCTCTAATGTATTGCATACTGCATTATATTTATCTGTCATTATTATGAAATGATGTATTTTTTCAGATATATTTAGCTAAATTATTTTGAAAGTGGAAAGCACATGGAGGGGCTTATGTATTAATTTATATGTGTGTAAGAGATTTTTAACCATTACTTCATGTAATAAAATTTTGTTATGTGCATAATGCAAAAACTGTATAATTTTGAAGGTTTTTTCCCATTCTATTTTGTGGAAATTTTTAAGTACTTATAACATTTTAAAATTTGAACAGCTAGTAAACTTATGAAAAATGCAGTATGGTTTCAGTGTTGTTTTGATATTCATAATATATTAATACTTCTCTATTGCACTCTTAAAAGCATAAAAAGCACATTTAATTCATTCAGTACCCTCATGAGACACCAACTTGGTTTACTGTATGATGGACTTCTCACTTTATCCTATGATTTCATTTGAATATATTTAGGAAACTTGAAAATTAATTTCTTTTTAAAAGTACATGGTAGTTCATAAACCTCTCTTTCATATCCTTAATCCTTTTATGGCATGTGTGCTAATCAGTGACAAATAGTTTGGGCTACTTTAATTCCCCAGTCTGACTTCCAGACTCATCTTTGTCTTTTTTTACCCCTCATATATCGTTAACTCCAATCTGTCTCCTATTACTGACCGTCTTGTAATACAGTGGTCATATTCTACTTTTGGAAACATAGATTCCATTCATTCAGTGATTGTTTTATGAGATAAAACCCAAGACAGGAGGAAATCCCTACTCACAATATCTCTCCAAGCATGCCACTACTCCCTTGTACCTAAGTTCCACTTCAGTCAATCTGTTCCCTTCACTATTCTCTTGGTTACCTCCTGATTCTTTACACTTGGATAACTTTGTTTCCTCCTTTCTCATTTCTTCCTGTTAATATCAAACATATCTCATCTATGCCTAGCTCAAATCCCAACTCATCTCTCAAACCTTCCCAGGCCATTTCATTCCCACAATGACTGCCCTCTTTCTTTGAAATCTTAAGAGTTTCTTTGGTCATCAGTACCACCTACTTGGTGCTCATCATTTAACAAAATTATGTTTATTTGAATTTAAATAACCATTATTTAGCACTACCTGTGCTATGCACTAGATGTGCTTGGTTATGTATGTGTTGGTGTATGACCTCTCCAGAAGTAGAATGTTAATAGAATTCATGGGTTATCTTTCATTTCTCTATATCCCTTGAAGTATCTAGAAAATGCATTCTATAGCTATGTATAGTAAGCACCCAAATATCTGTTAGCTGAGGTTTTTTGTTGTTGTTGTTCTGTAAAGTCAGCATTGCATAGCAGAAAGAGGATATTATTTGATATAAGAAAACTGGGAATTCTAGCTCTGGCACAGAATAAGTAATCTGGTCCTTTTATTTCTCTAAATCTCACTTTCCTAAAATATATAATGGCTAAGAATACATACAGTAGCCTTTGCACAAAGCTGTGGTATGGATCAGGTGTCATGAATGTATTTCAAACTGTTTTAATAACAATAAAATCTATTTATGAATTATTATATAATTATGAAACTATAGAAAGTAAAATGCTTAGAAAATATTACCAAAGGACAAATGCTAAGCGGAATAGCATTTTATCACTGGAAAACAATTGTGGGGGGATGGTAGAATTGATATTTCATTTATTTTCACTTCAATATCAGTCAAAAGGCAATATAGTAAAAAGAGAAAGAACTTTGGATTTGAAAATAAATGACTTGTCTTTGAATTCCATTTTAGAAATTTAATATCTGTGTCACCATGGACAAGTCAGTTAATCATTTTAGAATTCAGTTTCCTTGTTGGTAAAATGAGTGTGTGGATAAGTGAATATTTCTAGCTCTAAATCTATGACTTAATGCATTTTAGCTATACTTTGACAAATCCTTAAGAGTTGCTTTTGTTTAGGGATTATTAGCCTGGATTGATTCTTACCATGCTAAATGTTATTTAGCTTCTTGCAACAGCTTTCCAAGAGACAAAACTAATGCATTGATCCAACTCTGCAATTCTAGGCTATTATTTATCATTGGACTTCACTTTTCTCTCTTTAATATCTTGACTATGGTCTATTTCTTCAACAGTGCATTGTCTAGCACCCTTGAATAATCTGCCTCCTTGATATCTTCCCACCCTCGATACTCTCCACCAACCATTTTTAGATTCCTATTCATAATTACAATAGTTATGCATATTCATAATTATATGTAGTATATTTCTGCTATGGTTATTCCCTCTCTTAAATAACTCTTGTGATTCAGTGATGTTATGGTCTGCGTAACACTGGTGGAGTCAGCTAAATTATTGGTGCCCCTAGCAACTCTTTATATATATATATATATATATATATATATATATATATATATATATATATATATTTGAAACATTTAATTTTAAAACTTCAAATCCCAGATACATTCCCTTCGTCCCTTGTCACCTACTCCCACTGGGAATATAAGCAATTCTATAAATGTTGTACATGTATAGCTATGCAAAACATTACCATAGTAGTTATATTGTAAAAGCCTGATTCTATTTCCCTCCCACCCATCCCACCCCCAACCTGGTCCCTTCCCTACTTTGATTCTGTCACTCTTCAAAAGTGGGTGCCCCCTAGAAAAGTCAAAGGGGGTATGGGAGAAGATATGGGAGAGAGCAGATTGAATGAGGGGTTATCTTCTGGGACTGCTATTCTGGGATGGTAGGTGGGGGAAAAATGGGGAAAAATTGTAACTCAAAATCTGGCAGAAATGAATGATGTAAACCAGAAGTTAATAAAGCATTTGTCAAAAGAAAAAAAAAGTGGGTGCCTCCAAGCTCCCCTCCCACCAGCATGCCCTCCCCTCCATCATCCCCCCTAACATTCCCCTCCCATCTACTCTCTTGCAGGGTGAGATATACCATTTAGAATGTGTGTCATTCTCTTCCTGAGCCAAATTTGATGAGAATATGGTTTTGTTTTGTTTTTTGACTTCCTGTTCTTCCCCTCCCCTGCAAACACTTCCCCTTGCCTAATCTACATGAGATAGTTTACCACCCCCATCTCCTCTTGCCACATTCCTCTCTCACCTCCTAAGTTCACCCCTTAAGTATCATCCCTTCCTACTAAATTTGACCTGTGCCCTTTATCCATGTGTACCTGTAAACATATATACAAACATTCACATATGCATTCATATGCCCACATACCCTTCTTCAATTATTTTCATACTGAGAAAGGTTTCATCAGTCACAGTTATTGTTTTTCCATGTAGGAATGTAAATAGTTCAACTTTGATAAGTTCCTTTTGATTTCTTTTCCCTGTCTACCTTGTCAATTATCTCTTGCTTCTTGTGTCTGAATGTCAAATTTTCTATTCAACTCTGTTTTTTTCCTCAAGAATACTTGAAAGACCTCTATTCCACTGAATGGCCATATTTTCCCCTGAAACAAGATACTCAGTTTTGGTGGGTAGGTAATTCTTAGTTTAAATCCCAGGTCCTTTGCCCTGTGGAATAACATATTCCATGTCCTTTGATCCCTCAATGTAGAAGCTGCCAGGTCCTGTACTATTCTGATTGTGTTTCCACAATATTGAATTTGTTTCTTCCTGGTTGCTTGTAGTATTTTCTCCTTGATCTGGGAATTCTTGAACCTAGCTATAATATTCCTAGGAGTTTTCTTTTGGGGATCTTTTTCAGGAGCTAATCTGTGGATTCTTTCAACCTCTATTTCGCTCTCTGGGTCTAAAACATCAGGGCAATTTTCCTTGAGAATTTCTTGAAGGGTGATTTCTAGGTTCTTTCTTTGATCATGTCATTCAGTTAGTCTAATAATTTTTAAATTATCTCTCCTGGATCTATTTTTCAGGTCAGTGTTTTTCCCATGAGATATTCCACATTGCCTTCTATTTTTTTCAATTGCTTGGATCTGTTTAACAGCGTCTTGATTTCTCATAAAGTCACTAGCTTCCATTTGCTCCAGTCTAATTCTGAAGGAAGGATTCTTGTGAGTGAGCTTTTGAGATTCTTTTTCCATCTGGCAAATTTTACTTTATAAGGCATTCTTCTCATTGCCTTTTTGAGTCTCTTTTGCCATCTGAGTTAGTCTATTTTTAAGGTGCTATTTTCTTCGGTCAGGTTGTTGACTCTCATTTCATAATTTTCTTGCATTGTTCTCATTTCCCTTTCCAATTTTTCCTCCACTTCTCTTATTTGATTTTCAAAATCTTTTTTTAAGCTCCTCTATGGCCTGTAACCAGTTCATATTTTTCTTGGAAGCTTTTGGTGCAAGAGTTCTAACTTTGCTGTCTTTCTCCTGGTCCATGCTTTGATTCATTTTGTCCCCAAAATAGGAATGTAAAGTTTGGTTGCTCTGTTTCCTTTGCTTGCTCATATTTCCACTCAATTACTTGACTTTTAAGCCTTTTGCCACAGTAGATCTCTTCTACTAGAAATGGTAGCTTTATCCCAAATGCTGAGGTTTTCCCAGCTGCTGCAGGTTTTAGTTAGGTGCCCTATCTGAAGACTCCACACACTCTGGCAGACAGCTCATGCACCCCCAAGACCTCCACCCTTGACAGCATTCTAAATCCCAGCAGGTTAAAACAAGAGTGATTACCCCTAAGCCTGGTGGCTTGGTCCCCCTACAATCTACAGGCCAGGATCTGAAGCTGCCATGTGGCTGTGGCTACAGGGCCTCTGTGCCTCAGCTGCTTCTCACCCCGGCAAAGCCCGGATCACCCTCCAACTTCCCAGGTCCCAGAGTCCATCTTGCACTGACCTCTCACTTTGTCCTGAGCATCTATGTGTTGATAATTCTGGAAATTGCCATAGCTGCTGGTGATCTTAAGTCCCTCCAGCTGGTGGCTAGCTGTGGCTGCCTTGGGGCTAAAATCCAGCTCCCACAAGGCTGGGGTCAGCTCCCAGAGCTCCCAGAATGCTGAGCTAGCAGATTCCTGCCAGCCTTCTTGTCTGTCCTCAGCAGGAGGTTAGCTTATCTGTGTCATTTTCTGGGTTCTATAGATCCAAAGAGTATCTAGAGTCATTTTTTACATGAATTGCAGGAGGTGGGTGCCAGAGCTGCATGGAAGTCCTGTTTCTACTCTGCTATCTTGCCCCTCGAGGGAATAATTTTAAGTAATGTTATGTGTAATCAAATATAACTTATTCAAAAACTACCATGCAGTGTCACTCAAGCTATAGATTTTCCTTTTTCCTTATAAAGCAAAGATTCTTATGAGAAAAGAAAACATCACCATTCACTAGGTTTGTCATCTTCAATTAGCCAATCAGAAATATGTTATCCTGTTGTTCCCTAATAGAAAATTTCAGAATAAATGAAGAACTCTCAGAGATTTTTCTGTGGCTTTTTTTTTTCTTTTGAGTAAGGCCTTATCTTCTTTGCTTGCATTTGTTTCAGTTTGAGGGCTGAATTGAATCACTTCATGTCTTTTGAAACATGGGACAAATGGGCACTTATTCACTGGAATGTTGACATTAAAAGCATCATTTCCTAAATAAAACTGATAAGAGACCTTGAGGGGGGAACTAAATCAGAAATGAAAGAAATAAGGACTATTTTCCTCTCTTTTTTCCTACTTAATCTTTTTTTTTTCTTTAGTTACTAAGAAATAGTGAGATGAATATTTGTGACCCAATCAATCATAGAAGAGTAAAAGCATAGAAAAGCTAGTAGATTCAGTGTTGTTCAGTTTTCTGATTTGTTTTGGAAAGACTGGATGTGTTGATCAGAATGACAATGATTTTTGGTATCCTTTCTCACTAGTGGCCAGATAGAATTATGCCTTTAATTAACTAAGAAATGTTTAATAAAACACCTACTTTGTATCAGACACTGTGTTCTGTATTATATGACAAAATTCAGTATTTTTAAAAAGATTTTCTAATATATTTATGTAATTATATATGTATATGAATACATATTTATTATTTATTATAGGAATTATGATAGAGTATTAGATTTTTTTTATTTTATAGGTCATAGATCTGGTAGTTTTGTGACCTTCTTCAGGTGCTGGGCTTTAGCTTCCTCATTTGTAAAATACAGAAGGCAAAGAAGAAAGATTTTTTGAGAGCTTATTATATACAGGCTCTGTGCTAAATCCTTTGCAAATATCTCATTTTATCCTCACAATAATTCTGAGAGGTAGATGCTATAATTATTATCAATTAATTGTTGAAGACAGTGAGACAGACAGAAGTTCAGTGATTTTCCCAGGGTTACACAATAAGCACCTTAAGCCTATTTGAATTGAGATTTTTCTGACTCCATTCCTACACTCTCCCCATTGGGCCACCTATACCTTTGCAGTTAGGTGAGACAGTGACCTAGATGATCTGAATTGTATCTTTGAGTTCAACACCCCTTAATCAAAGGCTTTAAATTGGCTTTGTTTATTTTTAATCTTACTAATATGATTTCTTGTTTCACTGGTATTCATGAAATAGTAAAAGAACTAGAGGAAAGCTTCCAAGATATTGGAGGGATATCTTTTTATTGTGGATTTATAGAAGGATGTGGCCACACATTACACCAGAAAAGAGAGACTGATTAAAATCTAATGAGCAATGTACTCATATCAATGAAATCACAGATCCGTTGTACTTGTGATCATATTCCATTATTCTCCAGGGAGAATTTTCCTGGTGTAAACAAGACAAGAGAGAACTCTGCCCCGAATTTTTTTTTTAATGTGGAGGAGGGGCAATGGTTATACTCAGATTTTGTTGATATTATTGTCATTACAAATCTTCCAAATTAGTTAATGTAGGGTTGATATCTTCCTGACTCATTAATGCATAGTGTACATTAGTCAGTCAAAGATGATTTTTGAATCCAGAGCTTACTCTGATATCAAAGCACCATTGTTTTCCGATTTCTATTTATGGGCAGTTGACAAACTAAACTGCAAGACTGAGTGTTCAGGCATTCAGGTAATAATGTCTTCTGATTGTAAGGCCTTATTGAAGTACATCTTATATGTCTGAATTCCAGAATGTCTAGAGTTGTTGTTATTTCCATTTTGTAGTCTATTTAATAAATGTATGTGCAACAAATGAAAGGAATAGAGTAGGTAAAAAGTAAGACTTAGACTGATTGATTTGCCACAGCATTACCTACTCTGAAATTTTCCTAAGGAATTGGGCCTTTGACATTCTTTAAACCTGTGCAGCAGTTTTCTAATGCTACTGAAGGAAGATAAGGATGTCTTTGATGGGTCTGAATCAATATTTGTTTTCTTGAGTACTTTTCTCTAGTGAAAACTTTATGGGAAAAGAAAGAAAATGACAGATATATTTGACCAAATATTGGGATTTGCTACAACACATACAACTAGGTAAAAAGCAGTTGTTTCAAAAATGAAATTTATAAAGGTCAGATCACTAACAAATTTCACTATTTTTATTAAGTATTTTCTTCTTTATGGATTAATAGTCAAATGATATCTAGTATAAGCAAAAATTTTATAATTTATAAATATTTGATTAAAAAACTTATGATGTAATTGTTTTTATAAATATTTTATTAAACCTTCTCAACACATGGGAAAACAAATAGCCAAGAAGAGTAATAAAACGCCAAATCAGAAGCAAAGTCTAAACTATTCAGATTATGTAAAATATAAAATATTCATTAAAATAACAATAATGCCTTTTCCCAGATTACTTTCCATTTTTATCAGTTGTTTGCTCATTGGCTTTTGTTAATGATGTATTCTGGTCATATTGTCATGAGCACACATCTTGTTGTCTTATTTATTCATTATTAGCTGTGTATAACATCATGATTTTTTTTCCATTTCCCTTTGTGTTTTTTATTTGTGATATTAAGGGCACAATAGTATTTCATCCAATTGAAATACCACAACTAATTCAATGATCCCCCTCATTGTTGTAAATAAAATTTGTTTCTGGTTTTTCTATTATTAATAAAGCCTCTGTTGTTATTTTGCACTGATATATCTTCATTCTTTTGTAATAACAGTCTGACTATGTTCTTCATAGTAAGATCATTTGAAAAAAGGGATGGTATTTTTTTAAACTCATTGTATATTACTAAGATGATTTCCAAAAATATGAAGGAATTTACATGATCTATTAGTTCTCCTGTTTCTAAAACCGATTTTTTTTAGCATTTTAAAAAACAATTTTGACATTTTGATGGGAATAAATGTCATAAGAATTTAAAGCTATAAAGTTCCTTAGAAACTGATGAGTATCCAACAGATTTAAATTCACTCATGAAAAAACTGAGGAGCAGGGATGTTAATTAACTTTGCTATATTTTATGGGTATTAGTGGCAGAGCCTTCATTTCCTTTCAATCAAATGTTTTGCATTTCTAATTTTAAAAATTTTGTTTCATATGATATTGTATTTAGAAGTATATTATAAATAATCCATTTTCTTCATGAAACAGAAGATTTATAGAACTGAAAAAGTGAATTCATAGAACATAGGGTAGAGGGGTTTTGTTGTTGTTGTTGTTTTGTTTTGTTTTGTTTGTTTGTTTGTTGTTTTTAATGTAAAGGGTACAACATTGGGGCATTTGAAAAGGTCCAAAGGAAGGAAGAGGCAGAAGGAGGGATTAAGGGAAAGGTGAGGAAACATTTGTTAAATGCCTAATACATGCCAGATATTATACTACCTGCTTTACAAATATTATACAATGTTATCCCCACAATAACTTTGAGGTACTATTATTTTCCACATTTAAATATTGAGGATACTGAGGCAAAACTTGGTTAAATGATTTGCCTAGGGTGCACAGCAAGAAGGTGTTTGTATCCAGATGTAAATTCAGATCTTCCTGCCTCCAGTCCCAGTGCTCTATTCAACACTAGCTGCCTTAAGAACCATCATTCTTCATAGTATTAATAATGCTGTAGCATGCAGGACACTTGTCAAGAACATGACTGAAGCTAGATAGACATAATGACTCTTTATACTCTTCAGTTAGGGACTTGAAAGTCTCAGGGTTAGAAATTCCAGAGCTGATAGTAGTTCCAGAGATGTGAATTGATTGCCACAAGACAGATGGCCTCTCATGTATTTCAGTTTTGCTGAAAGATATGTAGACAATACTTTTTCATCCTATGCCTCTAATTCTAAAAGATGCTCAGTTTCATTATTTTAATAAACACTGACATTATTAAATTATGCCTTTTCTTCCTCATGGCCTTGTGAACTATACTGCTTATTCCTCATATTACTTATCCATATCATTTCATGTAAGAAAAGTGGAAGCATTTATCAATATCAACATACTTTCAATTGATTGTTATGAGACTATTGTTCAGGACTGTAAACAATTTATTTTTTATTAAAATTTAGTTATCTTGGTGGGAGAACTATTATCCCTTCAAATTAGTATTTCATTATTTGTACTTTGACTTATTTCAATCAAAAATTATAGTTGTAATAACTTGATTTTAATTTTAATATGAAGTACACACTATTGTACTGAGACTAAAATTTCATAGCCTTTTCCAACAAGTTCCAAGTCATGTCTTTCATATGTCTGCCACATTTTAATTTCACTTTTAATTCTTCTTCTGAATAAGCTCCTGGATTTTATCTGTGTATATAAGCATTAGAATTCATAACTCCCAAATTCTGTATACATAAAACCCATATACTTTTGTATTGACTAGACATACTTATCGGATTTTAGGCTTGTTACTCTGAAAGACCAGGTTCAAGAAAGCTTATTTTTAATGTCCAATGTGAAAAATACTTAAATTAGTAAATATATGTCATATGAGTAGAGAAAACTCTTTTAGGAATCATTTTTCCTCAGAAGCAATAGTCTCAGAATAATCCTAAGAAACATTTATATAAATGATTGGTGGACTATTGTTTATGCTGAGAGTTAAAGAATGTGCTGATTTATCTTGTCCTGTAAAGATTTTTCTCACTCTTCTTTTATTTTATGGAAACACTTGTTTCTTCCTGATCAAAAATGAGTTTATAGTAATGAGCTTAAAGGGGCATGAACTCATCTTGATCCCAGTTCCCTTGGTTTATTATTCCTTAGTGATGGTATCTTATTAAGTTGCTTGGTTGATTAACCCAACTTTTCAAAGAAATCCCCAGTTCCTGTTGTTTGGTAGAGGCTATATTTAAACTTTGTAAAACTTTGATTTAAAAGCATTTTTAGAGGAAAAAAACATTCACTCATCAAAAGAAAGCTTAAAGTTCAAATTCATAAAACCCTTTTCTTCCTATCTCCATCCTCCAAGCAAATAACCCTTACTCTGTCCTTTACCTATTACATAATGTCTTCTATCAGTTTGATTTTTTTGGTTGAGTAGAGAGTCTATAATGACACAAATTTTTAGTAACACAATCTCTTAGTTATTTGAGCACCAAAGAACTAAAGTGACTTGCTCCTTGCCCAGAGTCATAAAGACAGTAATTTGTGTTGGCAGGATTCAAAATTAGCTTTCTCACTCCAAATCTGTCTTTCTTTCCATTGAACCACACTGTCTCCTTTTCAATGTAAACTGAGGAAATAGACAATTTTTATTTACTCAGAAAAGTGTTAATATTTTACTCCCCTATTAGTTTATTTTTCAGTCAAAGAATACTAGAATTGTAGATTTGGGATGACCTGCCCTTTGTAAGAATCTCTTCTGTAATGTATCTGTTGGAAGATCATTGAGCTGCATTTTAATACTCTTAAGGTAGAGTGAGGTCATTATCTCCAGAAATGAACCATCTCAAAGGATCATAGATCAAGATCTGGAGGTCTTGGAGGTGATCTAGTTCAGTGACCCCTCCTGTTTCATATAAGAGGAAACTGAGTCCTAGGAAACTGCAGTGGCTGGTTCCTCCTATTCACCTCCAACAGACCAGTATGCAGTCATTAAATTCCCTTAAAAGCACATAGGCTCACAAGATTCTAATAAAAATAAGTTTACTTACCAGTTAATGGAGACAGATAGGTTTTATTTTGGAATTTGTAGGAAATACAAATGCCTATAAGTGAACAACTTCCCACATATGTATAGTCTTAATCACTTATAGTAATTTTCTAGATAGGATGCTAGAAAGGTTGATTAGTGGTTGGTAATCTCAGTAGATGCCTCAAAGTTCTTCAGGCTATATTCTGGTCTTCCTTTTTCTCGTACCTCTAATCCCCAGATGTTGTCATCAGATGAGATGGTTCAGTACTTTCTATTGCTACCCTTTGTGGATTATTTAGATGTAGTTATTCATTTATGGCATGTGGTTTTATATATCTGTCTTATTAGAATGGGTTTGATGTTGAAAAATATTCCCCAGACCTCCTTTTCTGAAGCTTTCATTGGTTCCCTAGTGTGCATATCTCCATACTGCATATGAATGATATTTCTCTTTTTTAATGTCAAAAATTATTTATTTGTTTTAGTTTTCAACATTCACTTCCACAATATTGCATTCCATATTTTATCCCCATATTTCCCCTACACCCACCCCCAAGATGACAAGCATATTGATTACCCCTTTCTCTGGTCAGACCTTTCTTATATCCCATCATTCCCCCTTTCCCTTTCCCTCTTACTTTCTTGTAGGGCAAGATGGATTTCCATACCCCATTGTCTATATATCTTATTTTCCAGCTGTATGTAATAACAAGTTTTCAACATTTGCTTTTAAAACATTGATTTTCAGATTCTATTCTTTTTGTTTTCCTCCTCACCCACCCCCATTAACAAGCCAAGTGATTCACTATAGGTTATACATGTGTAATTATACAAAACATTTCCATATTACTTATATTGTGAAGCACTAATTACATTTCCCTTTATCCTATCCTGTCCTCCAATTATTCTATATTCTTCATTGACCTTGTCCTTTATCAAAACTGACTACCCCACTCAACCCTCCCTGCTATCATCCCCCTCTCTTATACCCTTCCCCCTGCTACTTTCCAGTAGGGTAAGATACCAAATTGAATGTGTATGATATTCCCTCTTTAAGCCAAATCCAATAAGAATAAGGTTGATTCATTCCCTTTCACCTCCTTGCTCTACCTCTCCATTGTAACAACTTTCTATCAGCTCTTTTATGTGAGATAATTTACCCTATTATATTTCTCCCCTTCTCCTTCTCCCAATATAATCCTTTCTCATCTCTTAATTTTATTTTTAGATATCACCTCTTCATATTCAACTCACCCTATACCCTCTGTTTATGTATACATATACACACAGACATATATCTATGCATATACACACCATACATATGTATATACATGCATATATACACACATACATATACATGTATATATAGGTGCACATATTTGTGTACATGTGTGTATGTATTTGCATGTATGTATTCCTTTCAACTATCTTAATACTGAGAAAAGTCTCATGAGTTACAAATATCTTTTTTCCATGTAGGAATTAAAGAGTTCAACTTTAATAAGTTCCTTATTATATCTCTTTCCTATTTACCTTTTCATGCTTCTTGATTATTGTATTTGAAAGTCAAATTTTCTGTTCAGCTGTAGTTTTTCATCAAGGCTTCTATTCATTGAATGGTCATATTTTCCCCTGAAGTATTATGCTCAGTTTTGCTGCATAGATGATTCTTGGTTTTAATCCTAACTCCTTTGATCTCTGAAATATCATATATCGAGCCCTTCGATCCCTTAAAGTAGAAGCTGCTAGATCTTGTGTTATCTTGATTATGTTTCCACAGTACTCAAATGTTTTCTTCCTGACTGCTTGTAATGTTTTCTCCTTGAACTGGAAACTCTGGAATTTGGCTATAATATTCTTTATCCGACCTCCTAGGTCAGGGGCGGGCCGAGTCTTGCCTGCTTCCAGCCTTCTGTGTATACCTGGTTGTAGTCCAGTTACATTCCCCAAGAATGGAGTTCCAAGCCAGGAAAGTCAAAGAGTAGCAAGACTTTATTCAGCAGCTTCTTATGTGATTGCATACTAGCTACTACCTGATCAGCTAAGAGTTCAGAGTATATAGTGTATAACTGTATAGCCATCATAAACTACTATCTTTGGGAGTACAACATTGTCCTTGTCCCCATACACCTCTTACTTTACAGCCAAGTACTCTGTATCAGATTCCAAGTACTGGGCAGGATGTTCCAAAGCTCCCTAAACGTCCTCATACCTCCCTGGAATCTCAAGGCTCTTCCCTTGAAGACCCTATCGGTTGGCAACAAGTCAGAAGGTCACATAATTCCCTTCCTGGAACAGAGCTGTCTCACAGAATGTCTGATTTGCCTCCACAGTGTTACCATAGAGTCAGCATGCTCTGGGTCTCTTGCCTCCAGGGGAACTGCATGTATACCACTGACAATTCCTAGGACTTTTCTTTTTTGGGATCTTTTTCAGGAGGTGTTTGGTGGATTCTTTCAACCTCTATTTTGCCTTCTAGTTCTAGAATATGAGAGCAATTTTCCTTAATAATATATTGAAAGATTATTCCTAGGATTTTTTTATCGTTACTTTCAGATAGTCCAATAATTTTTAGATTATCTATTCTGGATCTTTTTTCCAGGTCAGTGGTTTTTCCAATGAAAGCTTTCATATTACCTTCTACTTTTTCATTCTTTTGGGTCTCTTTTATAATGTTTGGATTTATCATAAAGTCATTATCTTGCATTTGCTCCATTCTAATTTTGAAGGAATTGCTTTCTTCAGTGAGCTTTTGAACTTCTTTTTCCATTTGGCCAATTATATTTCTTTTTTTAAATAAAATTTGATGTTTATTTTTAGTTTACATCATTCATTTCCACAAGATTTTGAGTTACAAATTTTCTCCCCGTCTTTCCCCTACCCACCACCCCAAAACACTGTATACCTCCTCCCCCAACAAGCTCTCTCCTATATACTCCCCCAAACCCCCTCCAACTTCCTAGTAGAGCAAGATTGATCTCTATGCCCCAGTGCCTGTGTATCATATTTCCCAGTTGCATGTAAAAATAACAATAATATATATTTTTAAACATTTGATTTGAAAACTTTGAATTCTAGATTCTTTTCCTTCCTCTCTCATCCCACACCATTACTGGGAATATAAGCAATGCAATATAGGTTGTACATGTATAGTTACGCAAAACATTTCCATAGTGGATATGTTTTGAAAGACTAACGATATTGCCCTACATCCTATCCTGACCCCCATTTGTTCTATTCTCTACTTTGACCCTGTCCCTTTTCAAAATTGGGTGATTCCAACTTGCCTCCCCCCAAACTGCCCTACCTGCCATCATCCACACTCTTATCCCCTTCCTCCCTACTCTCCTGTAGCATGAGATACCCTATTTATTGTGTATCTCATTCCCTCCCTGAGCCAAATTCAATGAGAGTAAGGTTGACTCATTCCCTTTTGCCTTCCTGTTCTTCTCCTCCATTGTAACACTTTTCCTTTGCCTCTTTTATATGATATAATTTACCCCATTCTGTCTCTCCCCATATCATCTCATTATATTTCTCTCTTACCTATAATTTCACTTTTTCAGCATCATCCCTTTCCATTAAATTCACCCTGTGCCCTCTGTCTATGTATACCTGTACACATATATTCACACAATCACATATGTTTTCATATGCCCATATACCCTCCTACATAGACATATATGTGTATGTATACACATAGACATATATAGACAAATACATTTATATTCCCTCCAACTATTCTCATATTGAGAAGAGTAAAATAAATTACAATTATTGTTTTTCCATATATGAATGTAAATATTTTGACTTTGATAAGTTCCTTTTGATTTCTTTTCCCTATTTACCTTCTCGTGGTTCTCTTGCTTCTTGTGCCCGAATGTCAAATTTTATATTCAACTCTGGTTTTTTTCATCAAGAATGCTTGAAAGTTTTCTATTTCGGGGGCAGAGCCAAGATGGCAGAGTAGAAACAGCTCATCCAAGCCAGTCTGCCCCCAGATTCCCCCCAAACTATGTAAAAGGGGACTCTGAACAACTTCTGGAGCCCCAGCACCCACAGAACAACACAGAGAAGCTAACCTCCTGCTGAGGACAGCCCAGCAGCCCTGCAGGAAGGACCAGCCCAGTGGTCTGGGAGCCGGCAGCACTCAACTTGCAGAGTGCAGGAAGCGGAGCCGAGAGGAGCCCAAGTCCCCTTGAGCCGAGGTTTTAACCCCAGGGCGGCAGGGCCAGCAGCCGGCTGGAGGAACCCCAGAACACCAGCAGCCGTGGCGATTCCAGAATTATCAACATAGACATGCCTAGGACAAAGTAAGAGGTTAGTGTCCTATGGACTTTGGGACCTGTATTTGGGGGAATTCATCAGCTCCCTCCCCTGGGGGCTAGAAGCCTCTGAGGAGACATGCCATTTTGTAGTTTTCAGAGGCAGCTCCAGCTCTTGGCCTGCAATTAATTGTAGGGAGATCCAGCGATCAGTCTTGGGGCGGGGGGGGGGGCGGGGGTAATGCCTCTTGCTTTAACCTCCCTGGATCTGGATTGTGATCTAGGGTGGAAGTCGTGGGTGGGTTTACAGCTTGCCAGAAATGGAAGTTGCCCCCCACATGTTTGGGACAAAAATTCCTCTATCTGGCCTTAAAGTCATAGTGTGCCAACAAGCCCAAAAGTCAAGTAATTAAGTGGCAACATGCCAACGCAAAGGAAACAGAAAAATGCAAACCTAGACTCCTATTTTGGGGGCATAGAGCGGGAAAAGGACTGTGAGGTCAGAAGTAAGTCCTGCTCCAAAAGCCCCAGGGGAGCGGGTTGCAGGCCGTAGAGGACCTTAAGAAGGATGTTAAAAATCAATTAAGAGAAGTGGAGGAAAAATTGGAAGGAGAAATGAGAAGGATGCAGGAAAAGTATGAAATGAAGGTCAACAGCCTGACTGAGGAAAACAACACCTTAAAAAATAGACTGACTCAAATGGCAAAGGAGGCCCAAAAGGACAACGAAGAGAAGAATGCCTTAAAAAGTCGAATTTGCCAGATGGAAAAAGAATCTCAAAAGTGCACTGAGGAGATTCATTCCTTCAGAGTGAGACTGGAGCAAATGGAAGCTAATGACTTTATGAGAAATCAAGATGCTGTTAAGCAGATCCAAACAAAATGAAAGATTAGAAGGCAATGTGAAATATCTCATGGGAAAAACCACTGACCTGGAAAATAGATCCAGGAGAGACAATTTAAAAATTATTGGACTACCTGAAAGCCATGATCAAAGAAAGAACCTAGAAATCACCCTTCAAGAAATTCTCAAGTAAAATTGCCCTGATGTTTTAGATCCAGAGGGCAAAATAGAGGTTGAAAGAATCCACAGATCACCTCCTTGAAAAAGATCCCAAAAAGCAAACTCCCAGGAATATTATAGCCAGGTTCCAGAATCCCCAGATCAAGGAGAAAATACTACAAGCAGCCAGGAAGAAACCATTTCATTATTGTGGAAACACAATCAGAATAGCCCAGGACCTGGCAGCTTCCACACTGAGGGATCGAAGGGCATGGAATATGATATTCCAGAGGGCAAAAGAACTGAGAATGAACCCAAGGGTCACCTACCCAGCAAAACTGAGTATTTTGTTTCAGGGGAAAATATGGTCATTCAGTGGAATAGAGGACTTTCAAGCATTCTTTAGGAAAAAACAAGAATTGAAAAGTTGACATCCAGACACAAGAAGCAAGAGATGCCTGAGAAGGTAATCAGGGAAAAGAAATCAAAAGAAACTTATCAAAGTTGAACTATTTACATTCATATATTGAAAAACAATAACTGTGAGTGATGATATCTTTCTCACTATGAAAATAATGGAAGAAGGGCGTGTGGTCATATGAATATATATGTGAATGTGTGTGTATATGGATAGAGGGCATAGGTTGAATTTGTTGGGAAGGGAGAATACACAAGGTATGAAATTATGAGGTGAGAGAGGAAAGTGGCAAGAAGAGATGGGGAAAGACAGGGTAGGGTAAAATATCTCAGGTAGAAGAAGCAAGGGGAAGTGGTTGCAAGGGAGGGGGAGAATAGGAAGGGAAAAAAAAGGCAAATCCACATTCTCATTGAATTTGGTTCAGGGAGAGAATGGCATACATACTAAATGGGATATCTCAATCTGCAGCAGAATAGGGGGAAGGGGGATGAGAGGAGGGATGATTGATGGGGGGGTGTCATCCTTGGGGGGAGGGGAGGTTAGAAGTACCCCCTATAGAAGAAGGACAGGATCATGTAGGGAATGGACCAGGTGGGGGGTGGGATGAGTGGGAGGGAATTATAAGCAGCCTAGTACAATATATCTACTATGATAATGTGTTGCACAGCTACACATGTACCACATATACTGAATTACTTATCTCCCCAGAGGGAATGGGTGACAAGGGAGGAAGGAAATGGATCTGAAATTCGAGGTCTTAAGATTAAATGTTTCAAATATATATAAATGCTATTATTAATACTCTTTTGCTTATAATTGGGAGATAAGATGTGCAGGCATTGGGACACAAAGATTCACCTTCCTCTAATAGAAAAGTCGACGGGGGTATGGGAGAAGGTATGGGAGAGAGCAGATTGGAAGAAACGATATCTTGTGGGACTGCTATTCTGGGAGGTTGGGTAGCGGAATAACAGGGGGAAAATGATTGTAACTCAAAATCTGATGGAAATGAATGATGTAAAACAGAAGTTAATAAAGCATTTGTTTAAAAAAACAAAAGAAAGTTTTCTATTTCATTGAATGACCATATTTTCCCCTGAAGCATGATATTCAGTTTTGTTGGTAGGTGATTCTTGGTTTTAATCCCAGATCCTTTGACCTCTGGAATATTTTATTCCAAACCCATCGATCCCTCAATGTAGAAGCTTCTAGATCCTGTGTCATCCTGATTGTCTTTATAAACATTTAAATTGTTTCTTCTTGGCTGCTTGTAACATTTTCTCCCTCATTTGGCAACTCTGGAACCTGGCTGTAATATTCCTAGGAGTTTTCTTTTTGGGACCTTTTTCAGGAGGTGATTGCTTGATTATTTTGACCTCTATTTTTCCCTCTTGTTCTAAAACATCCGGGCAATTTTCCTTGAGAATTTTTGAAGGGTAATTTCTAGGTTCTTTTTTGTGGTCATGGTTGTCTGGTTGTCCAATAATTTTTAAATCATCTCTCCTGGATCTATCTTCCATACCCTTCAATCACTCAGTGTAGAAGCTGCCAGGCCCTGTGCTATTCTGATTGTGTTTCCAAAATATTGAAATTGATTCTTCCTGGCTGCTTGTAGTATTTTCTCCCTGATCTAGAGATTCTGGAACCTGGCTATAATATTCCTGGGAATTTTCTTTTTGGGATCTTTTTCAGGAGGTGATTGGTTGATTCTTTCAACCTTTATTTTGCCCTTTGGATCTAAAACATCAGGGCAATTTTCCTTGAGAATTTTTTGAAGGGTGATTTCTAAGTTCTTTCTTTGATCATGGCTTTCAAGTAGTCCAATAATTTTTAAATTGTCTCTCCTGGATCTATTTTCCAGGTCAGTGGTTCTTCCCATGAGATATGTCACATTGCCTTCTACTCTTTCATTTGTCTGGATCTGCTTAACAGCATCTTGATTTCTCATAAAGTCATTAGCATCAATTTGCTCCAGTCTAACTCTGAAGGAATGAATCTCCTCAATGAACTTTTGAGATTCTTTTTTCATCTGGAAAATTCAACTTTTTAAGGCATTCTTCTCCTCATTGGTCTTTTGGTCCTCCTTTGCCATTTGAGTTAGTCTATTTTTTAAGGTGTTGTTTTCCTCAGTCAGGCGGTTGACACTCATTTCATACTTTTCCTGTATCCTTCTCATTTCGCTTTCCAATTTTTCCTCCACTTCTCTTATTTGATTTTGAAAGTCCTTCTTAAGGTCCTCTATGGCCTGCAACCCGCTCATGTTTTCCCCTTGGGGCTTTTGGAGCAGGACTTCTGACCTCATAGACCTCCTCTCACTCTATGCTTCGATCCTCTTTGCCCCCAAAGTAGGCGTCTAAGGTTGCATTTTTCTGTTTAATTTGTTTCCTTTGCCTCGGCATGTTGCCACTTAATTACTTGACTTTTGGGCTTGTTGCCACAGTATGGCCTGGCACCAGATGGGAACTTTCGTCCCGAATGTGGGGGTAGGGGGCCACTTCCGTTTCTGGCAAGCTGGAAACCCACCCACGACCTCCACCCCAGATCACAATCCAGATCCAGGGAGGCTAAAGCAAGAGCAATTACCCCCAAGACTGATTGCTGGATCTCCCTACAGTTCGCAGACCAGGAGGTGGAGCTGCCTCTGAAAATATCTCCTCAAAGACTTCTAGCCCCCAGGGAGGAAGCCAACGTGTTCCCTAAATACTGGTCCCAAAGTCCATAGGGCACTAACCTCTCACTTTGTCCTAGGCATGTCTATGTTGATAATTCTGGAATCACCACAGCTGCTGGTGTTCTGGGGTCCCTCCAGCTGGCCACTGGCCCTGCCAACCTGGTACTAAAACTACAACTCAGGCAGACCTGTGCTCGTCTCCTCACTCACTGCGGGCTGCGCTGCTGGCACTGGGCTGGTCCTTCCTGCTGGGCTGCTGGGCTGTCCTCAGCAGGAGTTTAGCTTCTCTGTGTTGTTCTGTGGGTGCTGGAGCTCCAGAAGTTGTTCAGAGTCCCCTTTTACATAGTTTGGAGGTAGTCTGGGGGAAGAGTGGCTGTTTCTACTCCGCCATCTTGGCTACGCGGAAGAAGTTATTTCTATATCCTCAGTTACTTATATCCACAAAGAAAGTATCCATATGGTGATTATGTTTGATAGAAACAGGTATACACATAGCATTTTCTTTTCCAGAGTTGCAATTAAATTAAATTAAATTTAATTTAATTTAATTTAATTTAATTTAATATAAAATTAGTCCAGGCTGGTATGTCAAAATCAATAATTAATGTATCTTCTGTTGTTCATTCATATTTCTTGAGACACATGTATGTCACATAGAAATATTTTTAAAGAATAGATATTATTACATAAGAAGAATTTAAAGCCATGCTTAACTTTTTAAAACCAAAAAAGGTTTCCCCTTCTTTGAAGATGGTAAAATTATCATTTTCCCAAATAACTTTTATCATTACCTTCCAAATATTTTTATTCACTTTGAGAATTTTTAAAAACACACCTGAGATGTAAGAATCTTCATCTTTGTAGGCTGAATTTCTCTGAGGATATTTGAAACTCTGTTGTAATCTATGAATTGTTGTATGAGAAAACTGATGGGAAGAGCACTTGACTTGGAATTTACAGACCTAGCTTCCAATGGCAGTACTGCACTTATTAGTTGTATGACCTTGAGCCAAATGTATGATGGCATATTCACATGAGCCACACACTTCTGCATTTCATTTTGGGTGATCCTACAATTTAATTCTTTGTATTCAATATTTTCTTACAAAGTGTAGCATAGAGCATTTTTTAAAGTATTCTGGTATTTGTAAAGCTAATTGGGTTTAATTTGAGAGTGGAATTCTTTCTTCTTAGAGGATAACCTTTGCTCTGGTATATATTGTCTCCATTTTAGTTGGTTTTACACCATCTATAATAAGGATTTCCAGTAGAAAAGCAATTAAGCATCATTTGTGTTTAGCAAAAGATGGCCTTTTATGAAGTTTACTAAATAAAATTTAGAGTTTTCCACAAATTTTTATTGGCTTTTCATTTTCAATGAAGACAAGTTTGCAAAGAGCTGAATAGTGGGCATCCTTCTGTGTTGTAAACTTTAAAGGTCATTTACATTTTATTGACAAATAAGTCTTTTCCTTCCAAGACTAATGCCAAGTGTTGCTTCTTTTAATGTGTTGTGAAATTATAGCTTGTACACAAACATTCATTTTTCTTATATTGCATTTTAAGAAATTTATTTTCAAAGGCTGCATGGTAATTAAATGAATCATTTTGACTATTTGGAGTTCCTTCTAGAGCTGGAAGTTAAGTATGTATATATTTTTAAAGTTTGTCTTTGCATATTTCATAAAGGTTTTATCGATTTGTTCTTACTTGGAGAGACCTTTTAAGATCATCTAGTCTGACATTCTCATTTTACAGAATAGTAAAGTGAGGTTCAGAGATGTCATATGACTTGCTGAAGGTCACCAGTTCAAGAGTATGTACCAGCCACTCAATAAGTGTCCACACAATTCTCTAAATTTAAAAGAACAAAAGCATATATTTATATGTCACAGAAATGACAGAGATAACAATAGCACTTATTGCAAAGAGCAATATCTACCCATGAACAACTTCCTTTTCTTTTTTTGGAGGGGGCAATTGCAGGGCAATTGGGGTTAAGTGACTTGCCCAAGGTCACATGACTAGTAAGTGTTAATCATATCAGGTCAGATCTCAGGTCCTCCTGCCTGTAGAGCTGGCACTCTGTTCACTGCACTACCTAGCCAACCCCCATGAACAATGTCTACAATAAACTACTATAGACTCAGACCCTTATAGTCTTGCCTCTGATAAGATTCCTTCAATTGTGCACAATTGTGGAGGCAACCAAAATGGATGCTAAAATTTATTTTGTAAAGGGCCTCACCCAACAAAATAACCAAATAAGCATTTATTAAGGAAGTGGTAGAGTGATGACTGTGGAATCAGGAGCAGCTGAACTGAAGTACTGCTTCTGACAAATACTATGTCCTTGGGTATATCAAATCAACTGACAGTGTTTCAGGCAATTCTCAATGAAGTTAAGTTGCAAAAAAATCATCATTCTACTTTGGTGTTAGAAACTTCCACATCAGTGAGTTCTCTCTCCAGAATAAATTAGAGATCTGTACAAAAATAAATGAATTTTAAACATAGTTGAGCATTTAAGCACTTCATTCAAGACCTTTATATTACATGTATTTTATAATACTTCCAACTCGGTTAGTTGTGATAATATCACATTTTCAGGTTTTTACAAAGTGTCCTTTTCACAATAACCTTGTGAAGTAGGTAATCCACATGTTACTATTTTCACTTGGCAGTTAAGGAAACTGGTATTCAGAACGATTAAGCGAATTGCTAAGGATCTCTCAACAAGGCAGTTTCAAAGTTGTGAATCAAACCAATGACTCTGCCTAAGATTAATGTTCTTAAAGTATACCTCACTACCTTGTTGATTTCCAAGTCTACATCAGGTTAGACATGTTAGAAAAGACAATTGGTATGGGAAGCAAGGACACTGAAAATAAGGAAAAAAACTGATGAATTAAAATTCAGATGACTTAAGTCCTAATATTGAATTTGTCACTAATTATTTGTGTGACCCTTTTCCCTCTCTGGGGCTGTATATATCTAGACATATCTAAACATATCCATATGTATATCAATAGTCACACATGTACACATACATATGTTATATATCTAGATTGTTTAAATGTATGTATATATAAATGCACACATATGTATATGTTTGTACATCGATGTACGTTTATGTGTGTATATACCCATGTATGTATACATACACATGTGCATGTGTGTACAGTGTATATGTATGTATAGCTTTGAAACACAAAGAAAATTTGCTTTAGTTAATATACTTTAAGAAAAGGTATAGTAATAAAAGTTTAGCAGAGCCAAGATGGCGGAGTAGAAACAGCTCATCCAAGCCACTCTGCCCCCACATTCCCCCCAAACTATGTAAAAGGGGACTCTGAACAACTTCTGGAGCCCCAGCACCCACAGAACGACACAGAGAAGCTAACCTCCCGCTGAGGACAGCCCAGCAGCCCTGCAGGAAGGACCAGCACAGCAGTATGGGACCTGGCAGCACGCAGCACGCAAAGCATGGGGAGCCAAGCCGAGCCCAGGTCTGTGTGAGCCGAGGTTTTAGCCCCAGGGCGGCAGGGCCAGCAGCAGGCTGGAGGAACCCCAGAACACCAGGAGCTGTGGCGACTCCAGAATTAGCAACATAGACATGCCTAGGACAAAGTAAGAGGTTAGTGTCCTATGGACTTTGGGACCCATATTTGGGGAATGCGTCAGCTCCCTCCCCTGGGGGCTAGAAGCCTCTGAGGAGACATGCCATTTTGTAGTTTTCAGAGGCAGCTCCAGCTCCCGGACTGCAAATTGTAGGGAGATCCAGCGATCAGTTTTTGGGGGTAATCGCTCTTGCTTTAACCTCCCTGGATCTGGATTGTGATCTAGGGTGGAAGTTGTGGGTGGGTTTACAGCTTGCCAGAAATGGAAGTTGCCCCCACACGTTTGGGACGAAAATTCCTCTATCTGGCCTTAAAGCCTTAGTTTGGCAACGAGCCCCAAAGTCAAGCAATTAAGTGGCAACATGCCAAGGCAAAGGAAACAGAAAAATGCAAACCTAGACTCCTATTTTGGGGGCATAGAGTGGGAAAAGGACTGTGAGGTCAGAAGTAAGTCCTGCTCCAAAAGCCCCAGGGGAAAACATGAGCGGGTTGCAGGCCATAGAGGACCTTAAGAAGGACTTTAAAAATCAAATAAGAGAAGTGGAGGAAAAATTGGAAAGAGAAATGAGAAGGATGCAGGAAAAGTATGAAATGAGGGTCAACAGCCTGACTGAGGAAAACAACACCTTAAAAAATAGACTAACTCAAATGGCAAAGGAGGACCAAAAGGACAATGAGGAGAAGAATGCCTTAAAAAGTCAAATTTGCCAGATGGAAAAAGAATCTCAAAAGTTCACTGAGGAGATTCATGCCTTCAGAGTTAGACTGGAGCAAATGGAAGCTAAAGACTTTATGATAAATCAAGATGCTGTTAAGCAGATCCAAACAAATGAAAGAGTAGAAGGCAATGTGAAATATCTCATGGGAAAAACCACTGACCTGGAAAATAGGGCCAGGAGAGACAATTTAAAAATTATTGGACTACCCGAAAGCCATGATTAAAGAAAGAACCTAGAAATCACCCTTCAAGAAATTCTCAAGGAAAATTGCCCTGATGTTTTAGATTCAGAGGGCAAAATAGAGGTTGAAAGAATCCACCAATCACCTCCTGAAAAAGATCCCAAAAAGAAAACTCCCAGGAATATTATAGCCAGTTTCCACAATCCCCAGAGCAAGGAGAAAATACTACAAGCAGCCAGGAAGAAACCATTTCAATATTGTGGAAACACAATCAGAATAGCCCAGGACCTGGCAGCTTCTACACTGAGGGATCGAAGGGCATGGAATATGATATTCCAGAGGGCAAAAGAGCTGGGAATGAACCCAAGGGTCACCTACCCAGCAAACGTGAGTATTTTGTTTCAGGGGAAAATATGGTCATTCAGTGGAATAGAGGACTTTCAAGCATTCTTGAGGAAAAAACCAGAATTGAATAGAATATTTGACATCCGGACACAAAATGGAAGAGATCCCTGAGAAGTTTCCTCAGGCACTTTTTTCTTCGAGCTTTGAGAGAGAAGATTCATGATGTAAACTCCTTTGCTGAAGGAAAAGACTCTGGGAAAAACTCTAATCAAGGCGATAATGGATTGTTCATTCCAAAGGCCAAAGGATGAAACATGCTTTGCACTTCTTGACAGAAAAGTGATAGGCTAGATGTCTAAGATATGTATTTTGAATCATTGAATCTGGATCAGGGAAAGAATGACATACATACTAAATGGGATATCTCACCATGCAGAAGAGTAGGGGGAAGGGGGATGAGAGGGGGGATGATGAAGGGCAGGGCATTCTGGGAGGGAGGGGAGGTTGGAAGTACCCACTATAGAAGAGGGACAGGATCAAAGTAGGGAATGGACCAGGTGTGGGGTGGGATGGGTGGGAGGGAATTATAAGCAGCCTTTTCTAATATATCTACTATGGTAATGTTTTGCATAGCTATACATATACAACACATACTGAATTACTAATCTTCCCAGAGGGAATGGGTGACAAGGGAGGAAGGGAATGGATCTGAAATTCAAGATTTTAAAATTAAATGTCTCAAATATATAAATATATAAATACTATTATTAATACTATTTTGCATGTAATTGGGAGATAACATGCTCAGGCATTGGGGCACAGAGATTCACCTCACCCTAATGGTAAAGTCAAAGGGGATATGGGAGAAGATATGGGAAAGAGCAAATTGGATGAGGGGATATCTCGTGGGACTGCTATTCTGGGGTGGTGGGTAGGGGAAAAAATGGGAAAAATTGTAACTCAAAATTTGGTGGAAATGAATGATGTAAACCAGAAATTAATAAAGCCTTTGATTAAAAGAAAAAAAAGAAAAGTTATTGTAGCCAATAGACTCTGTTGAAGAATGAAGCAAGTACATATTACAATTTAGAAACAATTCCACCAAGAATTTTTAAAATTGATCTGAAAGGGAAGGAAAAATTATTTGGAGAGGAAATACATATCTTCCCATTAAAGCCCCGTGTCTACATGTATGTGTTTATAAAAAATATGTGCAAGATGTCTATATATAACTCCAAATTCAAATATTTGCTCAAATATTTTCATACATGTTGAATTGAGCAAGCCCACAATATACTGTTTGAATTCTTTGGCAGACTGACATAAAAACAACATTATTCATCATCTTTCTTATCAGTTTTGGCTTGTTTTTTGTTGTTGTTGTTGTTGTTGATTTTAATGTATTGGGTTTTTTTTAAGTCAGTCGTTAAAAAATTGCTAGACTTGAATGGATTCTAGAGGGGGAAAATAGCTAAATGGAAGTATGTGAGTGACCACAGTTCCCATTCCATTTATCTAGAATACAAAAACTTCCTTCTAGCATCAAGTAAGTGAAATTTGAAGGCATATTGAATGAATTAAGCAAATAACACATTGAACAAATAACTGTACTTAGGTTTCTGACTTTCGGTATTTTAAAACTAATGTATTCTCTAAGAATTTGCAAACTTTTTCTGTTACTTTTTTGAGTATCCTACCAAGATGAAATAAAAAAAATAAGGCTGAAAATTGAAATGAAATTTGGAAAAAATAAAAATATAAAGAAACATTGTTTAGTTATACTTGACAAGTGTAGAATACTAAAGAAAATATCTTCCTCTTGATAAATAATAATATATAAGAAGTCTAGGATGAGAGAACCTCAGTGTTGGAAAGACTGGTGGCCATGTAGTCTAACTTATACCTGAATAACCCATTCTACCATATTCTTATCAAGTAATGAGCCAAATGATGTTTACTGGAAATCATTTAAAGGAAAAAACACATGATGACTGACTCTCTCCCATGTCTGAAATGCTTTCCCTTTCTCATCTCCACTTTCTGATTTCCTTCATGCTCCAGTTAAAATCCCACATTCTACAGGAAGTCTCTACTAATTCCCCTTAATTCTAGTATCTTCCCTATGATGACTTTTTTTTCAATTTGTCATTCAGCCATTTTAATCATATTTGACTCTTTGTGACACCATTTGGGGTTTTCTTGGCAAAGATACTGGAGTGGCTTGCCATTTCCATCTCCAGTTCATTTTGCAGATGAAGAAGCTGAGGCAAATAGAGTTAAATTACTTGCTCAGGGTCACATAGCTAATAAATGTCTGAGGCCAGATTTGAACTCAGGGAGATGAGTCTTCCTGACTCCAAGCCTGGTACTCTAACTATTCTACCACCTAGCTACCCGATTTAATTTGAAAATTTAATGTATATTTAACTTAATTTGATATATAACTTGTTTGTACATAGTTGTTTGTATCTTATTTCCTGCAATAGACTGTGAACTCCTTGAGAGCAAGAGCTTTCTTTTAATTTTGTATTCCATATGTACATTGTTGACACATTAAGTTCTAAATAACTATTTCTTTGACCTCTCTTCCTTTTGATATCCCTTCAGCTATTGAAAGAGAGCTATCATTACCTCTCAAAGTCTTCTCTTATTCATGCCAAATGTTTCCACTTCATTTTACTCATTCTTTTGTTGCATGTTCTTGGGGTCTTGAACAGTTTTGGTTAACAACTTTAATATTCAACAGTTTATGAATGCTTTTCCTAAATTGTAGTGCCCAGAATAAGCACAATACTACAGGGCTATATGAAGCTATGCTATTATCTCTCTCCTAGGTGGTGCAGCGAGCAGAGCACTGGTCATGGAGTCAGAAGGATCTGAATTCATTTCTGACCTCAGACACTACCTGTTTTGCCCTGTGAAGTAACTCTTCCCCCTGTCTGCTTCAGTTTCCCCATTTATAAAATGGGAATATGATAACACCAACCTCTTAGAATTGCTGTGAGGATAAAGTGGGTTAAAATCTGTAAAGCTCTTTGTCAACTTGAGAGTGCTCACAAATATTGTTATTAATATAACCCAGTATCTTTTAGTTTTTTTAATACCATATTACATAATTGACTCATATTGAGTATTTATTATGACATGATCTACTTAAATTTATACTAAATCGTGTTTTGTGTTTGTGTGTGTGTATAAGAGCAAATATTACTTTCTTTCAAGATGTGGAAACACATTCTAACAGGTAGAATTAACTGTATAGATATTCTGCCTAAACAACCCCATTCCAAATCCACTCTGTGTAAATCACATTTATATTAAAACTCACACAATACCATAAATTTCATCATATACCATTAAAGATTCTTTCACAGAAAGTATACTGCTGGACTTTCCATCAGTATCATAGTATTTTGAACCACAGACTTCTGGGGATGGGTGGGTCATCCTACTAAGCTTCAGGCTATTTATTACCTGCTAATAAATAAAAGTTCCTGACAAAATTTGAGAATAATGGCATTATTTGACCAGTGCCCTTATGGACAGCTACACTTTTTCCTGCGTTCACTTACAGTACCTTACTCCACTGACCTGAGAGTATCAGTTTTTCTGTATAGAATCTGCTTATACTGTCTTATTGATCTTCCTCAGCAATTTTAAGTGGGGACTGTTCTATGTAAAGTGAATGGAAATTCTTATCACTCCCTCCATTATGGTTACTTGCAGCCCACTAAATATCTCAAATGTTTTTACCCTAGCTGAATTATCTATTTATGTCTCCTTCAACCTGCATTTTGAAAGCATTTTAATTAAAATATACAGTTCTATATTTATCTGTATCAAATTTCATCTTATTATACTTAGCCCAATATTATAACTTTTTTCTATTGAATTGATTACCTTTATTTTATAAAAAAAAAGTTTCTCCTTTTGATGTCATTCAATTCCCAAAATATATTTCCTTTCATATTTATCTTATTTGATTTTTTAATTTTTAATTTATTTATTTTTAGTTTTCATCATTCATCTCCACAAAATTTTGAATTACATATTTTTCTCTCCCCATCTTTCCCCTATCCCCACCCCAAAACAACAAGCCTACTGACTGCCTCTTCCCCCAATCTGTTCTCTCTTATATCCTCCCTCTTCAACACCCTAAGTTTCTAGTAGGGCAGTATGGGTCTCTATACCCTAATAGCTGTACATCCTATTTCACAGTTGCACATGAAAAAAAACAAAACAATTTTTAAACATTTGTTTTTAAAACTTTGAGTCTCATATTTTTTCCTCCTTCTTTTCTCCTCACCTACCCCCACTGGTAAGACAAGCAATTTAATACAGATTGTACATGTGTAGTTACCCAAATCTCCTCCATAAATAGTTATATTGTGAGACCAACTACACTTCCCTCCATCCCATTCCACATCCCACCCACTCTACCTTCTCCCTCGACTACATCCCCCTTCAAAAATACTTGCCTCTAACTACCCTCTCCACCAGTCTCTCCTCCCTTCTACCCCACCCCCCCATCCCCTACCCTCTATTTTCCTGTAGGGTAAGATACCAAATTGAGTGTGTATGTTATTCCCTCCTTAGGCCAAATTAAATGAGAACTGGCTTGTCCCATGCCCTTTCACTCTTGCTCTTCCCCTCCATTTTTAACAGTTTTTTCTTGCCTCTTTTATATGAGATAATTTACCCTAATCTATTGCTCCTTTTTTCTTCTCCCCCAAAATTCCTCTCTCACTTCTTAATTTTATTTTTTAGATATCATCCTTTTATATTCAACTTGTCCTGTGCCCTTTGTCTATGTATACATGAACATATAAATGCCCACACTCACATATGTATTTTTATACACATACATCCTCCTATACATACATATATATATGCATATATATATATACATATACATATACATTCCCTTCAGCTATCCTCATTTTGAGAAAAATCTTATGAGTTAAAATTATTGTTTTTCCATGTAGGAATGTAAATACTTCAACTTTAATAAGTCCCTTATTTCTTTTTTTCCTCTACCTTCTCATGATTCTCTTGCTTCTTGGATTTGAAAGTCAAATTTTCTGTTCAGCACAGGTGTTTTCATCAACAGTGCTTGACAGTCCTCTATTTTATTGAATGACTATATTTTTCCCTGTAGCATTATACTCAGTTTTGCTGAGAAGGCAATTCTTGGTTTTAGTTCTAGATCCTTTGGTCTCTGGAATATCATATTCCATGCCCTTTGATACCTTAACATAGAAGCTGCTAGGTCTTGTCTTATCCTGATTGTGTTTCCACAATACTCAAATTGTTTTTTTCCTGACTGCTTGCAGTAGTCACTCCTTGACATGAGAACTCTGGAATTTGGCTATAATATTCCTAACAGTTTTCCTTTTGGGATCTTTTTCAAGAAGTGATCAGCGAATTCTTTCAATTTCTATTTTGCCTTCTGGTTCTAGAATATCAAGGCAATTTAGCTGGCTAATTTCTTGAAAAATGGTATCTAGACACTTTTTGATCATGGCTTTCAGGTAGACCAATAATTTTTAAATTATCTCTCCTGGATCTATCTTCCACGTCAGTGGTTTTACCAGTGTGACATTTCACATTGCCTTCTATTATTTTTTTCATTTGTTTGGATCTGTTTTATAGTATCTTGATTTCTCATAACGTCATTAACTTCTACTTGCTCCAATTTTATTCTGAAAGGTTATTGTCTTCAGTGATGTTTTGATTTTCCACCTGGCAAATTTGGCTTTTTAAGGCATTCTTCTCCTCACTGGTTTTTTGTACCTCCTTTGCCATTTGAGTTAGTCAACATTTTTTTGGGGGGGTATCCTAGTCAATTTATTTTTTTCCCTTGGTCTACTCTTTTTTTTTAACAAATGCTTTATTAACTTCTGTTTTACATCATCCATTTCAGACAGATTTTGAGTTACAATTATTCTCCCCCCCTATTTTTCCCCTACCCACCACCCTAGAATAGCAGTCCCACAAGATATCTCTTCCTCCAATCTGCTCTCTCTCATATCTTCTCCCATATCCCCTTTGAGTTTTCCATTGGAGGAAGGTGAATCTCTGTGTCCCAATGCCTGCACATCTTATCTCCCAATTACAAGCAAAGGAGCATTAATAATAGTATTTATATATATTTGAAACATTTAATTTTAAGAACTCAAATTTCAGATCCATACCCTTCCTCCCTTGTCACCCATTCCCTCTGGGAAGTTAAGTAATTCAGTATATGTTGTACATGTCTAGCTATGCAAAACATTACCATAGTAGATATATTGTACAAGGCTGCTCATAATTCCCTCCTATTCATCCCACCCCCCACCTAGTCCATTCCCTACTTGATCCTGTCCCTCTTCTATAGTGGCTACTTCGAACCTCTCCTCCCCCCAAGAATGCCCTCCCATCCATCATCCCTCCTCTCATCCCCCTTCCCCCTATTCTGCTGCAAGTTGAGATATCCCATTTAGTATGTATGTCATTCTCTCCCTCAACCAAATTCAATGAGAATGTGGTTTTACCTTTTTGCCTTCCTATTCTTCCCCTCCCTTGCAGCCACATCCCTTTGCTTCTTCTACATGAGATAGTGAGTTAGTCTACTTTTTAAGCTATTATTCTCTTCATTGTATTTTGGGTCTCCTTTAGCAGGCTGTTGTCTCACTTTTCCTGATTTTCTTGCATCATTCTCATTTCTCTTCCCAATTTATCCTCTACTTCTCTTACTTGATTTTCAAAATCCTTCTGGAGCTTCTCCATGGCCTATGTTCAATTCATATTTTTCTTGGAGGCTTTTGATGCAGGAGTTCTGACTTGGATGTCTTCCTCCTGCTCCATGCTTTGAGCCTTTTAGTCCCCAAAAAAAGATTCTATCGTTTGTTTGTGCTTCCATTGCTTGCTCATTTTGGCAGCCAAATACTTGACTTTTGAGGTTTTTGCCACAGTAGAACTCTCCTTCCAGAATGGAGAGAGCTATGTCCTAAATTGCTGGGCTTTTTACAGTTGCCAGAGCTATTAGATGGGTGCCCTCTCTATAGCCCCCACATACTCTGGATCACTGGTCACACACCCCAGGACCACCACCCAAGACTGAGAGCCAGATCCACGCAGGTCAAAGCAAGAGCACTTAGCCTCTGAATGGTTGCTTGGTCCTCCTACAATCTGCAGGCCAGGAGCTCTGGAAGCAATCACATGGCAGCAGCTGCAGACATTGCACTACCTCCACTTCTCACTCTGAGGGTAGCAGTGGACCACACTCTTCTGTCTCCCCCCCCCCCCCCAGGCCAAACAAATTCCACACTGACCTTTTACTTTGTCTTTGGCATTTATGAATTGAGAAGTCTGGGAACTGCTACAGTTGCTGGTGATTTACTCTCATGAAATTTGCTCTCATAAATTATTAAAATATTTTGGATTTTGATGTTGTAATTCATTGTGTTACCTACTCTCTCAAACTGTTATGTAATAGTCATATATGAGAAACAGCATGTCCAAGCCACTCCTCCCCCAAATCACCTCCAAACTATGTAAAAGGGGACTCTGAACAACTTCTGGAGCCCCAACACCCCCAGAAAAACACAGAGAAGCTAACCTCCCGCTGAGGAGAGCCCAGCAGCCCTGCAGGAAGGACCAGCACAGCGGTCTGGGAGCCGACGGTGCACAGTGCACAGAGTGCAGAGAGCCAAGCACAACCAAGCACCCAAGTCACGGTTTTAGCCCTGCGGCTAGCTGGAGGGACCCCAGAACACCAGCAGCTGTGGCGACTCCAGAATTATCAACATAGACATGCCTAGGACAAAGTGAGAGATTAGTGCCCTGTGGACTTTGGGACCAGTATTTGGGGAACGCGTCGGCTTCCTCCCCCAGGGGCTAGAAGCCACTGAGGAAATGTGCCATTTTGCAGTTTTTGGAGGTGGCTCCAGCTCCTGGCCTGCAAACTGTGGGGAGATGCAGCAATCAGCCTTGGCGGGTAATTGCTATTGCTTTAACCTCCCTGGATCCGGATTGTGAAATGGGGTGGAGGTTGTGGGTGGGTTTCCAGCTTGCCAGAAATGGAAGTTGCCCCCTCCCCACCACATTCGGGATGAAAGTTAACATCTGGTGCCAGGCCATACTGTGGCAACAAGCCCAAAAGTCAAGTAATTAAGTGGCAACATGCCGAGGCAAAGGAAACAGATTAAACAGAAAAATGCAACCTTAGACGCCTACTTTGGGGGCAAAGAGGATTGAAGTATAGAGTGAGAGGAGGTCTATGAGGTCAGAAGTCCTGCTCCAAGAGTCCCAGGGGAAAACATGAGCGGGTTATAGGCCATAGAGGACCTTAAGAAGGACTTTAAAAATCAAATAAGAGAAGTGGAGGAAAAATTGGAAAGCGAAATGAGAAGGATACAGGAAAAGTATGAAATGAGTGTCAACCGCCTGACTGAGGAAAACAACACCTTAAAAAATAGACTAACTCAAATGGCAAAGGAGGACCAAAAGGGCAATGAGGAGAAGAATATCTTAAAAAGTCGAATTGGCCAGATGGAAAAAGAATCTCAAAAGCTCACAGAGGAGATTCATTCCTTCAGAGTTAGACTGGAGCAAATGGAAGCTAATGACTTTATGAGAAATCAAGATGCTGTTAAGCAGATCCAAACAAAACAAAAGATTAGAAGGCAATGTGAAATATCTCATGGGAAAAACCACTGACCTGGAAAATAGATCCAGGAGAGACAATTTAAAAATTATCAGACTACCCAAAAGCCATGATCAAAGAAAGAACCTAGAAATCACCCTTCAAGAAATTCTCAAGGAAAATTGTCCTGATGTTTTAGATCCAGAGGGCAAAATAGAGGTTGAAAGAATCTACCGATCACCTCCTGAAAAAGATCCCAAAAAGAAAAGTCCCAGGAATATTATAGCCAGGTTCCAGAATCCCCAGATCAAGGAGAAAATACTACAAGCAGCCAGGAAGAAACCATTTCAATATTGTGGAAACACAATCAGAATAGCCCAGGACCTGGCAGCTTCTACACTGAGGGATCAAAGGGTATGGAATACGATATTTCAGAGGGCAAAAGAGCTGGGAATGAACCCAAGGGTCACCTACCCAGCAAAACTGAGTATTTTGTTTCACGGGAAAATATGGTCATTCAGTGGAATCGAGGACTTTCAAGCATTCTTGAGGAAAAAAACAAGAGTCGAATAGCAAATTTGACATCAAGACAGAAGAAGTAAGAGATGCCTGAGAAGGTAATCAGGGAAAAAGAAATCAAAAGGAACTTATTAAAGTTGAACTATGTACATTCCTATATGGGAAAACAATAACTGTGACTGAGGAAGTCTTTCTCAGTATGAAAATAATGGAAGAAGGGTGAATGGTCACATGAATACATATGTGAATGTGTGTATATATGTTTACAGTTATACATGGATAGAGGGCACAGGTTGAATTTGTTGGGAAGGGATGATACTTAAGGGGTGAAATTATGAGGTGAGAGAGGAAAGTTGCATGAGGAGATGGGGAGAGACAAGGTAGGATGTACATGTTCTCATGTAGAAGAAGTAAGGGGAAGTGTTTGTAAGGGGCAGGGGAAGAATAGGAAGGCAAAAAGGTAAAACCACATTCTCTTTGAATTTGGTTCTGGGAGAGAATGACATACATACTAAATGGGATAGCTCAACCAGAATGGGGTGGAGGGGGATGAGAGGAGGGATGATAGCTGGGAGGGCATCCTTGGGGGGAAGGGAGGTTTGAAATACCCACTATAGAAGAGGGACAGGATCAAGTGGGGAGTGGACCAGGTGGGTGGTGGGATGAGTGGGAGGGAATTATAAGCTGCCTTGTACAGTATATCTACTATGGTGGTGTTTGGCATGGCTAGACATGTACAACATATACTGAATTGCTTATATCCCCAGAGGGAATGGGTGACAGGAGAGGAAGGAAATGGATCTGAAATTCGAGGTTTTGAGACTAAATGTTTCAAATATATATAAATGCTATTATTAATACTCTTTTGCTTGTAATTGAGAGATAAGATATGCAGGCATTGGGACACAGAAATTCACCTTCCTCTAATGGAAAAATCGAAGGGGGTATGGGAGAAGATAGGGGAGAGAACAGATTGGAGGGAGCGATACCTTGTGGGACTGCTATTCTGGGAGGATGGGTAGGGGAAAAACAGGGGGGGAAATAATTGTAACTCAAAATCTGGCGGAAATGAATGATGTAAAGCAGAGGTTAATAAAGCATTTGTTTAATAAAAAACATATAGGGGCGGCTAGGTGGCGCAGTGAGTAGAGTGTCGGCCCTGGAGTCAGAAGTACCTGAGTTCGGATCCGGCCTCCGACACTTAATGCACACAAACAAAAACCTAGCCATGTGACCTTGGGCAAGTTACTTAACCCCAATTGCCCTCCAAAAAGCAAAAAAAAAAAAAATCAGTAAAAAACATATAAATATAGTCATATATAGGGGCATGACATCTATGTCTTTTTTCATTTTATTGATAAAAAATTTAAATGGTCCAAGCTAAGCTCAGATCTTTGGGACACTTAATCAGCAAACATTTTTAACTTCCTATTATATGCCTGACACTGTAAGAGGATACAGATATGTATAAATACATAATCTTTATTTTCAAGGAGGTGATTTTTATATTCAAATTATATATATATATATATATATATATATATATACACAAACACACACACACAAAATAAGCATAAAAATAAATGCAAAAGAAAATTAAAGTGTAGAGGTACTAGCAAAATGACATTGAACCATTAATAATACCCTTTAAGTCTAGACATTCTAGCTAGACATTCTAACTCACTAAATTTTTTGTGTTGTAGCTGATATCTCTCCATGTTTTCCATAAGAATAGCATGAAAATCTTTGTTAAAGGCTTTGATAAAATCTAGGTAAATCCTGTCTATATAATTCCCCTTATGATTTTGCTGTAGTGACTGATAGCTAGTTGACTGATGGAGTCATCCCTAACAGAGAATATTTAAATATGTGACCATAGCACTAGTTCATTCTGTCTCTCTGTGTCTTTCTCTCCCTCTCTCTCTCTCTCTCACACAAATATACACACTATAGAAATATCTCTATCTGTATATGTATACACACATATGAAACTCCCTACAACTGCCATGGGAAAGTCTACGACTTCCTGAGATGCTTATTGATGTCTTTACCTGCTAAAGGTTGCCTCAATTCATAAAAACCTGACATTTAAATCTTTCAACAAATCTGGACCAACTATATATATACTTACTTTTTTCTCCCATTTTTCTTTTAACCATTTTAACCAACTCCTGTCCCTCCAATCAAGGTCTAACCAGAGGCCATTTTCTATCATAATCCACCCAAATCAAAGTTCTTTCTTCTCTAAACTATTAGAGATGGCAGAATCAAGAATTCTGAGTAGTAAGCTGACCTGCTGACCTCCCATCTATAAAACTCCAGAAATCTAAAAAATGCACTATGACAGTACTGATGAGGAAATGCAAAAAAAATGCTATACACCTAGCCAGAGTTTGTAAAGGGAGACATAGAATTTGTGGCACATTGGGGATTGGTTCAGGACAGAAGCACATGTCAGATGGAGTACTCTGGTACCCAGGGTGATACAGTGCACCAGGGTAAAAAGAGGTCTCATATCCATATCAGGGTATTCCTAAATGCATTCTGTGGTAATACAACTAGGAATCAACTTCCAACTTTATCACCTACTACCCAGATCTTGGTCACAAATCCAGGGGTTATGTACAGATCCACTGAGAAGGGGTTATGTACATGAAAGTGACATTCTGAATAGTGTGATCTTGGGAGGTGTATAGAGAAAAATGAGGTGTTCAAAAGGCAGCAGCAACAGTAGTGTAGCTCACACTCCAAGAAAAGAGCACGATGTCAGTTCCAGTATTTGTCTAGCCAGTAGAGGAATAATGATGGCTGAAACCCTGAACCAAAGAGATCAGAATAGTTCTTAAGCATCAGAGCTTTCTAGCTGACTGATAGGGGCTGAATCCATCAACATTTTGCTGTTACTCTGACCAAAATCCATGGCAGGACGTTGTGGAGCTCTGACTGGGGAAAGGAGGCAGAAAATAGACTTTTCCCTCGATCTGATCACTTTGTGTTTGTGAATACTGAAAACTCATAGGTCCCTAGTCTGTCCATGAGTAGGAGAACACTCAGTACTTAATTGTACAACACTCAATACTCCAATAATACAGAAAAAGAACTAGACCAGATCTTCCCTCTGGAAGTATCATCGAACCTATCACTACTATGAAATGCAAAGGGAGAATGGGCAAACAGCCAACAAAACAAAGTCTCACCATAAAGAGCTAATATGATTGTAGGAATACATAATACAAAAATAGAAGAGAATGAATCCAGAACATTCAATGACTCAGAGAAAAATACAACTTGGACACAAACTCAAATAGAATCCATGGAAGAGATAAAACCAGAGTTTCAAAGAGAGTTAAAACAAATTTTAGATGTAATGAGACTGCTTGAGGAAAATAATTTCAAAAGAAATGAGAGATATAGAAGAAAGAATTGGAAAGGCAATTAAAAGCTTGGCACAAGAACTAGAAAAAAAAAACTTTGACTATGTAACAATCTCTTTGAAAATTAGAATGAATCAAATGGAAGCCAATTAATTAATAGGATGACAAAAATATTAAAGTAAAGTCAAAGGCTCAAAAAGTAATAGAAAATCTAAGCTATCTCACAGCAAACATAACTGTCCTAGAAAACAGATTCAGGAGAATAAATTTAAGAACCAGTAGAAAATTTGAATGTCATGATCATAAAAAAAGCCTTGACATGCTATTTCAAGAAAGCTTAAAAGAAACCTGCCCAGATTTCTTAGACACAGAGAGAAGGTGGAAATATGAATGCAGCAGTCACCTCATCAAAGAAACTTCAAATTAAAAATCCTCAGGGACATAACAGCCAAAATCCAGAGCTTCTAGACCAAAAAAAAAAAGTAATCCATGTAGCTATAAATAAAGAATTCCTATCCTGGGGGGTCACAGTCAAGATCATACATAATTTAGCTGTCACCACTATAAAGGAAAGGATACTTTGGAATATGATATTCTATAAGACAAAGGAAATGAACTTACAAACAAGAATACCTTACCCAGAAAAATTAATTATAATATTACATAGGAAAAAGTTTTCCAAGCATTCTTGATAGATTTCAGCACTACATAGAAGCTTTGAAATTAAAAGATAGCAATTAAGAGAAATAAAAAAATTAAAACAACAACAGATAATCGACTAGACAAGGGTAAAATGCTCATACATACATACATAAATATAATATGTATGTTTGTGTGATATGACTAATATAGAAATTTGTTTAGATTGGCTATACATGTTTGTGACAGGGTTTGTTTTTCTTTACCCCTCAAGTGGGGATAGGAGTCAAAGTGAAAAGATGGGAAGAATGATTTTTGCTGATTAAAAAATATATTCTTAAAATAATCTTTTATACTTTTAAAATTATTTCTGATACTTCATGATACTTTCTTTTATATAGATAATTTATTCCTTTATAGGCTTATCTTGATTTGATGAGTAGAATATAAGTTCCTTACAGTTATGAATTTGTTTTAAAATTTCTTTGTATCTTCAGAGCGTCTATTGTAGCCATGAACAGTTGATAGAGACTTATTAAATAACTTGGTAAAAAGGAAAAGCAGATGAAAGAGTAATGACAGAGTGACTACTATTCCTTTTTTTTTTTTTTTTTGACCAGGCTATGCCTTACTAAAAGAACAGAACACATTCCCATAATCTTGGAAAAGGAATATGTTAGACTGGAATATGAAGAAAAATTTGACTAAGATTTCTAGAAATTGGACATACAAATCAGAGAGCTCTTGGCATCTGTCCCAGCATGCTTATGCAATTGGCAAATGTAATTACAGAGTCATTCCTGATGTGAAAAATTTATTGGAAGTTGAGCAACTCCATGAAAGTAGGGAAAAGAAAAATAATCCACATATTTTAAACAGAATAAAAGAGGAAGAGAAACTTTTGGAAAGGATAATTTGCTAAGTTTAAATGTAACGCCTGCAGAATTACTGGAATCCATCATTAAAGTTTTAAATTTCAAATATCTAAAATGCCAAAAGTGAAAACTTTGTGAAGAGCGCATTCTGTTACTACCAGTTTCCTTATGTGACAGGGTGACAAGTTAGAAGCAATGTGTACAGCAGGTCTAGAATATAATGGACTTTTCTTACTCTTCCATATCACAGTCTCTTCCACAAGTAAGAAAATGTTTCCATGAATGTAAATATACAAGCAAGGGACTTTGGCACATTTACAGACACAGTGAATGCAAGGAAGCATAAGACGTTAGCAGTATCTAGGTTCTGTATTTAAAGATTTTTATTGTTGCTGCAGATGATAGAATAGATTAGTGTCAAATGGAGAATTATCATTAGGCAGAATTATCAATATCTTGTAGAAGAGTAGAAATCACATTCCATCTTAACTACAAGGGGGACTTTGTTTTGTTTTCTTTTAATTTGAAGTATGGCAAGGTAGGTTCCCAGTAGAGGAAACCAATATGAAATAACAAAATGAGGAGTAACTTACTGAGAATAAAATCACCAGTAGTGGTAGTTTCTCACCATACCCTCTTGCACACCCCCAGAACTGTGGTTTGACTCATGCAGGGAATTACAGATGTATAACTTCCTCTACTAATGCCAATCAGCACTTCTTAATCACTTAGGGATTTAAAGAGTTGACAGATTTCTGAGAGGTAAAGTGATTTGTCCAGGTTCACAAAGCTAGTATATGCTAGAGGTAAAATGTTAATCCATTTCTTTCTTACTCCAAAGCTGGGTCCACTATTCATATTCTATAGCATCAAGTTAATATGGATTAACTAGGAATTAGCAGGACAGTACTGTTTTTTCAAGTTAAAAAATCCAACATATTCCTTAATATTTACCATGTCCCTATTTGATTGATAGCACTGCTTTTCTGGAATTAACATATAACCTAGAACTTAGTTTTTCTACCTGTGGGACCTTGATTAAAGTCACATCATTACCAACACCACTGGAGACAGTTATGTTGTTATTGTTCAATCATTTTGTTTTGTCCAATTCTTTGTGGTCCCATGGATCATAGAGCACCAGAGACTTCTATCCTACAATGTTTCTCAAAGTCTGTCAGAGTTCATTCTTGTTTCCATGACACTATCTATCCATCTCATCTTCTGCCACCCCCTTTTTCTTTTACCTTCAATCTCTATGTTGTGCTGCTGTTGTGTTGTCCTTTGTTCTAAAGAGGACCATGACATCAGGGAGATTATGGCATGTCACTTTCTTCTCCAGTCATCTGAGTCCAGTGACCAGAAATACTCATCAGGACAACTAGAGATGGCACAGTATGCAATGGGACACACTGGCCCTTTTTGTTTTTTTTTCTTTTTGGAGGGGGAAAGGCAGGTAAATCGGGGTTAAGTGACTTGCTTAAGGTCACAGGGCTAGTGAGTGTTAAGTGTCAGAGGTCGGATTTGAATTCAGGTCCTCGTGATTCCAGGACCAGTGCTCACTGTGCCACCTAGTGTTCTACCCTGCCCCTTTTAAGTTAAGGTCTTTTCAGGTTCTCTTTTTGAGGGAAGTAAGACCCATTCAGTGAATAGACCTCTTTAAGATGTGAGTAAGGTAATGAATGGCCCCTTTAATCAAAAAAAGAAAAAAAATCTAACTAGGAGAGGAAGACCCTCAGGGTTACTGAGAAACAAAGAGAAAAAAGTTACTATTTACATTCACTCCTGCTTAGAAGGGCAGGGACCTATTGTAGTCCAATCTAAGAGCTCCCAAGTGAAATGGGTTTAAGGCTTGGTCTTTGAGAAAGAAACCTAGCCTGTAAACTTGCAAAGAACTTTATACAGCTTATCTCTTTTGATGTCCACTCTATGAAGCAGATACTACAAGCATTATAGCATTATTTGCCTTTTTGTTTTCATTTCATTTTTCACTTGTGATTTGTGTGTGTGTGTGTGTGTGTGTGTGTGTGGATTATTGTTCAGACTTTTCCATCATGTCTTACTCTTCATGATCTTATATGGGGTTTTCTTGGCAAAGATATTGAAGTGGTTTGGTATTTATTTCTACATTTCATATAAGGAAACTGAGGCAATCAGGGTGAAATACTTACCAAGCGTCACATAACTGGTAAATGTCTGAGTTCAGATTTTAACTCAGGTTCTTCTGACTCCAGGCCCAGCACTCTATCTACTGTACATTTAGCTGCCCCTGGCAAATAATAGATGCTTAATAAATGTTTATTAAATAAATTAGGAAATAGAATATATGGTATACTCTTGCAAGCTTCTAGGGAGCTATTTCATTGGTTCCATAACATTTACCGGTGGAGCTGCATTTACTTTTATCACCAGGAGAAAAAAGTAAGATCACAGACACTAGCACTCCACAAGAATACCTAAAATTAGAAGGACAATAGAGTTGTTCATCAAATCCATTGATTCAGGAAATGATTTGAGTAGTATCAAAATGAAAGACTGAACCAGAAGGTAACTTAGAGCTCTAAATCTTAGAAATAGAGCTTCATTAGATTTAGAGCTGGAAAGAGCCTTAGAAGTTTAGAAAGTTCAAATTATTTGTTTGAGGCCCCACAGATAAGGCAGTAGATAAACTCAGATTTGAGAACTCCCCTACCTCCAAATCCAGAAGTCTTTCCAATGTAACTCACAGGTTTGCCCTAATACCTTCATACTAAAGTGTCAAATTAAAGTTGGAAGGCCAAATAACTGATGGGTAAACATATATATTATCCTTTTTAGGTATAGTCACAGGCATGCCCTTTTGGCCTATAATCACTCTTCATCTAGCCAAATCAGAGCTCTAGGTTCTCCCAGACTCCTACTCACAAGCAGCTCAATCAAAGTAGAGAATGTCTTAAAAAAACTAAGCAAAACAGAGATTTCATTTCACATTCATATTCTCCAACCTTAGCTCACTCTTCTATATATCTTTTAAGCTGAGGACCTTGCCTCTTTGTTGAGAAAAAACATAAATTAAACTTTGAAATTTCCATTTTCAACCAATTGTGTTGACTAAAAATAAAATTTTCCTTGAGAATTTCTTGAAGGGTGATTTCTAGGTTCTTTCTTTGATCATGGCTTTCAGGTAGTCCAATAATTTTTAAATTGTCTCTCCTGGATCTATTTTCCAGGTCAGTGGTTCTTCCCATGAGATATTTCACATTGCCTTCTAATCTTTCATTTGTTTGGATCTGCTTAACAGTATCTTGATTTCTTATAAAGTCATTAGCTTCCATTTCCTCCAGTCTAACTCTGAAGGAATGAATCTCCTCAGTGAGCTTTTGAGATTCTTTTCCCTTCTGGCAAATTTGGCTTTTTAAGGCATTCTTCTCTTCATTGCCTTTTCCGGCCTCATTTGCCATTTGAATTATTCTATTTTTTAGGTGTTATTTTCCTCAGTAAGGCTGTTGACTCTTATTTCTTACTTTTCCTGCATCCTTCTCATTTCTCTTCCCAAATTTTCCTCCACTTCTCTTATCTGCTTCTTAAGGTCCTCTACGGCCTGTAACCCACTCATATTTTCCTTTGGGGCTTTTGGAGCAAGATTTCTGACTTCACAGTCCTCCTCCTGTTTCCTGCTTCCATCCTCTTTGCCCCCAAAATAGGAGTCTAATGTTGCATTTTTCTGTTTATTTTGTTTCCTTTGCCTAGGCATGTTGTCACTTAATTACTTGACTTTTTGAAGCATTTATGATTTAGAGTACTTGACTTTTGGGCTTGTTGCCACAGTAGGACTCTGACACCAGACAGGGGAGCTTCCATCCCAAATGTTGGGGTCTTCACAACTTCCAGCTCTAGCAAATTGGATGCCCACCCCAGACCTCCCCTCAGATCACAATCCAGATTCAAGAAGGTTAAAGCAAGAGAGATTAACCTCCAAGACTGATCGCTGGATCTCCCTACAGTTCACAGGCCAGGAGCTGATGCTTTCACTGAAGCTGCAAAATGGCAAGTGTCTCCTCAGTGGCTTCTAGCCCCCCGGCGAGGAAGCTGACACGTTCCCCAAATACTGGTCCCAAAGTCCATAGGGCACTAATCTCTTACTTTTTCCTAGGCATGTCTGTGTTGATAATTCTGGAATCACCACAGCTGCTGGTGTTCTTGGGTCCCTCCAGCTGGCTGCCTGCTCGGCTGCCCTGGAGCTAAAACCATGGCTTATGTGGACCTGGGTTTGGCTCTCCCAGCACTGAGCTGTCGGCTCCCAAAGCTCTGTGCTGGCCCTCCCTGCAGGGCTGCTGGGCTGTCCTCAGTGGGGAGTCACCTTCTTTGTGTCATTCTGTGGGTGCTGGGGCTCCAGAAGTTGTTCATAGTCCCCTTTTACATGGTTTGGAAGAGGTCTGGTGGGAGAGCACCTTGGAAATGCCGTTTCTACTCCGCCATCTTTGCTCCACCCCCCATGTGTTGTTTTTCAATTCTCTCATGCTGTTAACATGATTTGTGCTTGTTTCATTCTCTGTACTTGTATCTCTAGCACTTATAGCTGTTCTTGGCAAATTGGAGGTTGCTAATAAATATTAATTGATAATTTTAACAATTCATTTCTGTAATTATCATTTTATAAATCTGTTGCTAGATAGGAAATACCATGTAAGAGAAATCACACTGGCCCCAGAATTAGGAAGCCTAAATTTGAATCCTGGCTCTCACACTTACTATCTGGGTAATAATGGTAATTCCAATTAACCTGTCTGAGTCTTAGTTTCTTTGCATATAATGTCAATCCTTTCAATTACCTACCTCATGAATTTGCTCTGATGAATGCACTCCGTCCATTTTACAATGTTATTTAACAGTTCTCTGCATAGGATTTGTCAATTCAGGTTCTATGTCTAAAGCTTATACCATTTACCACAAAATTATCAGATTGTCACTGGAAAGCACTCTCCCTATTATATGTCAGTGGACAACTGAATGTCCAATTACATACCCTTGTCATATCATGAGTAAAACACCTTCACATAAAAACTGCTGAATATGTCTCCAGAAATCACTATAGGGAAACTTCCTAACACCTGCTCTCCTTCAGAATTTTATCCCAGCATTTCTAACTTGTAGATATATTCCTGCAAATGACTTGGGAGCAAAGGTAAAGATGAAGTCCTTTGCTTCCATTTTCAAATAAACATACTCAAGGGAACATTTTGAGTAAATCCATGCTCTTTCTCTATTTTACATGGAAATAGAAAAAGGGTAGAAGATGAATGTAGGATTTGCTATAATCAAACTGCCATTTCCAGGTGCTTTTTTCCCCTATTTTAACATTGAAAAACAAAACATGAGAATTTATAGAATTTTAATGTATTATGTGAAGGGAGGGTAATTGTACCATGTGAGAAGTATGTAATCAGGTCACACCAGCAATAATAATGAAGGCATCAATTTCTCACTCTGAGGCTGACATAGGATGGGGAGCCCAGGTATTATATGGCTTTCCTAAACTGTCATTTGCACTGTGTAGAGCTTATTGTGTTGGAAGTAATGGAGAGCACAAAAGCCATGTGAGACCTCTTCATGGCAGAGCAATGTGTCTTTAGGGAATTTTTTTACATGCATGGCTTCCTCTGTGTTTTCTTCATGCTTTCTAGTAATATATGCATCTGTGGGGAAATATACATCAAGTTACCAGGTTCCTAGGTTCTTAAACTCTACTCTAATAGGCTTAGATGATGGTGACTCTATAACATCAACCTACGGTCAGTGGTGTCCTTGAAAACCATTTCTTGTCCAACTATTCTAGAGAATAATTTGGAACTATGCCAAAATGATTATAAAACTATACATACCCTTTGACCCAGCAATGCCATAACTATGTCTGTATGCCAAAGGGATAAAAGGAAGGGTGAAAGGACCTATTTGTACAAAAATATTTATTGCAGCTCTTTTTGTGGTGGCCAAATATTGGAAAATGAGGTGATATCCATTAATTGGGGAATGGCAGAAATAGTTGTTGCATGTGATTATGTTGAAATGCTATTTTTGCTATAAGAAATGACAAACCGGGATGGTATCAGAAAAACTTCGGAATATGAACTCATACAAAAATATGGCAAAACCAGGAACACATTATGCACAATGATATTGTAAGGATGATCAACTGTGAGAGATTTAGCTACATTGCTCAAGGCAATTATCCAAGACAATTCCAAAGGACCTGTGATGAAAAATGCTATCCACCTCCAGAGAGAGAATTGATGAATTCTGAATTCAGATTAAAACATATTATTTATTAATTTTTTTTTCATTTTCCTTGGGCATTTTTGGTCTGTATTTCTTTTGCAATACAATGCATATGAAAATATATTTTGCATGAATTCATGCATATAATTGATATCAAATTGCTTGACTTCTCAAGGAAGAATGGGAGGGTAGGAGAAAATTTGGAACTCAACATTTTTAAAAGCAAATATAAAAATTATTGAAATATATATTTCTAATATGGAAAAAGAAAATAATTTTTTTTTCACCAGGAATTTGAGTAAATACAACCTCAAATTGGTGGGGAAAAAAGAAAGATTAAAGCAATTCTGAACATTTTCCTATTAAGATGAAGGGGGAGGGGAGCAATCCTTTGCCACACAAGTTGTAGGATACTTGCAGTCAGTGGACATAGTACCCTTATTGAAAAAAGAAAAGGGAAAAATTTATAATATATATACACATAAACATATTTAATATATGTGTATATATGTATACAAATACATATATTTATGGAATGACTGAATATTTTTATAATTCAACCTACAAATACATGTAAAGTTAACACATATTTTTCAGAATATACTATAAATATGAAATTATAGCTCACACTTAAAACATTTTTAAAGTATGAAAGATTAATAAGATGATATATTGCTGTCATCTTTCCACTAAACTCAACACGAAAATTATAAATAAACCCTTCAGGAATATTCACATCAAATGTGTGTAGGAAAAAAAAGTAATTGACCATAATATGAAATAGAAAATCTGCTAAAAATGATCCAAAGTTCTTAAAAACCATTTTTATGCGCAATATCTGTTTGAACCCATTTTATCAATTTCATTAAATTCTTTCCGTAGCAATCTATCAACACAAAAAAGATGTTAAATATATACCTAAAACTGTGCATTAATATTAGCATATCAGTTTAATCAGAATTTAAACAACTTCAGACTATGGAGTGAAATATTCAATGTGGAGAGCTGCATTTTCCCTCCTGACTTCAGGTTCTTCTACTTAAAATATGGAGATTTGAGTAGTTGAACACTAAATGCCCTCCCAGATCAAAATCTTTGATCTTATAGAATATCCTGTCCATCCTTTTTAAAAAATTTATCAGGCCTATGAGTAAATTTCTTTATTCAAAATCTAATTTAAATTCATATGTGTCGTCAGTATTCTTTGATATAACTATTGACTTCTCCAGTAAATACAGTATTCTTGATGCTAGAGTTAGCTTAGAGAGAAAAAAGTTTACCTTCTATTCTACAGAAACTATTACCATATCTCATATGGAGTTTGAGTGATGTTTCCAAGAGGCATTTAACCCTCTATTGCAGCACTAGGGTTTTAATTCAGGGATGGCAATGCTATGTCAGTCAACTGCTATGAGACATGTGTAACAATAAGTCACTTGAATTTTTTGACAGGAGACATGAAATAAGAATTTGTAATAAGTCCTTCTGGAAGAGGTGGTAAGGTACTACCACCTAGAGGAAGCAAAGTACCACTATTTAGAGCAGCTTATGATGCAGTAGATAGAGTCATGAATTGGGAATTGGGAAGACCTTAGTTCAAAACAAAGCTCAGATATTTAATAACTGTGTGACCCTATAAAAATCATTTCAAGCTCTGTCTATTTCAGCTTCTTCATTTGTAGATTAAGGACAATTATAATACCTGCCTCCCTGGGCTTGGGAAAGGATAAAATGCAGTAATATTTATAAAGTACTGTACAAAAGCTCATCATCACTATCATTATTATAATTATTATTATCTACAATGTTTGGTGGGCAAATTGAAAATCATGTTGTACCAAGAGGAAGGGAAAGAAAAGAAAAGGCAAACAGTAATAACAAATACCTATTTAAAATAAGGCTTATCTAAGTATAAAATTGGGGTAGGGGGAGGTAGATTCAACCAGTTTGGCTACCTCAGAGCAATACTCAACTCTCAGTCATATTCCATTTCCAATTAGTTGCAAAAAATATTTAGGATCTATCTCCAAAATATATCTTGCGAATATCTTCTCTTCAACCAACCATCTTAATTTAGGAAAGCATCATTTCTCACATGCACTATTACATTTCAAGTTCCTAACAACAGTCCTTCATCCAGATTATATACTCCCCTTTGCCCCCCACAGCCATCCTTGACATAGTTACCCAAGTGATACCCTTAAAAGAAAAAGATCTGACTATGTAGATGCTTCATTACCTACCTAGTCACTATAATCAGAAGCTCCTTGTCAGCTGGTTAATACTCTAAATAACCTGTTTATAAGCGTATTTGTAGTAAACATTTATGCCCATGCCCCAACTACTGTGCTTGAGTAGGTACATGCGTGTGTATGCGCACACACACACACACACACACACACGCACACTCACAAATCTTTATTTTGTGGCCTCTTTTATTGACCCTCTGACAGGAAATTCAATTTCTCTTCTCAAAACCATGTCATGGACTATGCCCCATACTTTCTACTATCTCCTTTCTTTTTTATTTTATTTTTTAGGGTTATATGATTTATTTTTTAGTTTACATTTTTCATATCCACAAGATCTTGAGTTACAAATTTTCTCCCCATTTTTCCCTACCCACCACCCTAAAACAGTGATCCCACTGAATATCTCCTCCCCAATCTGCTCTCTCTCATATCTTCCACCATCCCCCCTCTGACTTTCCAGTAAGGCATGGTGGATTTCTATACCCCAGTGCCTATATATATATATATATATATATATATATATATATATATATATATATATATATATAATTTCCCAGTTACATGAAAAAATATAATAATTATTATGATATATATACATATATATATTTTAAACACTTCTTTTTAAAATTTTGAATTCCACATTCTTTCCCACCCACCCTCATCCCTCATTAGGAAAATAATCAATTCAATATAGGTTGTAAATATGTAGCTATGCAAAACATTTCCATAATGGATATATTGTGAAAGACTGACAGTATTTCCCTCCATCCTATCCCACCTCACACTTGTTCTATTTTCTACTTTGATCCTATCCCTTTTCAAAAGTAGGTGCTTCCAACTTCCCTCCCCCTAGCCTGCCCTCATTTCCATTACCCCCCACCTCTCATCCTCTTCCCCTCTACTCTTATGTAGGGTGAGATACACTGTTTAGTGTGTATGTCATTCCCTCCCTAAGCCAAATTTAGTGAGAATAAGGTTGACTCATTCCCTTTGTCCTTCCTGTTCTTTCTCTCCATTGTAACAATTTTTCCTTACCTCTTCTACATGATATAATTTACCCCATTCTGTATTTCCCCATCTCTTCTCGTATTCCTCTCTCATCACTTAACTTTACCTTTTAAGTATCATCCCTTCCTATTCAACTGGTCCTCTGCCCTCTGTCTATGTGTACATGTACACACAAACTCACATATGTATTCAAATGCCCATATACCCTCCTATATAACCATAATATAACCATATATATACATATATATATATATGTATATATATTTCCTTAAACTATTCTCATGCTGAGAAAAGTTTCAGAAATTACAATTATTATTTCTCCACATAGGAATGTAAATAGTTCAACTTTGATAAGTTCCTTTTGATTTCTTTTCCCTGATTACCTTCTCAGGCATCTCTTGCTTCTTGTGTCTGGATGTCAAATTTTCTATTCAACTCTGTTTTTTTCTCAAGAATTCTTGAAAGTCCTCTATTTCACTGAATGATCATATGTTCCCATGAAACATGATACTCAGTTTTGCTGGGTAGGTGATTCTTGGTTTTAACCCCAGGTCCTTTGCCCTCCAGAATATCATATTCCATGCCCTTCAATCCCTCAGTGTAGAAGCTGCCAGATCCTGCGCTATACTGATTGTGTTTCCACAATATTCAAATTGTTTCTTCCTGGCTGCATGTAATATTTTCTCCTTGATCTGGGAACTCTGGAACTTCGCTATAATATTCCTAGGAGTTTTCTTTTTGGGATCTTTTTCAGGATATGATCAGTGGATTCTTTCAACCTCTATTTTGCCCTCTGGTTCTAAAACATCAGGGCAATTTTCCTTGATAATTGCTTGAAGCATGATTTCTATGTTCTTTTTTTCCTCATGGCTTTTAGGTAGTCCAATAATTTTTAAATGATCTTTCCTGGATCTATTTTCCAGGTCAGTAGTTTTTCTATGAGATATTTCACATTGCCTTCTATTTTTGTTTGCATCTGTTTAATAGTATTTTGATTTCCCATAAGTCACTAGCTTCCATTTGCTCCAATCTAATTCTGAAGGAATGATTCTCTTCATTGAGCTTTTGAGATTCTTTTATCATCTGGCAAATTTGGTTTTTTAAGGCATTCTTCTACTTTTTGAGCTTCTTTTGGCCTTTTTGAGCCTCTTTTGCTATCTGAATTAGTTTATTTTTTAAGGTGTTATTTTCTTCAGTCAGGTTGTTAATTCTCATTTCATAATTTTCTAGCATCATTTTCATTTCTCTTCCCAATTTTTCCTCCATTTCTCTTATTTGATTTTCAAAGTCCTTCTTTAGCTCCTCTATGGCCTCTAACCTATTAATAATTTTCTTGGTGCAGGAGTTCTGACTTTGCTGCCTTCCTCCTGTTCCATGCTATGATCCAAAATAGGAGGCTAATGTAGGATTGCTCTGTTTGCTTTGCTCCCTTTGGTTGCTCATGTTGCCACTCAATTACTTGACTTTTGAGCCTTTTGCCACAGTAGAAATCTGCTACCAGGAGGGGCGATTTATCCCAAATGCTGGGGTTTTCTCACTTGACATATCTTTTATTTGGGTGTCCTCCCTGAAGCCTGCACATGCTCTGGTACACTTTTCATGCACCTCAGGACCTCAACCCTACACAGCAATCCAGATCCAAGCAGGTTAAAGCAAGAGCTATTACCACACAAACTGATCACTTGTTCCCCCTACAATCTGCAGACCAGGAGCTCTGAAGCAGCAGCAGGGGCATGGAGGCCTCAGCTGCTTCTTGCCCTGGGGGTAGAGGCTGAATTGCACTCCCAAATTCCCTGTTCCCTCAAAGTCTACATTGATCCCTCACTTTGTCCTTGGAATCTATGGGTTGATAATTCTGGAAACCACCAGAGCTGCTGGTGATCTGAAGTCCCCCCAGCTGGTGGCTTCTCAGACCACCATGAGTCTAAAACCTTTGGCTTGGGGACTGGGCTTGGCTCCCAACAGGCTGACCTGGTTGCTTCCTGCCGGCCTGCTGAGCTGTCTTCAGCAGGAGGTTTTCTTCTATGTGTCATTTTGTGGGTTCTGTAGCTCTAAAGTTTGTCTAGAGTCATTTTTTCACATGAATTGAAGGAGGTGGAAGCTGGAGCCCCAGGAAAGTCCTGTTTCTATTTCAACATCTTGATTCTGCCCCCTACTATCTCCCTTCTTACTATTATCTTTTGGTAGTCCTCTCTTCCATCACATCTTATTTCAAATTGTTGTTGTTCAGTCATTGCTATGTCCTGCTTTTCCTGATCCTATGGACCATATGGTTAATGGGATTTTCTTGGCAAAGATGCTGGAATGGTTTGCCCCTTCTTTCTCCGGTGGATTAAGCCAAACCAAGGTTAAGTACCTTGGCCAGTTGCATAGCTAAGAAGTGTCTGATGCTGGACTTGAACTCAGGCCTTCCTGACTCCCGGTCCCAATGCTCTACGCATAGAGTGACCGGACTGGCTTCTTATGTCTAGTACCACCTCCTAGAAAGTAATTTTTCCCCCCTTCAGCTAGAATTGTTTTCCTTACCCAGATATGATTTTGTATTTATTTCATATATTTTGAGTTTATTTATGTGTCTATATGGCCCTCACTTCTAACACAGATAGAAACTAATAGAAAGTCTGTTTTGTTTTATGTTTGCCTATCACAACACCTGTTATAACAGTTAACATATAGTAAGAATCTGATAAATATTTGTTGAATTTAATTTAATTGAATGAGATTAAACTAGATGACCTGTAAGGTCCCTTCCATTTCTAAACTGATGCTTCAATGGTTCATTATTACTGTCCTGCAATAATTACAGTATTGAAGTAATATTCTTCTACAGAAGGCAATATTATTAGGTGTTTCTAATTAATACCTTTATTAATGTATTTCTCTTATATTCATATTTATAAATATTTTAAAATCTAAATCAAAACCTTTTTCTAGAGATGCTTAGTGAGAAAGAATAATTATTGTTTTTTTTTATTTAAACAAATACTTTATTAACTTCTGTTTTACATCATTCATTTCCGCCAGATTTTGAGTTACAATCATTTTCCCCCCATTATTCCCCTACCCAGCCTCCCAGAATAGCAGTCCTACAAGATATCGCTTCCTCCAATCTGCTCTCTCCCATACCTTCTCCCATACCCCCTTCGACTTTTCCATTGGAGGAAGATGAATCTTGTGTCCCAATGCCTGCACATCTTATCTCCCTATTACAAGCAAAAGAGTATTAATAATAGTATTTATATATATTTGAAACATTTAATGTTAAGACCTCGAATTTCAGATCCATTTCCTTCCTCCCTTGTCACACATTCCCTCTGGGGAGATAAGTAATTCGGTATATGTTGTACATGTCTAGCTATGCAAAACATTATCATAGTAGATATATTGTATAAGGCTGCTTATAATTCCCCCCCCACTCATCCCAACTCCCACCTGGTCCATTCCCTACATGATCCTGTCCCTCTTCTATAGTGGGTACTTCCAACCTCCCTCACCCCAAGGATGCCCTCCCATCCATCATCCCTCCTCTCATCCCCCTTCCCCCTATCCTGCTGCAGGTTGAGATATCCCATTTAGTATGTATGTCATTTTCTCCCTGGACCAAATTCAATGTGAATGTGGTTTTGCCTTTTTAGCCTTCCTTATTCTCCCCTTCTTTTGCAACCACTTCCCCTTGCTTCTTCTGCATGGGATAGTTTACACTACCCTGTCTCTCCCCATCTCCTCTTGCCACTTTCCTCTCACCTCATAATTTCATCCCTTGAGTATTCTCCCTTCCCAACAAATTCAACTTATGCCCCCTATCCATATATAACTGTAACCATATACACACACATTCACATATGTATTCATATGACCACACACCCTTATTCCATTATTTTCATAGTGAGAAAGATATCATCAGTCACAGTTATTGCTTTTCCATATAGGAATGTAAATAGTTCAACTTTGATAAGTTCCTTTGATTTCTTTTCCCTGATTACCTTCTCAGGCATCTCTTCCTTCTTGTGTCTGGATGTCAAATTTTCTATTCAATTCTGGTTTTTTCTCAAGAATGCTTGAAAGTCCTCTATTCCACTGAATGACCATATTTTCCCCTGAAACAAAATACTCAGTTTTGCTGGGTAGGTAACCCCTGGGTTCATTCCCAGGTCTTTTGCCCTCTGGAATATCATATTCCATGCCCTTCGATCCCTCAGTGTAGAAGCTGCCAGGTCCTGGGCTATTCTGATTGTGTTTCCACAATATTGAAATTGTTTCTTCCTGGTTGCTTGTATTATTTTCTCCTTGATCTGGGGATTCTGGAACCTGGCTATAATATTCCTGGGAGTTTTCTTTTTGGGATCTTTTTCAGGAGGTGATCGGTGATTCTTTCAACCTCTATTTTGCCCTCTGGATCTAAAACATCAGGGCAGTTTTCCTTGAGAATTTCTTGAAGGGTGATTTCTAGGTTCTTTCTTTGATCATGGCTTTCAGGTAGTCCAATAATTTTTAAATTGTCTCTCCTGGATCGATTCTCCAGGTCAGTGGTTTTTCCCATGAGATATTTCACATTGCCTTCTAATCTTTCGTTTGTTTGGATCTGCTTAACAGCATCTTGATTTCTCATAAAGTCACTAGCTTCCATTTGCTCCAGCCTAACTCTGAAGGAATGAATCTCCTCAGTGAACTTTTGAGATTCTTTTCCATCTGGCAAATTCGACTTTTTAAGGCATTCTTCTCCTCATTGCCCTTTTGGGCCTCCTTTGCCATTTGAGTTAGTCTATTTTTTAAGGTGTTGTTTTCCTCAGTCAGGCTGTTGACCTCATTTCATACTTTTCCTGCATCCTTCTCATTTCTCTTTCCAATTTTTCCTCCACTTCTTATTTGATTTTTAAAGTCCTTCTTAAGGTCCTCTATGGCCTGCAACCCACTCATGTTTTCCCCTGGGGCTTTTGGAGCAGGACTTCTGACCTCACAGTCCTTTTCCTGCTCTATGCCCCCAAAATAGGAGTCTAGGGTTGCATTTTTCGGTTTCCTATGCCTTGGCATGTTGCCACTTTATTGCTTGACTTTTGGGCTTGTTGCCACACTATGGCTTTAAGGCCAGATAGAGGAATTTTCGTCCCGAACGTGTGGGGGGCAACTTCCGTTTCTGGCAAGCTGTAAACCCACCCACAACTTCCACCCTAGATCACAATCCAGATCCAGGGAGGTTAAAGCAAGAGCGATTACTCCCCAAGACTGATCGCTGGATCTCCCCAGGATTTGTAGGCTGAGAGCCCGAGCTGCCTCTGAAAACTACAAAATGGCGTGTCTCCTCAGCGGCTTCTAGCCCTCAGGGGAGGGAGCTGACGCATTCCCCAAATACAGGTCCCAAAGTCCATAGGACACTAACCTCTACTTTGTCCTAGGCAAGTCTATGTTGATAATTCTGGCGTCTCCACAGTTCCTGGTGTTCTGGGGTTCCTCCAGCCGGCTGCTGGCCCTGCCGCCCTGGGGCTAAAACCTCGGCTCAGGTGGACCTGGGCTCGGCTCGGCTCCTGCGCTCTGCGCACTGCCGGCTCCCAGACCACTGCGCTGGTCCTTCCTGCAGGGTGCTGGGCTGTCCTCAGCGGGAGGTTAGCTTCTCTGTGTCGTTCTGTGGGTGCTGGGGCTCTAGAAGATTTTCAGAGTCCTTTTCTACATAGTTTGTGGAGAATCTGGGGCCAGAGAGGCTTGGACGAGCTGTTTCTACTCCGCCATCTTGGCTCCGCCCCCAAGAATAATTATTAATGAGGAAGAATAGCTATATTCCTAATACTATTTGCCACTGACCTAGGATATTTCCTCTGATCTTACCAAATTGTCTGAGGAGGACCCTAGTTATACATCTGTTCTAATTTACCTACACCCACACTTTGTTCACCCTAAGGTGTTATTTTAATTTATTCGTAGGAGATTTTGAGAGCTTGGAATTTTCTGGCCCACTCTGCTATCTTCCCAGAATCCTGAGGAATTTACTCTGCTTTTTGTAATTTGTTGAAGTTTAATTGAACTTACTTGTTTGACTAAAATCATACTCTGCCAGGTATTCTGTTATGACTTCCTATTGCTAGGAGTCTGAGGTCCTTTTAGAAATAGTGTAAGACTGAGTCAACCTCCATTGAAATTGTTCAGTACCATTTTAGGAAACAGATAACACAACAATCTCTCTTTAAATATGTTACATTTTGGGGGATAGCTAGGTGGTGCAGTGAATAGAGCACTGGCCATGGATTCAGGAGGGCCTAAGTTCACATCTGGCCTCAGCCACTTGACACACTTATTAGCCATGTGACTTTGGGCAAGTCACTTAACCCCAGTTGCCCTGCAAAAAATAATAATAATATGTTACATTTTTCCCTAGCCTTCATGCCAGGTGAGCATATTAGGCCCTCAATAAACATTTATTAAAATTGAATCAGGGAAGATGAATATAACCAAAATAGCTATTTTAATAATACTAATCGTTCCATTTTTTCCTTTGTTCTATTTTCAGAAATTGAAAAGTTTCAGGGTTCTGATGGGAAAAAAGAAGATGAAGAAAAGAAATATCTTGATGTCATCAGCAACAAAAACATAAAATTGTCAGAGCGAGTACTGATTCCTGTCAAACAGTATCCAAAGGTAATCTAAAGAAATTTTACCCCAATAGCTTGGATGACCAATGATTTGGTGATAAGATGGCAATTACTTTTTTATATTTTAGAAGAGAAATATTAATGCATCCATTATATATGTATGAAAATATATTCTTACACAAACAGGACAGAAAAAAAACTTAAGCAAAGTGGAAATGCTAATCTTGTGGGAAGTAGAAAGCAGCCAAATTTTCATTTGGGCTCTAACAAGGTAACGCTATATGATGGTGGAAAACATAGTTAGATACTTACTGACAATTGCGGAAAATTAATATGATTTTTGGCAATTTATACAAACTTTAAAGCTATTTCTCCTGTATTAGACTGCCTTAAAATGAATACTCATATTTTAAGCAATGTGAATTTAAGGTGAGTAGATTTATGTTAGACAATGAATTAGGAATAGCTATGCCTAGTGCAAGTGTCAACACAATTATGGTAGGGCCATGTAAAACAGCAGGCCATTTTCTGAAAGGAGGTATAATTTTCCATCAATAGTTCTGATAACATTTTCTGGGTAATGACAAATTTGTCCATTTATTTCCTAGTATATTTTTTGTTTGGTTAGGCACTATATTATCACACAATATTTGATTCACCATTAGCCTTGATTATACCTTTCCCATCTCATTGCATGCTTTTAACAGTAATAGCAATATATTGCAGTAGAGGGGGAAAAAGAAACAACCTAGTAAATGAAGAAAATAAAGCTGTAATAGATGGTGATCAAGTGATCCAAGCCAATATTTTCTTTCATACTAATGAATATAAAGTAAAGAATTTGCAGTCACTTACCATGTATGTGCTATATGAACTTGTGTACTGCAATATGATTTTCTACACATATAAGTACGGGTACATAAATACATATACATATATATATAGACATGCTTGACATATAAATGCTAGTTATTTATATCATTTATATATTTTATATATTATGTATATATAATTTATATATTATGAATATGTAACATTAATATATATCCATGATTTAAAATCTCCTATTTTGATGAAATAAAAGATCAAACTCTTTATACTATTTGTTATTGGGTAGGATTTTGCAATATGTTAAAGTTGATAATATATTCCAGGCAGAAAGAAAAGATTTGGATTATTTAGAATTTGAATGATGAAATGTTATTGTTTTGCTAATCCAAATGTCTAACTTTTGTATAATGATTTAAGGTATTTTTTTTAATTTGTTAAATTATCCATAAGACATTTTCCAACTTCAGATAAACTTTGTAATCACCATGACATAAAGAATAGAGTGCTTCCAATATAAAAATACCTTTCTTAGGTTAGAAAAATAAATGTTACTGAGATGTGTTTAGTATCATATGATTACATACAATATACATAACATTGAATTTCCTTGTAAATTTAGTGTAATTCCCCCTAACTACCTTAAGCTTATAATATCTTAGAGAACCCACTGTTGCATTAGAGACATTAATTAATAAGAATGCAAAATTTGTTTATAGAATTTGGCCTGATGACCATCATGCAGTGTTAAAATCAGAGTTCTTAAGTTAACTTGTGTATTCAAATACATTATATTTATGGGATTTCTCAGAACACCTTCTTATAGTACCCTGCAGGAGTGACAATCTAGCTGCAAAATAAAAATTGGATCTATTATCTCTGTTCAAATTAGCTTGTCAAGGTAGGAAAGTTTTTTAAAATCTTGATTATTCTTCAAGTTACAATATGAATGTTTTTATATTGAGTGCAGATAAAAGTCTGTAGTTGATTCCTCAAATTGTGCATTGAAACAAGGCTTAATAATGACTCTATGAAGCCAATGTGGAAAAATGTTTTCTTGCATTTACTTTACAAATGGAAAGAAAGGCAGTCAAAGTATGCAGCAGCACTTTAGTAGTTTCGTCAAACTCACCAAATTTTTTACCACTAGAAAAGTCTTATTATTCCTAGCATCATGATTTTATTGAATATTATGTGTGGAATTCACCTTAGTGATAATTTAGTATGCTCCACTCATGTTCTACAGGAGAATTCTGTGGCCTAGAGTAGTAAAATAGCTTTCAAAAAGTAACATCTTTGGTAATTTTGTTTAATACTATGTCCTGACACTCCCAATCACTTTTATTGATTATTCTTGCTGAGTTTAGATTTTCCATTCTTTCAGGAAAAAAAATATTTCTAATTCCTATGCCTCAAGCTTTTGATTGTATTGATCATGTAAAAACACTTGGGTTATATGCAGTTCTTATGTTGCTTTATAACTTAGAAGGTCCGGGGATATGAAAGGACTAGTTGATAATAATCTTTCAGCCTTGAATTGTTCAAGTGGCCCCATGCCTGAAAAGATATAACACTCTTTTATTTGAAAAATAGACTGTATATCTCCTTTTTTCATTATTAAAAAGCATGTTCTGTTTATAGCATTATTCTTTTAAATTTGGAAGCTTTCTGGTGAACATCTTCCCTTTCCTTATATTTTTATGAAATTGTTCTTAGTACAGACATTGTACTCAATCACAGGCTCACTGCTTTCAAAAAATAATTTAACAAAATTATTGTTTTTCTTTGCCAAGTTGGTTATTTGTGTTCATCTACTATAAAGAAGATTACATTGAGTTAAAATCACCTGATGCCTACCTCTAAATTGGTGGTTGACAACGTGTATATATATATATTATAAGTATGTATGTATATATTATGTGTATAAAATATAGATCTAGATATGGAGATATTAGTTTAATTATAGATCGAGATAAATCACCCTACATGGTGCAGTATAGAGAGATGATTCATTAAACATTCCATGACAACTTATAGAAGAATGATTTTCACCTTTTATTATTCTTCAGAGAAACACACCAGAGAAGGTCCATCACCTTCTCATCTTCTACTCTTTATAAAGACCTTTTCTTTAATGCCTGCCTTGTATTTTGATGAATCTTTACACTTTGAACTGATCAAGTAGACAGAGATTATAACCCCTAGAGAGAGGCTGTCAAGGTCCAGTAAGTTTATTTAAAAAGATTCCAGGTTATAGCTCCTTCAGATGAATACTCTAATTAGATGCAGTTAAAATATGCATGGAAATTTTAGCATGTTACAATAGATGAGTGTTGACACTAAATCCCTTTAGGCATGTACTTATATGACATGATGTACAACATGGAATAAATGCAAGTGTGTTTTTTTTAAATGTGTACTATCATTTTTTCACTTGTGTGCACAGAGCCTTCCAGGATGTCTCCATGATTAGAATTGAAGGCATGGATGGTTTTGGCCTTTCTTTGCATCTCCAGCCCTTAGCATAGTATCTGGCTTAATAGTAGGAATTTAATAAATGCTTTGCCTGAATCAATAAACTTCTATTAAGCAGTTATTGTGTTTCAGGTGTTGTACTAAATTATCAAAACAATCTCTGCCCTCAAGGAGTTTATATTCTAATGTAAATGAGAGACAGAGAGATTTCTTCAATAGACACTGAAAATGGACAAATTGGGCCCAAGGTTAAATAGGAGAGGAGACTGAATTCCTTTTGTAACATGTCAAAGTTGTTTTAATAATCTCAAGTATTTTCCTAAAACAAAGAATAATCATTATAATTAATAATGATGGTGATTTTCCTGCCTTAGCATAATGGAAAATTAGTTTAAATAATTAAAGATTAATGTCACTCAGAGGGAAGTAAGAAGATGCACATTGTGGTTATGAGCAGACAGCAACAGATAACAAATAAGAAGCTATGAAGAATTGAAGCAAAAGGTATCATTAAAGAAATGTCATTAAAGAAACTAGAAAATGGAATAGTGAGAGAGACAGAGATAGGCAGGGAAGGGAGGCAGGGAGATAGGAAAAGAGAGACAGAGACTATAACATAGAGACATAGAGACACAGAAACAGTGAGAGACAGAAAGAGAGAGAGAGAGAGAGAGAGAGAGAGAGAGAGAGAGAGAGAGAGAGAGAGAGAGAGAGAGAGAGATAGAGAGAGAGAGAAAGAGAAACAGCAAGAACTATGTGAGAAAAACTTCTGGCATGTTGAAAGGGCCATTTGTGGCAAATGTATGGGAAAACATACATGTGAGTCACAAAGAAAAAGCAGGCATGTTTGGGTTGTCATCTTTATAGCTTGAGAGAATATCTATGTTGATGAGATCAAAATGTATTTGAGCATTTGTATATTGGAAAGGACATTGACACAATACATAATAAATGAACCAAATGTTACTTCCAACAGATATCTCTTTTTACTTCCCTAATTAAGTTCCTTAAGTATCATGTCTAAGTACATCTATTTCATAACAGTTATATATTTATTTATCTGATTTGGTCCCTTTCTCCTTCCCTTTATTATCTTTTCCAATTCAATCAATACTCAAAAATTGAATGCTTTTAAATTCATAATAGTATCCTGAAAACCGATCTTGTAAAGGTATAAGGCTCCCAACCCCATTAGGGTGTTGCAGTTTCTTAAGTGTTTTCTTCCTCTCTTCTTTAACACCATTCACTTCTTATTGTAAAAAACAAGGACTTTAACTTTATTTTTAAGAATTTCTCATTACAATCTCTATGGTATATCACCATTATTTTTTAAAATTTATTTATTCATTTTTAGTTTTAACCATTCACTTCCTGAAACTTTTGAATTTTCAATTTTCTCCCCTTCCTTCTTTTCCCGCTCCCCAAGACTGTGTGCAATCTGATACAAACTCTACATATACATTCATATTAAAGATATTATAATATCAATCATGTTATAAAAATATTAGAACCAATGGGAAGAACCACAAGAAAGAATAAACAAAATAACAAAAGGAAAAAAGAGAGTGGCGGCTAGGTGGCACAGTGAATAGAGCACTGGCTCTGGAGTCAGGAGGACCTGAGTTCAAATCCGGCCTCAGACACTTAACACACACATACACACATACAAGCACACACACAAAACTATCCATCTGACCTTGGGCAAGTCACTTATCCCCAATTGCCCTCCAAAAAGCAAAAAATAAAATAAAAAGGAAAAAAGAGAGCAAATATTATACTTTGATCTGCATTCAGACTCCATATTTTTTTTTTTTTCTGGATGTGCACGGCATTTTTCATCATGAGTTTTTTGGAGTTGTCTTAGATCTTCACATTGATTAGAAGACACAAGTCTATGAAAGTTAGTCATCACACAATGTGGCTGTTACTGTGTCCAATGTTCTCCTGGTTCTGCTCACTTCACTTAGCATCATTTCATAAAAGTCTTTCCAAATTTTTCTGAAGTATGCTTGCTTATCCTTTCTTATAGTACAAGTCTTCCATTACATTCATATACCATAGCTTGTTCAGTCATTCCCCAATTGAACGGTATCCCCTCAATTTCCAGTTCTTGTCCAAAACAAAAAGAACTGCTACAAATATTTTTGTAAATGTGAGTTCTTTTCTCATTTTTTATGATCTCTTTGGGATCCAGTCCTAGAAGTGGTATTGCTGAGTCAAAGGTTATGCAATTTTATAGCTCTTTGGATATAGTTCCAAATTGTTCTCCAGAGTGGTTAGATCAATTCACAACTCCACCAACAATCCATTAGTGTTCCAATTTTCCTACATTTTCCGCAATGTTTATCATTTTCCTGTTTATTTAATATTTATCATTTTTCCTGTTAGTCAATTTGATAGGTATGATGTGAACACCATTTATTTCTTTAGGATAATTTGTCTTACTATGCACCTTTTGCTTCATTCTAAAGTGAAAGGTGAAGTTTTGGAATTGGAAAAATGAAAGAAGATTCCTATCCATCCTAAGTATTCCTTTCTGAATTGCTAATAAGAGTATAGGTCACTATACTAATTGCTAGTAATGCCATAGATCACAACATTTTGCAGAAATCTAGTTCTATAATCTTGTAAAATCCAACCTTGAAAGAAGCTTCTGCTCTTGAGAATTTTCTAGTTTTTCCCCCTAGTCTTCATTATTTTAAATTCTGAAAAACCTCTATTAAGCACAAGGGAAAACATAATTATTTAGCACCACGATGTGAGATTAACACTTAAAAAATTTTAGCCATGTGACTTTCTACTATACCACATAAACAAAACATATTTCCCTTTAATTATGTTTTATTTTAATGGATTTTTACTTTGAAAACTCCTATGCAGCATTATTAAATTCCACCAGTGAATATTTTTCCTAATTCATTATGTCACTGAATTGATTGAAAGGAATGGTCTACACAGATCCATTGCTTGAATTTGGTTACCATTTATTATGTTTAACAATTTATTTTATTCTTGCTTTTATTTTAGCCTTAAAAATCCTATAAATTTCATATACAGGGATTTAAACACCTATATACCATCAACATCATTTTATTGTACAGCTCTAGAAACTCAATTTGTTTCATTTACTGTTGTCTGTAGAAAATGTGAATGGAGAAAAAATATTCTCTACTGTGTGTGCTTAAGTATACATAATCTGAAAAGTTATTGTTTTGGAATGGAATTTCTTTCAGGAATTCAGAATAACTTGAACATTTTCAAAAAGTTCATAGCTTCAGAAGGTTATTTGCATGCTGATCATTCAAATAATAAGTGAAAATTTATATGGTGCTTTAAGTCAGGAAATACTTTAATATGTTTCACAAAGCTGTAATATGGCATTTGCCATTATTTTCTAGGATATACTTTTCAAGACCTCCAGAAGGTTATTTTTTTCTTCATTTTAAGCATTTTTGACTACAACTTTGGTAAATGCAAATTTCTTTAATTAAAATATGTATTAAATAAGATTGCTTATTGCATATCGGGTAGAATACTATACTTGGAATCAGAAAGATCTATGCTTTAATATCACCTACTGTTCTTAGTAGCTGTGTGACCCTAGGCAACTCATTTAACTCAAGCCAGGACTTCCTCTCATGCAGAATGAGGTTCATAGTACATATCTAACTGGGTTATTGTGAAGGTCAAATGAAATAATTTACCTAAAATTAAATATTCATGCTAATTACATTACTACATTATATACATACTAACAACATTAATATTGTCAATACATATCTGTGATGTGGTAAGATATTATATTAGGCTATTACAGTATCAAAAAATAATAATTGTTCCATACTCTCAAGCAATTCACATTCTAATAAAGACAAGAAGCAATATATGAAAATATATATAAGATATATATATTAAATATTAAAGATGCATGAGAATTACAAACAAAGTGTCATAAGAGTTGTGAAAAAAAGGATGTTTTTGTCTTGCGATAAAAATAAAGGCTTATAGGAGAAAGTTAGTTTTGAAGGATAGGTTGGATATTTAATTTTTTTAATTAACTTCATTTTTCTTTTATTTTAAGGTCTAAATTCTCCTGTTCTACCTCCCCCTACCCAATGACAAAGCAAGAAAATAAAACATATTACAAATACATGCAGTCATATGGAACAAATTCTGACATGAGATTTGCCCAAAAAGTGAAAGAAAAAGAAAATAGATTAGCTAACCTGAACTCTGAGTTTGTCATCTCTTTATCTGGAGATAACTAGCATGTGTCATCATCAGTCATTTGGAACTATGGTTAGTCCTTGCGTTGACCAGAATTACTATGAATTTCAAACATGATTATCTTTAAAATTAAAATCAAATTGTCATTACTTAATTATTTTCTTGGTTTTGCTCATTTTAATTTGCAGTTAATATGACTTTCTAGGATTTTCTGAAATCAACTCTATCATATCTTATAACACATTTGTATTCCATTACATTCATATGTCATAACTTGTTCAGCTGTTTCCCAATTGAAGGGCATGCACCCAATTTCCAAATATTTCACCACACACACAAAAAAAGAGCTATAAATATTATTATACATATGGAAACTTTTTCTTTCCTTTGGGTCTCTTTTTGCTACAAATTTACTGGGTCAAAGGGTTTGCACAGTTTAATAGTTTTAGGGATACAGTTTCAAATTGTTTTAAGAATGATTGGGACTAGCTTACAGTTCTACCAACAGTGTATTGGTGTACTTATTTCCTACATATCCTCTCTCATGATTATTTTCCTTTTTTTTTATCTTAGCCAACCTGTGGGGTATGATGTGTTACCTCATAGTTGTTTTAATTTGCATTTCTATAGTTATTACAGTTTTAGAGATTTTTTTTTCATATGGCTATTAATAGTTTGAATTTCTTCCTCTCAAAAAGGCCCATTTTTCATCCCTTGACAATTAGATTATTAGTTATTGTTACATAATGATGCGTTCCTTATGTATCTTAGAAATGAGACCTTTATCTGAGCAACTTACTGTAATGGTGCTCCCTCCCTTCTCCAATTGAACCCTTCACTTTTAAGTATCAATGTTGATTTTGTTTGTGCAAAACCATTTTAATTTTACATAATCAAAATGATCAGTTTTACCTCATATGAACATCTTTCTCTTTCTTGGTCTTCCCTTAGTTGATTAGCATTTTCTTCCATGCTCCACTAATTTCTTATGATGTAGTCTTTTATTATTAAATTATATTCCCATGATTTGGGGTACACTTAGACCCCCTTCCTTTTATTTTTTATTGATTCCCCTAATATTATTGTCTGTTTTTTCCTTTACATGAATTTTTTTTTTAAATCCCAGTACATGGTTGATTTGCAAACAAATTGTACTAAACATTTAAAGAATGATTAATTCCAATCCTGTTTGAAAAAATAAGTAAGGAGCCCTACAAAATAACACCAATATGCTTTTAATACTTAAACTGTGGAGAATCAAACCAGAACACTAACAGGTCACCAGTATGGGCAGAGAAATGGTGGTGATTTGCTTGTCAACTTGTTTAAAACAAGTATCTAAGTTTTCTGAAAGCAATGGGGTATAGTAGAAAGAGTGCTGGATTAGGAATCAGAGGACCTAGCTCCAACTCCTTGCTCTGTTACTCCCTGAGTGATGCCTCACACTACTCTGGGACTCAGTGCCTTTATTTGTAAAATAACACAGGTGAACTAAATGACAAGTTGCTTCATCTTTCTTGGATCTCTGAGATAGCTTCCATTGCTAAAGCAGTCATTCTGTGATAATTAAATTAAACCAGAATAAAATACAGTGTCAGGGTTCTATTGTTTTTATAAAACTATCAATATTTTTTAAACATTACCACTTTTTTATTTTCATAATGATTAGAATCTTGCTTTCCTGTAGCATGGATTTTTTTTAATGAATGAGAATGAAGAAAACAAAGCAGAGCAGATGCATCTTTACCTATCCAGATTTAGATGCACATCATTAAGTGTGCTGACTACATTTCTTCTTTCCTCCAGTGAAAGACTGCTATATATCACAGTAGGTGATTTTCTTGACATTAGAGGGGAAAAAACAAACAAACAGAACAACAACAAAAAAAAAACAAAACGAAAAGCAAACATACTTTCTGAGAGAGATGAGGCAACTAAATAATTATAGTTTTGAAGCTAAACTTTAACTTCAAGGTATTCAATTCAGCAGATATTTATTAAAGCACCTACTATATTGAGCACTTCGTTGTGGGAATACAAAAAAAAAAAAATAAAAATTAAAGCACCTCCGCACTTAAGGTGCATCTGATGGGGGGGTGGGGTGGCAATAGGTTATACAGGGACTCTGATCAATGACCAGAGTCCTTGAGTTTGGAGTCTGGAAGGAATTCACAGGCCCAAGCAATCTTCTGAGTCACGATTGTAAAAGTTTATTGTTATGCTTTACAGTGGGCAATAGTTCTTAGGGAACCTGCAAACTTAAAGAAGTCATAGGTATAGTTTTTAAGGAGTCAAGAAAGTAAATCAGGTGTCAATTACACTAACTAGGTCAGTAAGGGTGGGATTAGGGAAGAGTTAAGGAGTGGTCAGTGCTTAAAGAGACATGCACTTTTATTGACTGAACAGGCATATTGCCCATAATTTACTGAGAAATAGCCCAAGGTGGGGCTAACTGGTGGTGTGGATTTAGGCCTGAAATGTCACTAAGTCAGCTAGCAGTCAGGGCTGACTGAGAAGTGCCTAGTCTGCCACCCATCAGTGTCATGTTTGACAAGGTGGATGTTGGGAACCAAGGCTAACAAAGACTCAGTATGTGTATAATTGGCTAAGGAGTTAAACTATAGATAGTGCATTGAAGGATTCATAGATGCAGTTGGCCACTATACTAGGGGGAGATAACATTTGCCTAAGCTAAAATGTTTATGGAAGGTTTAGTGAAGGATTCATAGGTGTAGCTTGTTATTGTTCCAAGCAGAAATAAACAGTTCATGAATTGTTGCTGGGAAGAGTGCTGCCAGGGGGAAAGGGCAGAGGTTGAAGGGGGCGGAATGTGATTTTACAGACTGGTTTTACAAATTGATTTTACAAACTGATATTACAAACTGATGTTACAAACTGATATTACAGACTGATATTACAGACATAGATCCCAAGCACCCCATCACATCCATTCTAATTCAAGTGGGGTTGGGAATAATTCTGGTTTTTGCATTTTAGAAGTTTAAAAACTAGATCATAATACTTATGTTTTTTGCATTTTAGAAGTTTAAAAACTAGATCACTACTATGAGGTTTTTTTCAGAAAGTTATATCCTTTTTAGTAAGTTTTAAAAGTATTTCCTCTCCAGTATTTGACCAAAAGAAATGAATGAAGTGAACATGTACGAGTGCTACATTTTCATGTCAGTATATTGCATCTTTAAATATTCAACAGAAATCTTTACACAGAAATATCAGTGTGTTAAATGTTAATATAAAGTTGGAAAATAAATAAAGTCATGTGTGTAGAGAGTAAAGCCATTATATTTAAAATGAATGGTTTTCAGTCAGGTTCAGCTTTCTACAATAACTTGGGAGTAAGTAAAGAATGTAAATTAAGATTTTCATTCAAAGAAAAGGAGTTAATGAGACAGCTCTCATTCTTCATAAAATGAACATAGATTTCTTCTTTCCCTGTAACAACACCCATGATGTGATGAGGTTTACTACTATTACACAGTATTTATCTTTCTCTGTTCATTAAGTAGCCTGTGTAGGCAGCATACACAGAGGTCTGTAAGGAGGCCCTGCAGATTGAGTCTCAAATCAAACTGTCAATGCAAAAATCATGACTCATTCATTTGGAAAGAGCCTCAAAAATGATCTAATCATGTTTTCTATTCAAAGCAGGAATGCCTTCCACAATTTAAACATCAATATTAGAAATGCTTATTTTGGAAGGGAATTAATATATTGATTAACTCACATCTATGCATGATAAGGCAGCTTTTGGTAGAATAGAGAGGTCCAATTCAAAGTAAATTTCGTTTTATAAGAGTGTAGGACTCAATCATAGGCCTCAGTTTCCTCACACGTAAATGAATGGTTTCTAAATTACATTCTCTCAAGGATCTCTTCTAGATCTAATATTTTATGATATAATTTCCTTGTGAGATAGAATAGCATAATGAATAGAGCACCTCTTATGAAGTAAGAAAAACTGAATTTGAATCTTGGTCTATTCTTACTTCCCAAGGAAATCCTTAACCTCCGTGAGCCTTAGTTTCCTCATCTGTAAAATGGGATAATAAATAGCAACTGTCTCAAAGGTTTTGAGGAATAAATGAAATAATATTTGCAAAATTCTTTGAAAACCTAAAAGCATTGATAAATGTCAGTTAGCATTCAGCAATAAATGTTCTTTTGTCCTCCAACTGAATATCCCTGGAGACAGAAGCTTGCATATTCACAAAACAACCATTCTCTTGCTGGATAGTTCTTTGTAATGGTAAGTGTTACATTCTTCTATTAGATAATTCTTTATTATTTTGATCAAAATCATCTTTTTATATCTCTACTTATTTCTCTCAATCCTGATCTCTGAAGCAACATAAAACTGGGCTACTCTTCCTTCTACACTACATAAAGCATTTCAAATATTTCAATTCAAGGTGCAATGGAAATATTGTGAGATATGGATACAAAATACTTCAATTCAAATTCTAGTTCTACTACATTCTGTGTGACTGGGCAAATCATTCCACCTCTCTGGGTCTCAGTTTCCTGTTTTGTAAAATTAAGCAGGTGGGGCTAGGTGACCTATTTCTATGATCCTTTCTAACTAAGATTCTTCTTTAAAATTCTATAAATGTTTCTTAACTTTCTATGTATCAGTTACTGAGTTAAATATAAGTATGCAGCACAAAACTTGCATTGAAGAAGTCTATAGTGTTAAGAATACAAAGGAGAAGTCTAAGCATAACACCATAGGAAACTGATTACTTTTATGTATGTATATTTATGTTGGGAATGAATGAGAATTATGTAAAGCTTTATGGAGTAAGTGATATTTGAATTGTCCCTTGAACATAAAGAGGAACGTCAAGATTGGTGAAGAGGCAAGGACATGTTAGACAAGTTAGGACCAGAATAAAAATAGAGAGTAGCTGCCTGACTTTAATGATATGAGGGTGAGATGAAGCTGAAAGTAGTCCAGATGTCAGTTTCAAAGGGTCATTTACACATAAATATTCAGTTTGCTCTTTATTAAATAAGTAACAGTGATATTAAAGACTCAGAGGAATAGAGGAGTATCATGATCAGAGCAATGGATTAAGAAACTTGCTTGGGCAACATTATAAAGCATGGATTGGAAAGGGAAGAGACTTGCATTATATATAGTAGTTCAAAGAAGAGATAATTAGCATTTGAATTTATTTGCCTATAGCTGGAGTGCAAAGAATGGAATGAAAATGAGTAATATTGTGAACAAGATTTGAAAGACTTGGCAACAGATTGAATGGAAGCTGTGGTGAGAGAGGCATGAGACATAAAAAGGCCTCTCAAATTATCAGCCTTTGAGACTGGAGAAGTAATGCTGCTAGAAACAAGATTTAGGAGGAAGGACAGGTTAGAGGTGTGGCTTTAGGCCTGACACATCACTAAGTCAGCCAGCTGTCAGGGCCAACTGAGGAGTGCCCAGTCTGCCACACATCAATGTCATGTTTGACAAAATGGATGTTGGGAACCAAGGTAACAGAGACTCAGTAGGTGTATAATTGGTTAAGGAGTTGACCTATAGATAGGGTATTGAAGGATTCATGGTGCAGCTGGCCACTCTACTAGGGGAGATAACATTTGCCTAAGCTAAAATGTTTATAGATGGTTTACTGAAGGATAAACGTAGCTTGTTATTGTTCCAAGCAGAGATAAACATTTCATGAGTTGTTGCTAGGCAGAGTGCTGGCAGGGGGAAGGGGCAGAGTTAATGCTCTAAGGCTGGGGTGGGGGAAATGTGATTTTACAGACTGATTGTACAAATTGACCTTACAGACCTAGATCCCAAAGCACCCCGTTTACAAACTGATGTTACAAACTGATATTACAGACTGATGTTACAAATATGTATGTATGTATATATATATATATATATATATATATATATATATATATATATATATATATATATATATATATATATATATATATATCCCAAGCACCCCATCAGTAGGGAGGAGTTCTCTCAGACTCCCTTAAATCAGACCTAGAAAATGCACCCTAAAAATGATAATGGGAGGGGCAGCTAGGTGGCATAGTAAATAAAGCACTGGCCCTAGAGTCAGGAGTGCCTGAGTTCAAATACAGCCTCAGACACTTAACACTTAATAGCCCTGAAACCTTAGGCAAGTCACTTAACTCCAATTGCCCTGCCCTACTCCCTCCAAAAAGCAAAAAAAAAAATGTTGCTCACAACTCTGAGAACTTCTGATTCTGTGACTTATTGAAGCAAAAGAAAAAAAATGATGATGGGGAAATCCAGAAAAAAAGTCAGTGAGTCATTTGCTGAGCCCAGGTCTACATATGGAAACAGAGAGGCCTGCAGTTATTTAATCAAACATGCTCCTAGAAAGGAGCCTGGTGTAGATCAATTCATATATGGAGCACAAGGGGTTCCAAATTTATCTTGGTGCAAATCAAGACCCATAACTGCATTACAATGGAGTAGCTGGAAGTTTTGTCACCTACTACGCAGTTCTGGATTATAGACTCAGGGTAGACTAGGATGGATAGCTGGGGCATAGCATGTAATTCAGTGTGGCACTGGAACGCGCTAGAAAGAAGGAAGTAAAGAAAAAAAAAGTGTGGCTCAGGAAAGGATACTGGGAAGATGGCAGAGTAGGTCAGAAAATTTCAAGTTCTCCAGATTCCCCCCACAAACAAGAAAAAATAATGCCTCGGGGTAAACACAAAGCTATAAAAATAAACAAGACTTGGGACAGAATGGTGGTCCTCCTACTGCAACTGGAGAAAAAACCCAGGACTAAGATTTGGTCCCTGTGAAATGTAAATACCTCCAGACTAGTTCCACTGAAAGAGCAAACATCAGGCTCTGGGCCTAGCTAGGTTAGGAAGTAGCATTGGCCCCAGTCATAGGAATTTTAGCCCTTGGACAGTATAGGAAGAGGGGAAAAATTGAGGGAACCCCTGTAGATAAGGGACACCAGGTACAGCCGTGCTTCTGAGGCTAGGTGTTGGTCAAAAAAGAACCAGCACATGCCTGTTAAGTGCAGAAGCAGTGGGGTGGGAACACTGGTGCCTGTAGGCATTTACAGGAAGGCAGAATTGTTCCCTTCAATTCTAGGTCAAAGGAGAGAACTGAAGGAGGATCTGAGCCCAGGCAGCACCATATCCTTCTGGCACCATAACCCATACCACAGAACCAGAGGTGATTACAAAAGTTGGTTAAAAAAAAAAGCAGGCAAAGGAGAAAGAACCCCAACTATAGAAAGTTGCATTTGGGATAGAGAAGACTGGGGTTCATTTTCAGAAGGGGATACAAAAGCAAAAAAAAAAAAACCCAAACAGACAAAAAAACCCCAAAGAGTAATGTCAGATGGTCACTGGCCCAAAAAGAAAGATATTTAAAAATCAAATGAGACTGAAGATAAAAATGAAAAAAAAAAACATTCAAGAAAAAGAAAGAATAAAAACAAAAAACAAAAACAAAAAACACAATGTCAATCAACTGGAAAAAAAAGATCCAGTATCTTAAGGAAGAAAATGATTCCTTGAAAATTAAAATTGGGTAAGGAGAAGCCAGAGAAGTTATGAGACCAAGAAATAATAACAAAATATAAAGAATGAAAATATTAAAGAGAATGTGAAACATCTCATAAAAAAACTCATCTGGAGAACAGATCAGGAAGAAAAAATATAAGAATAATTAGACTATCTGAACACTATGATCAGAAAAGTATCTTGTTAAAATAATGCTGGGAATATATTAATGTCCTGAAGTATTAGAACAAGGAGGGGAAAGTAGAAATAGCAAAAAAAAACAAACAATCCTCTGATCACTGCCTGAAAGAGATCCTATAAGGAAATCCTATAGGAATGTCATAGTCAAATTTGAAACCCATGGTTTCAGGAGAAAATATTATTTGCAACAACAATAATCAAACAATTTAAATATGGCAGAGCCACGATTAGAATCACACAAGACCTAGCAGTGACAACACTAAAAAGATCGCGGGTTTCAGAACACTATATATTCAAGAGCAAAAGAACTGGGATTGTAGACATAAATATCATATCCAGCAAAGTTAAGCAAAATACTGAAGAAAAAAAAAACATTCACTGAATTGCCACATTTTCAGGATTTTGTTGCAAAATACCTGGACTCAATAGAAAATTTGACATACAAGATCCAAGAGAAATATAAGATACACATCAAAGACTAATTACAAGGAACACAATAAGAATAGATTCTTTTTTTATTTTTCATAAGAGGAAATGTGAAACATGTCTAAGATTATTATTAGTAATTGAATAGTTTGAAAGAAAGATTGGGGTAGACTTGAGTATGATGTAACAGCAAGTACCCTAGCATACCCAGGGTGGCCTGCTAGCACAGGTTCTTTGATCTTCTTTTAAAGGAAAGACTGTTCAAAAGGGGGCTAACAATCTTGCTTTTAATTACATTCACTAATTCAGGGGAAAGGTCAGCAGTCTGAACTTGGAAAAAATATAAGCAGAGAAATTAGCACAAAGATCAAAAGACAGGACTCCAAATGTGTGAGTAAAGCAATATTGCTCTATACTTTACATATATCACTGGGTTGAGGGAGCACCAGCATCTGAGAAGTTGGGTGGCTGGGAACAAATAGCAACTCAGAGTCTCAATCAGGAAATCAAAAAATAATTTTCATGAGCATATCACCAAAGCAAAATAAAAACCTCCCAGAATATATAACAAAGTCTAGGCTCCTGACTGACTCAGAGCTAGTAAGCAGGAAATCTACAAGACCCAGCACAGCTGTGAACCATCAAAGTTCAAAGGTGATCAGTCTTTCAGATGTTTTCAATGACCCCGGGAAATTAAATTCCAAAAAGATAATAACAAAAATCTTATTTTGCTTATTCTTACAGATGTGATGCTAAAAAGTAACCATGTAGGAAAAATGTAAAAAGAATATTATCTTATACAAATGAAATGGAAGGGAATGAACTAACAGCAATTTGATGGGAGAGGAGGGCTGATAGTTCTGGAACCCTACTCTCTTTGGGAATGGATTAAAGAGAGATACACATATACATACATACATACATGAATATATGCATATATACATGCATACATATATGCATATATACATGTATACATGCATACAGATGTGTATATATATGTATATATGGGTATATATACATGTGTGTGTGTGTATATATATATATATATATATATATATCATATATATATATGGGTATAAAAGTCTTCTAAATTTAGAAAGAAATTAAAAGACTAAGGGGAAAGGGAGGGGTGAGAGGATAAGGGAAGGATTTTTCTTTTCTATTTTAAACAAATGTTTTATTAACTTCTGTTTTACAACATTCATTTCCACCAGATTTTGAGTTACAATCATTTTCCCCCCATTATTCCCCTACCCAACCTCCCAGAATAGCAGTCCCACAAGATATCGCTTCCTCCAATCTGATCACTCCCATACCTTCTCCCATACTCCCTTCGACTTTTCCATTAGAGGAAGGTGAATCTTTGTGTCCCAATGCCTGCATATCTTATCTCCCAATTATAAGCAAAAGAGTATTTATAATACTGTTTATATATATTTGAAACATTTAATGTTAAGACCTCGAATTTCAGATCCATTTCCTTCCTCCCTTGTCACCCATTCCCTCTGGGAAGATAAGTAATTCAGTATATGTTGTACATGTCTAGCTATGCAAAACATTATCATAGTAGATATATTGTACAAGGCTGCTTATAATTTCCTCCCACTCACCCAACCCCCCACCTGGTCCATACCCTACATGATCCTGTCCCTCTTCTATAGTGGGTACTTCCAACCTCCCCTCCCCCCAAGGATGCCCTCCCATCGATCATCCCTCCTCTCATCCCCCTTCCCCGTATTCTGCTGTAGGTTGAGATATCCCATTTAGTATGTATGTCATTCTCTCCATGAACCAAATTCAATGAGAATGTGGTTTTGCCTTTTTTGCCTTCCTATTCTCCTCCTCCCTTGCAACCACTTCCCTTTGCTTCTTCTACATGAGATAGTTTAACCTACCCTGTCTCTCCCCATCTCCTCTTGCCACTTTCCTCTCTCACCTCATAATTTCATCACTTCATTATTCTCGCTTCCCAACAAATTCAACCTATGCCCTCTATCCATATATAACTATAACCATATACACACACATTCACATATGTATTCATATGACCACATACCCTTCTTCCATTATTTTCATAGTGAGAAAGATATCATCAGTCACAACTATTGCTTTTCCATATAGGAATGTAAATAGTTCAACTTTGATAAGTTCCTTTTGATTTCTTTTCCCTGATTACCTTCTCAGGCATCTCTTTCTTCTGGTGTCTGGATGTCAAATTTTCTATTCAATTCTGTTTTTTTCCTCAAGAATGCTTGAAAATCTTCTATTCCACTGAATGACCATGTTTTTCCCTGAAACAAAATACTCAATTTTGCTGGGTAGGTGACCCTTGGGTTCATTCCCAGTTCTTTTGCCCTCATATTCCATGCCCTTTGATCCCTCAGTGTAGAAGCTGCCAGGTCCTGTGCTATTCTGATTGTGTTTCCACAATATTGAAATTGTTTCTTCCTGGATGCTTGTAGTATTTTCTCCTTGATCTGGGGATTCTGGAACCTGGCTATAATATTCCTGGGAGTTTTCTTTTTGGGATCTTTTTCAGGAGGTGATCGGTGCATTCTTTCAACCTCTATTTTGCCTTCTGGATCTAAAATATCAGGGCAATTTTCCTTGAGAATTTCTTGAAGGGTGATTTCTAGGCTCTTTCTTTGATCATGGCTTTCAGGTAGTCCAATAATTTTTAAATTGTCTCTCCTGGATATATTTTCCTGGTCAGTTGTTTTTCCCATGAGATATTTTACATTGCCTTCTAATCTTTCCTTTGTTTGGATCTGCTTAACAGCATCTTGATTTCTCATAAAGTCATTAGCTTCCATTTGCTCCAGTCTAACTCTGAAGGAATGAATCTCCTCAGTGAACTTTTGAGATTCTTTTTTCATCTGGCAAATTCAACTTTTTTTTTGATTTGTGGCATTTGTATTTTTTTTAAACAAATGCTTTATTAACTTCTGTTTTCCATCATTCATTTCCGCCAGATTTTCAGTTACAATCATTTCCCCCCCATTATTCCCCTACCCAACCTCCCAGAATAGTAGTCCCACAAAATATCGCTTCCTCCAATCTGCTCTCTCCCATATCTTCTCCCATATACCCATCGACTTTTCCATTAGAGGAAGGTGAATCTCTGTGTCCCAATGCCTGCACATCTTATCTCCCTATTACAAGCAAAAGAGTATTAATAATAGTATTTATATATATTTGAAATATTTAATGTTACAACATCGAATTTCAGATCCATTTCCTTCCTCCCTTGGCACCCATTCCCTCTTGGGAGATAAGTAATTCAGTATATATTGTACATGTCTAGCTATGCAAAACATTATCATAGTAGATATATTGTACAAGGCTGCTTATAATTCCCCCCCACTCATCCCACCCCCAACCTGGTCCATTCCCTATATGATCCTGTCCCTCTTCTATAGTGGGTACTTCCAACCTCCCCTCACCCCAAGGATGCCCTCCCATCCATCATCCCTCCTCTCATCCCCCTTCCCCCTATCTTGCTGCAGGTTGAGATATCCCATTTAGTATGTATGTCATTCTCTCCCTCAACCAAATTCAATGTGAATGTGGTTTTGCTTTTTTAGCCTTCCTTATTCCCCCCCTCCTTTGCAACAACTTTCCCTTGCTTCGTCTACATGGGATAGTATGCCTTCTATCCATATATAACTGTAACCATATACACACATATTCACATATGTATTCATATGACCACACACCCTTCTTCCATTATTTTCATAGTGAGAAAGATATCATCAGTCACAGTTATTGGGTTCATTCCCAGTTCTTTTGCCCTCTGGAATATCATATTCCATGCCCTTCGATCCCTGAGTGTAGAAGCCGCCAGGTCCTGGGCTATTCTGATTGTGTTTCCACAATATTGAAATTGTTTCTTCCTGGCTGCTTGGAGTATTTTCTCCTTGATCTGGGGATTCTGGAACCTGGCTATAATATTCCTGGCAGTTTTCTTTTTGGGATCTTTTTCAGGAGGTGATAGGTAGATTCTTTCAACCTCTATTTTGCCCTCTGGATCTAAAACATCAGGGAAATTTTCCAGGTCAGTGGTTTTTGCCATGAGATATTTCACATTGCCTTCTACTCTTTCATTTGTTTGGATCTGCTTAACAGCATCTTGATTTCTCATAAAGTCATTAGCTTCCATTTGCTCCAGTCTCACTCTGAAGGAATGAATCTCCTCAGTGAACTTTTGAGATCCTTTTTCCATCTGGCAAATTCGACTTTTTAAGGCATTCTTCTCCTCATTGACCTTTTGGGCCTCCTTTGCCATTTGAGTTAGTCTATTTTTTAAGGTGTTGTTTTCCTCAGTCAGGCTGTTGACCCTCATTTCATACTTTTCCTGCATCCTTCTCATTTCTCTTTCCAATTTTTCCTCCACTTCTCTTATTTGATTTTTAAAGTCCTTCTTAAGGTCCTCTATGGCCTGCAACCCACTCATGTTTTCCCCTGGGGCTTTTGGAGCAGGACTTCTGACCTCACAGTCCTTTTCCCGCTCTATGCCCCCAAAATAGGAGTCTAGGGTTGCATTTTTCTGTTTCCTTTGCCTTGGCATGTTGCCACTTAATTGCTTGACTTTTGGGCTTGTTGCCACACTATGGCTTTAAGGCCAGCTAGAGGAATTTTTGTCCCGAACGTGTGGGGGGCAACTTCCATTTCTGGCAAGCTGGAAACCCACCCACGACTTCCACCCCAGATCACAATCCAGATCCAGGGAGGTTAAAGCAAGAGCGATTACACCCCAAGACTGATTGCTGGATCTCCCTACAGTTCAGCAGGCCAAGAGCTGGAGCCACCTCTGAAAACTACAAAATGGCGTGTCTCCTCAGCGGCTTCTAGCCCCCAGGGGAGGGAGCCGACGCATTCCCTAAATTTCGGTCCCAAAGTCCATAGGACACTAACCTCTTACTTTGTCCTAGGCATGTCTATGTTGATAATTCTGGAGTCGCCACAGCTCCTGGTGTTCTGGGGTTCCTCCAGCAGGCTGCTGGCCCTGCCTCCCTGGCGCTAAAACCTTGGCGCTCAGGCTCGGCTCCCAGGGCTCTACACGCTGCGTGCTGCCAGGTCCCAGACCACCACGCTGGTCCTTCCTGCAAGGCTGCCGGGCTGTCCTCAGTGGGAGGTTAGCTTCTCTGTGTTGTTCTGTGGGTGCTGGGCCTCCAGAAGTTGTTCAGAGTCCCCTTTTCCATAGTTTGGGGGGAATCTGGGGGCAGAGTGGCTTGGATGACCTGTTTCTACTCTGCCATCTTGGCTCTGCTCCTAAGGGAAGAATTTTTGGAGGGAACCCTACTCATCAGATCTGGGTTAAAGAGAGAACCCTAAATTCATTTAAAAGGGAACAAAAGTTTTCTAAATTTATAAAGAAAGAGGAAAATGAGGGAATAGGATAAGGGTATAGAAGCATTTCTAGATTAATGAGGATGCAATGATATCAAATGGATGTTTTTCGGGGTAGGTTAAGTAATAGGAGGACAAAATAGCAGGTAGAATTAAAGTAGAGGAGTCAGGAGGGATAGAAAATAAGAGATACACAGAAACATAAAATGAGGATCATAAACACAAGATCAGGGGTAGAATTTATTAGGAAAAAAGGTAGGGTTCTGAACTGTAATCTCAGACAAAGTTAAAGCTAAAATAGATTTATTCAAAAGAGAAAAATAAGAAAACTACATGATATGTCAGCCATATTAATCAATATTGTTTTAGGCTATTTAAAATAACTAGACAATATGAGGTTGGAATATTGCTGTGGTGTAGGAAATGGTGTTGGTGGGGTTGGTTGATTTAGAAAAATATGGAAAGACTTGCATTTATGAAGGAAGATGTTATCTACCCTCAGTGCACTGGAGAGAAAAACTGAAAACTGAAAGGGAAGTAAAGATGATCAGCTTTGAACACAATGTGCAGTATTTATTATATAGGCATTCTTGAAATGGAAATTTATTGTTGTATATCTTGAATCACCTGTACACAAGGCAATGCGATTTTTTTCTTATTTTGTGTTTAAGTTTTAATATTTACGTTTACAATGTTTCTTTTTCTTCTCTTATTGTGTATTTAAGTTTTAGTTTTTATGTTTAAAATAAATTAATTTTTAAAAGTGTGGTTCAGCCCCCAGGAGCATGGGAGGCGGTCTCATTTTTAGTATATAGCCCATCCTGGAGAATAACTAGGGTAGAATTCCCAGACCACAGGGGTGCCTACAATTCTTACTCTGAACCAATGGAGTTTTGCTGTTGCCTGACAGGAGCTGTCCAATAGTAGACTAATATTTCTCAGACCCAAACCCATGTCAGAACTTGCAGAAATCAGGCCACAGAGATAGCAATCAGACTTTGCCCTGTTTCAGATTATTTTGGGAATACTGAAAGCTTGTAGGTCCTTAGTATGAGTTTTACTTGAGATCCTGGATAACATAACAGTCACCACCCCCCATGAAAGCAGGAAAGATACCTCCCCAGCCGCCTCTCCAAAAGTGACCAAACATTACATAAAATCTGAAGTCAGGAATCCCACCGCAGAAAAAGTTATTGTATTGTAATGGTAATGTAATTTGAATTTGAAGACCCCTTTTTGTATTGGGAAGTAAGCAGGTACTTAGCACTTAGAAACTCATCAAACCTCTGTGAAAGAAACAGAAGGTATGAACCCCTGTTCCTGAGTTGGCTGAAACAGGAAGTAGCTAATGCTATGTATAAAAGATAAGCCCCAGAAAGGCATAGTCAGAATCTCTTGGGACAAGAATCTACAGGCAGAACAGCTACAGAAGAGAGAATCGAGGAATGAGCCAGGATTTCCTCAGAACTTGTGGGGGTGGAGCTTCTTCTGAACAGGAGCCCAGGAGTCCCCTACCCCCAGCTGGTTAAGGTGATTCTGATTTTTTTAATGAGCTACAGAAGACTGAGGAAGTATGACCTGGATGCAGGAACTTTGTCTTGTTGTGGCTTGGTTGAACTTTGAATTCCCAGGAGCAGAAATTGTGAAGGATCTGAGATGGACTGGACCCTGTGAACTTCAGTGCAAAGCAGATCCTACCCAGAGAGCTGGACAAGGAACTGGAAGCTGTTTGCCATTGAACCCAGGTGACAGTTGAATCCAGGTAGAATCTGGGACTATGGAAGGGGATCCAGGGAATCTGAAAACCAGCACCAAGTCAAGATGAAAAGACCTCTCTGTGGGTACTGAGTAATGATGAAATTGTAGTTTACTAGTAACCTAGGGGTGGAGGGTCTGTGTATTTTCTAATGATTATACTTAGTAATTAATGCTACTTAGTGAATGATTGCTGAATAAGTGATTGATTGACATAATTTAGTGTGTTCCATGAGTGGAAGATTTGACTATTGTACATTAAGATGATTGTTTTTTGTTCTAAATATTGTGACCACATTGGTGAAAACTATGTGGCCATTTTTATGATAAGCTGTTGTGAATACTATATTGTGATTTTCTGTGACAAGTTGTAATACTGTGAATGCTGTACCTTGATTTTCTGTGAATGTTTTGCTTTGGTTTGTTATGGAATAAATAGGGTGTTTACTATACTGTGTAATCAGAATCTTAAAAGCTGTTCACAGTAGCATTCTTCTGGCAAACTGCTCGTGCACGGTGTTACAAGTGTCAGGAAGGCTAGAGACAGACATGCAGATTAAGGGAATTACTCAAAAACATCTACAAGTAAAACACAGCTTGGGAACAAAATTTTATGGAATTTCTTGAAGAGAGGAAGCCATTTAAATTATTTTCTTTTAAAAAGTGAAATTAAGTCTTGAGAAGAAAAATTAAAAAAGAGAGTTAGAAAAGAATTAGAAAGGGAATTAAAAGCTTGTCGGGGGCGGCTAGGTGGCGCAGTGAGTAGGGTGCTGGCCCTGGAGTCAGAAGGACCTGAATTAGGATCCGGCCTCAGACACTTAACACACACAAACAAAAACCTAGCCGTGTGACCTTGGGCAAGTTACTTAACCCCAATTGCCCTCCAAAAAAACAAAAAGCAAAAGCTTGTCATAAGAGGTATAAAACCTTGTCAAAACAAAAAACTCCTTGAAAATTAGAAAGGACCAAATAGAAGCAAATGACTGCACTGAAGCAAAAATAAATATTAAGAAAAAGCCAGAAGACTGAGAAATAGAAGAAAATACAAGATATCTCATAACAAAGCTAAATTGAAAAACAAATTGTGGGGAAAAATTAGATTCAGTGGTTCTTCTCATTTCTCTATTGAGTGAAATTTATTTCTGTACCAAACTCTGTGTGTATATTTTCCCCTTCTTTGAACAATTCAAATGAGAGTGAAGTTCAGATATCATCCAATCCCCTCATTTTGTCCTCTGTTTAATATAGATTAATACTTTATTCAGGATAATTGTTCTTAAACTTTTTTTATGACCCCCCAGGTTATTTCTTTTTTCTTTCTCTGTCCATTCTTTCCATATTTTTATCTTGAGATCGTCAAGACATAACAGCATCAATTCCAATCCTAGTCTAATTAGACCCCCTTCTATACTTTTATTTTTGTTTGTTTGTTTGTTTTTTGTAGGGGGGGAGGTAGGGCAATTGGGGTTAAGTGACTTGCCCAAGGTCACATGGCTAGTTTTGTGTTAAGCATCTGAGGCCAGATTTGAACTCAGGTACTCCTGACTCCAGGGCTGGTGCTCTATTCACTGTGCCACCTAGCTGCCCCTCCCTCTATACTTTTGATGATGATAAGGTTCATAGGAGAAATATGCAAAATTTTTTCATTGGAAAAAAATAAAATTTAAAAAAAGACAGTTTTATTTTATCCTAGATCTAATAGGAACCCTACTTTAGTTTAATGAATATGATGGTAGCAAGTTCATATTTGTGTTTGAGGAATATCACTTTCGTATCTCTATGGAAAATGGATTAGAGAGAGAAAAGAAATTATTCAGGGAGATCAAATTAGGAGGTTATTGCAATAATCCAATTAAGAGGTGATACTGATTTGATCCAGGGTTCTGACTGTTAAAGTTCAGAAAGAGGAAATAGAAATGAAAGATATTGTGGTAGGAGAATTGATAAGATTTGACAACTAGCTGGTTATGTGGAGTAAAGAATAAGTTGTCGGGGCGGCTAAGTGGCGCAGTGAATAGAGCGCTGGCCCTGGAGTCAGAAGGACCTGAGTTCGGAGCTGGCCTCTGACACTTAATCCACACAAACAAAAACCTAGCCCTGTAACCTTGGGCAAGTTACTTAACCCCAATTGCTTTAAAAAAAAAAAAAGAATAAGAAGTTGTCAAGAAGGAATGCAAGTTTGTAAAACTGCATAGCTTGAGGGAGAGAGGTGCCCTAGGCTGAAGGTGTCAAACATACTGGCAGCATGTGACCCAAATACCCCCGAGGTCTTGGAACATGATTGAAATGTAAGTAGGAAATATTTAACAAAATATTAAATAAACAGAACATGGTTAATGTTAATAAGTAGTTTTCTAAGTAAATTAGCAGACTTAATGCACCCTTATATATGGTTTAGTGGCCCCATTTCTATTTGAGTTTTACACCACTACCTTAGGCAGTAATAAGGGAGTTCAAAAGAGGAAAGAATTTGAGTGCAAATAGAATGAGCTTTTGTCAAGTTGAGATTGACATGTCTGTCCAGTAGGTAGTTGGTGATAAGGAACTGTAACTCAAGAGATTAACTAGGGCTGTATAGTTAGATATAGATATCATCTTTATAGAGATTAAAAGTTAATTAATTAAACACATAGAAACTGACAAGGTCATCAAGAGAAAAGATAATTTTCTTCTCAAGAGAGAAGAAAACCCAGCCCTGGCCCTTGGGTATCTCCCCCTAAAGTTCGGGGATACAATATTAATGATGATCCAGTAAAGGAGACTGAGAAATAATAGTTAGATATGTAGAAGGAAAATCAAAAAGAGAGAGCAGTGTCACAAAAATGCAGAGAGAAAAGGATATTCAAGAAGAAAAGTACTTAATAGTGTCAAAGGCTGTCAAGAGGTCAAGAAGTATGAGAAGAGAGAAAAGGTCATTGGATTTGGCAATTAGATAATTGGCCACTTTGGAGGGAGTAGTTTCATAAGTCATGAGTCAAAATCTTAGTTTCATCCCTTGTTAGAAATTATGCTGAATTTCCTTAGTCTACTTTTTTTTTGCTATAGCAATCATAATATATTGGATATTTTTTAAAAATAATTGATTTGATTTATAATTTTTCACTATCTTAGGGATTGTAATTCTAAATATTAATTTTTGTTGTGATTCTTGTTGGAGAGCTCTTCAGAAAGTTCCCTAAGCCCTAATATGTCAAAAACAGTTGTTATTGTTATTGTTTAAACATTACCTATTATTAATTGGAATTTATGTCATTTTCTTCTTTCTTCTCCCAGTAGAGTATAAAATATTTTGTTATTTGATGGGTCTGCATGATCTGGGTATTATATTTAATCTTATTACAAGTAATTCTTGCTTGCTGATATCTTCATTTGATTAGCAGATATAATGATCTTTGCCTAGTTCCTCTGAAATAATGCTTTAAATTTGACTTTTTTTTTTGCTTCTTGATAATATTAAATCCATAGGATAATCATTTAAAAGGAGGAAGTGACATTAGAGTTTGTCAAGTAAAGTTCCTTCATTTTGCAGATGAGGAAACTGACTTGTCTAGGGTAACACAGCTAGTATCTGAGGCAGAATTCACACCTATAACTTTCTTTTTTTTTTTAATTAATTTATTAGTTTAGTTTCAGTTAACAAGATTCAATTCCATAGTTCCTTGATTTTCAAATTTCCTTTACTTCCCTCCCCCTCCCCTCATGACAGCATATAGTACAGTATAGGGTCTGCAAATGCATTCATATTAAACATTATTCCAATTACAAAGGCATATTGTACTAGGTGGGATGAAAGATGGTAAGGAAGAAGTAAAACCAAACAATGAGAAGAACAAGATCATTTAGTTTGCTTCCATCAGGATTCAGGCTCAGTTCTTTCTAGTTATATCTCTGGATGGCGCATTTCTCACTTTCTTGAGTCATTCGGGATTAACTTATATCACTGCATTGCTGAAAAGAGTCCAGTCTGTCATAGTTGGTCACACCTATAACTTTCTAACTCCAAATCCAATACTCCATCTGAATCAAAATATTTCCCTTCCATTACATCTGACCTGTTAGGGCAGGGACAAAAGGAAAGAAGGAAGCAAGCATTTATTAAATTCCTAAAAGTGTTCAGCACACTGCTTAGTACCTGATTAATATTATCTGATTTGACTCTCAAAATAACTCTATGATGTTGGAGTTTTTATTATCCTTATTATAAAGATAAGCAAACTGAGGCATAAAGGGTGAGTGACATGCCCAAGGTCACATAAATAGTATGTGTCTATAGCCATATTTAAATTCAGGTCTCACTGACCTCAGGACTAATGTTCCATCCACTGTGCCATCCAGCTGCCCCAGATCGTTTTTTTTTTTTTTTAATGTTTCTGAAGAAGCAGTGAGGGTCTATGAAGTTAGATTTAGGGCTGGGGAATAGATTTAGGTGAGGGATACCTGGGTTTTGGCTTGACATCTGGAATATGGAAAGAGGAATACATTTGGAGTCCAAACACCTGAGTTTGAAATCCATCTGCCTGTATGACTTCAGGCAAATCAGAACAACCTCTCTTGACCTCAGATTCCTCATTGTAAAATTAAAGCAGTGTGCTTCATGACCTCTAAAGGCCATCTCAGCTTTAAATTCTATGATCCATGACTTAAATAGGAGTTGCCAATGTACTAATTCATAAAAGCATGTACACAGGACTCCTATATGAGGGAAAACTAAATAAATGCTCGTTTTATTTTACGTTAGTTAATTTGTAACAAAAATAGCATTCAAAAAGAAAGAAAAATTAAAAAATAAATAAAATAAAACCAAGAGGATTGACCTGAAAAAAGTATAGACCAGAGGCTGGAACAATAATGAGTCCAGCACATTAATCAAAGGTGAAAGAAATGAGAGCCTAAAAAAGAATGATTGCAGTGAAATTTGAGAGGAGGGAATAAATGTGAGAGTACTGACAAAGTAGAATCAATAGGGCTTGGCAACTAATTGAATATTGGGGGTGAGGGAGAGGAAAGAGTCAAAGGTGACTCCAAAGTCATGAGCCTGTGGAGGATGGTGATGACATCAAAACCAGTAGAGCAATTGACAGGGCAGAAGATTGTACCAAATGATGCATACATTTTTTGATATAATGAGTTTGAAGTGCCAGTGGGATGGATATCAGGTACAAATAATACAACAGACGTTTGGAAAAAACATGATTGGGATTCTGGAGGAATGTGGAGGATTAAGAATTGATAGTTATCTACAGAATTGATCATTAAACTTATAGGAATTTCTGAGGTCATCTCAAAGCGATGATCTGTAGAGAAAATGAGGTCAAAAATAGAAGTTTAGGGGACCCATGTTTAAGAAATAAGAAAATTAGAAAAAAAAATAATTCCTAAGACAGAATTGCAAACTTTTTATTCTTTTTTAACATAATCTAAATCCATCTTGCTACAGTATAAACTCATTTCTTCTTGAGTTAATATTTAGGGAAAAGAATAGTAATTAGTATAATTGCAGCAGGAATGATCAGAAAACCTGATTTGCTCTACTGAGGCACCTCCCATGAAGCTGAATAATGCTCACTAGTTACTTACTGAGAGACCTGTTCATTTCTGGCTTGATACAGGGAAATCATGATTGGTCCTCAGTAAACACTTAATGATTGTCATCAAAGAGTCAAAGGGATGAATTTTTGTCAGGATGAGACCACTCTTCACTGACCTAAAAATGGAGACGAAATAGTTCCACTCTTTTTTGGATTCTTTTCTTATACTTTTACTTCCTTGGATTTAGGGAAGGGGCTATTTTTGGCAAGGATCAGGTCTAATATCAGAAGTATTTGGAATGTGCATATGCAAATGAGTGATTGCTTTACTGATCTAGGAAGGATATAATTCTCAAAAAGTTGTGTAAAGTTATGTGGTGAATATGTCTTCCTCTTAGAGTTTATGTTCCCCTCTTAAGAGATGTTTAGTGACCACATATATAAATTTTGGTCAATTTACCTGGGGGAATTTCCTCTTTGGTTTGAACTAATTGCATCATGTCTCCTATTTCCTTATTTTGAATTTCTACCTTTTCCATATTCCAGATCAACTAACAGCAGACTTTAATGGTGAAGTGATTTTTCTCTCCTTCCTCTAAGTGACAATGGGGGAGTGGAAAAGAAGCCCAGGACAGTGTCAGGTTCTTTGCTACCCAATTGTCTTTTGTCCTTTTCTGGGAGTAATGAACCTGAGAGTTTTCCATTTTTAGCTTTGAGGTTAACTCTTCATTGGTAATCCTGATTTTAAGATTCCTGAACTTCTGAGTTAGGTCAAAGATTATGCCATGTGAAATGTACTTACCAAATTGTTTCATGCAGGAGAATAGTACCACCATCAGGCTCATCCTATAACTGAAGGCATAAAGGATGCCTTTCTTAATCTGATTAGGAGCTCTGTATCCTTTAAGTTTCTTGGACAGTGCAGTTCTAAAATGAATATAAACTATCAGTTCACAGAGTTTTCTTTATTTCCATAGTGAGCATTGGTTAATGTGATATTTGTGATGTTATTTTTTATTTAATTGTTCATGGAAATCTTTTAATCTTACAAAAGATATAGAAATATTAAGCATTTTCTTCAGGGTGAAATAAAAGTAGGATGTCTTACACTCAGTTTCTATATTTTGTGTATCTTTGCAGGATGGAAACCTCTTCATAACGTTTTGAGGAAATTTTAGACATAAATCATATCTAAGTTTTGTTTTAGACATTTCTCTGGAGTTTTATTCCAAGGTAGGGGCACAGCCACAGGGAGAAATTAACCAACCTTGATGACTCCCAGAATGACCATATCCATGTGATATTAAGGCAAGTTTTTATATCTGGGCTATAAATAATATAACTCCTTGGGAACTGGAAAGCAGTTAAGTATTTATTCAGTCTTTTATGCTTCAGAATAAGTAAATCAACTGAAGAGAAGGGAAAGGAAAAGAAGATGAGAAGAGATGAAAAGGGAAGAGAAGAGAAGAGAAGAGAAAAGAAGAAGAGAGGAATTTTGAGGGTGTGTCCATGTCACAAGAGGTAGAAAAGGATGGACAATTTCAGGTCTTTTCTATTAAAAAGAAAATTCAAACTAAAGAAAAAAAATCAACATTCCCATTGAATTTTAAATTCTATGTTTTATCTTTCTTGAAAATTATTTGTTTTATCCCACTGATGAAAGAATTTTCAATAAGGAACTTCCCTACCAATGGGGATCAACATTCACTTCTACAGTCACATGAATATATGTGTCAAAGACAGAGTTTGAACTGAGGTATTGTTGACTCAGAGAAGAGTTCTATATCCATTGTTCCATGGTGCTTCTATTTAGAAATATATTTTATCCTTTGTTAGGGGGTGGGGATGATTGAAGTATCTGCCTTACACCTTTGTTGTAAGTCAAGTGTTTTTCAAGTCTCGTAGCTCTTTAGAAATGTGAGCTGTTTTCATATTTCATATCTTGATTATAGTCTTATGAATCTCCAGTCAAGATTAAGCCATAAGGTGTTAGGGTGGCAGGTTTGGATAGTACCAACATTATATGTCTGCCAAATGAGCTAGACTATATTTGTCCCCTTTCTTAGCTTTCTCCTTTGTTCAAGAAAAATAGAAAATAGATAAATAGATATGTGTGTGTGTACACACACAAACAAATACACACGCACAAATATTTATAAAGTGCTGACTATGCAAAGAACTGTGCTAAGTGCTTTACAAATGTCTCATTCAATCCTTGCAACAACTTTATCAATTAGGTACTATTATTATCTTCATTTTATAGTTTGGGAAACTGAGGCAGGCAGGTTAAGTGATTTGCCCAGGATCATATGTCTGAAGCGTAGTTGAACTTGGGTCTTCTTGAGCCCAGGTCTCGTGTTCAACGAGATATGCCACCTAGGGACATAGATACATAGATAATTAGATAAAATGTATCTTAAAACTAAATAAAAGTTTTAGATATGCATACTAAGAATTAGAAGAATCAGAAATCAAAGATTTTATGTAAGAAGTGTCATTTTGACTGGCCTGTGAACAAAGATGGGGGTTCAAAATTTTAGAGATGAGAAAGCAGAGTATTCTATGCCTATGATAAAGCATTAAACTAGAAGATGGAATTAATATATAGAGAACATTGAGTAAGTCACTTTGGCTAGAAGATTAATTTGTGAAGTAATGTGAAATCAGTCAGAAAAAAATAATTTGGATCAAGAATATTATGGGATGCCAACCTCAAACTCACACAAGTTAATTTACAGTCCCTTACTGCCCCCAAACTCTCCTGCCTCACTAAAGAGATTTCTTTTCCTTCCCCTGATCCACACTAATTTATACTTTGAAGCATTGACTATATAAGGCTATGAAATTTTTTTTTTTTAAATTCTACACACTCCCTAGTTGTGTGAGTTGTTGGATCTTAATTTCCACATCTGTAAAATTAAGGAGTTGCAAGTGATGACCTCCAATGTCCATTCCAGCACCAGATCTGTAATTCTATGAATGTGTGATTACAGAGACTTCAAGCTTTGGGTGGGAAAAAAATCACTATTAGTATATTTATTGTCCAGTCTTCATGAAATATCAATGTTTGAAGCACAGTGGCCTTGTCTATTTTTCTGCTCATTTGTTAATGACTCTCAGCCAGAAGATAGATAGAGTTAAAATTTAGAACTGGAATTAAATTCCCTACATTTAAAGTAATGAAGCATCTTATTTCTATGGGCCTATTTAAAAAAAAAATGTCCCTCCCTTGATTACTTCTCCCCGTTTCTCAAGAATATACTAATTTCCTTTCACTGATTGTCTAATTGGCAGAAAGAACGCAAGGGCAGAAGAAGAGAGTCAGAAATAGGATAACCAAAGGTAAAATGGAGAAGTTATACAGGGAGATAATTACAGGTTCTTTCTGTGGTCATTTGGTTTCAGCCATTTTCCCTGATATGCAGCCATATTATATTCTATAAGTGGGTCTAATTCCCTTCTCTATGCCTCCCCTCCCTATGCTGATACCCTAGTTCTCACCAGGGCTAAAATAGAGACATTTTTGGAGTAGGTTTAATTCATAGGTATCCTCTTCTCACACCTTATAGCTACTTAAATATGCCTTTGGCTAGTTTTGTCAAGGATGTGTGATAGTTAATCTAGTTCTGATCTCTTTCATGAAGCTTTCCCTATTCTAGTCTACATAGATTTTTTCTTCTTGAAATGTTGCTATTTAAAAAAAATATTTCAATATATCTTATATTCCCCAAAGGATATGATATATTTTTTTTTAACTTTTTTAAGTTTCAAGTTCCAAAATCTGTCCCTCTCTTCTTCCTTCCTGATGTGATATGCAAGCAGATATTGGTTGTACATATGCAATCTTGTAAAATATTTCCATATTGTTTTTCTATAAGAGGATTGTAATAAAGGAAAAAGAATGAAATAAAGTGAAAATAGCATGCTTCAGTCTGTATTCAAACAATATCACTTCTTTCTTGGAGGCCAATAGTATTCAATCACTAGTTCTTTGGGATAGTCTTGGATCATTGTATTGCTAAGAATAGCTAAGTGATTCCAAGCTCTGCATCATATTATATTGCTGTTATTATGTACAGTGTTCTCCTGATTATGCTCATTTCACTTTGTATCAGTTCATATAAGTATTTCCAGGTTTTTCTACAATCATTCTTCTTGTCATTTCTTAAACCAAGATAATATTCCATCACAACAGTATACGACAGCTTTTTCAGCCATTTTCAAATTGATGGGCACCCTTTTGATTTCCAGTTCTTAGCCACCTCAAAAAGAGCTGATATAGATATTTTTGTGCAAATAGGTCATTTTCTCTTTTTGGGATATAGACCTAGCAGTAGTATTGCTGAATCAAAGGACATACACAGCTTTATAGACTTTTGGACCAAAAATTCTTTTCCAAAATGCTTGAATTAGAAATGTTGATATTTTTAAATTTATTTACCCTTTGAGGGAATCAACTTGTGTAAAATCTTGCCTCCTCCATTGGAGATTAGTAATTCATCCGTAATTTATAGTCTTAAGGAGCTGTGTGGGATATATAGAGACTTAGATCCTGGTCATGCAACTAGAGTCCAAGTCAGGATATGCCTATGGATATCACTATAATGCTTGGCAACTTCCTCATATGAATTCTGTTGTGAACGTAAGTCATCAAGCATTTATTAGACTTTTCTTATGTGCCAAACATGAGCTTCCACTATAAAGATTAAAAGAAATAAAATCTCTGCCCTCAAGAAGTTTACAGTCTAAAAAGGGAGTCAGCATGTAAACACAAACATAAATCCAAAGTATAAAAAGGTAATTTGAGGGGGAGAGGAATAGTAGCTTGAGACATTGTTGTGTAGGGAATACCATGTGAGCTGCACTTTGAAGGAATCTTGGACTTCCATGAGATGGAGATGAGAAGGGAAATAATTCCAGGCACAAGTTGTGTGGGATTTTTGTTTGTTTTCAAAACCACAGAAATAATGAATGGAATGTGTTGCACAGGGAACTAAATAGGCCATTTTAGTTGGAACAGAGTCCATGAAGGGAAGTGATGTTTAATAAGACTAGTAAGAAAGGCTGAAGTCAGATTGTGAAGGACATTCAATGCCACACAGAAGAGTTTGCATTCTTTCTAGAAGCGATAGGGAACCACTGGAGCCTTCTGAGCAGGGAAGTAACATGGCCAGAACTGCACTTTCTTAGAATGTTGCTTTGGCATTATTTTCAGTGAGATAATGTATATAAAGCATTATGTAAATGTTAGCTATCATTAGTATCCCCGGCAGCATCTAGTATAGTGCTGAGCCCATAGTAGTGCTCAATAAATCCTGTTGGTTGCTTCATAGTAGCAGTGGGAGGCCAATGTCCTCTAACTGTGCCTGGTCAGGCCATGAACCTGCAGTCACTGTCATTCTTCCTCCTCCACCAGACCCTCAGCATGGCCCTGCTTGATAAAGATTGGCATGGTTTCATTATTGCTGTTCATTTTCAAAGCACGTCCACAAGTATAATAAAAAATAAGTATTAAGATCTATTAACATTTGACTTGGAATGAACACATAACATTTTAATAAAGTAGAGACTTGTGTTAATTTAGTTAAGAACAGTTTATAATTCTGCACATTTTTAATGAAGAGTGAGAATATTTTAAATAGAAGCATAAAGTCAAATACTTATTGCTGCAAATATCCTAATGATAAGTTATTTTTTTTCTTTTTCATTTGGAAAACTGACAGTATGAAGATTAAGAGACCCATTATCCTCTAAGGGAGGATACATTATCATTCTGTACTTCATAGTACTTAGTATGGTGCTATTCACATAGAAAATGCTCAAATATTTGTTGAATGAATGAAAGACAGTCATGAGAAATTCCAGTGAATAGTCCTTTCTGGCATTAAGGGTTCAAATATATCATAACGTCAATGTGATAAAGAATTTTCTTTCAGTCTTAATTGAGTGGATTTTATTTTAGTTCAGTTTTTGCTTATTAGTAGAGATGGATATCATCTCATGCATTACTGACACATGAGTACATGCTTTGTAGATATAGATTTTTTCTCCTGCATACAAAATTATATATTGAATAGAAAAAATTATTAATTACTCATGTTCTAGAATTGTAGAAGTAACTTTACTTTTGGTATCTGGATAGACTGTTGAGTTTTTAAATACTAGAAAGGTTATAATTCATTAACAATCCTTCCATTCATAATTTGTAATGATAATTTATGTCTTAGAAAACATTGAAGCAAGCCTTTGAGATGTGACCTTAAGATATGTTTTGAATGTTTATTCTATTAAGTGAGCAATAAAATGTGAAATGATATGTCAAGTTTGGAAACTATCCCAAAGATCCTCTTACACTTACAGCCATTATACAGTGTCTCAGAATGTCATGGGAGAGCATCATCATTTCTGTAACAAAAATTTTCCATGAAAGCTAGCTATCCAGCTTAAAAAACCAGTAAAATCCTAAATGTAGTAATTCTTTTTCCCATGACCTGATTGATGCTCCTGGTGATTTATTGTTCATCATGCACAAATTGCTTCTCAGGTATTCCCAAAGAGTAATGCTGTGTATGAAAGGTAGACACAGAGAAAAACCATGTTTTATGTCAGCTTCCTCCACAGAGCAAGCAGGTAGCAAAGGTACAATTGAACCATAGAGCAGGATCAGAGATATTCAAACCTTGATTGTGCATTTCTTGAGAATTATATTAATTATTCTTTAGAGTATGCAGAATTCATCCCTTCTGCCTGTAATAGCCAGTTAGGGTTATATTTCAGTATACTTATTTGTGAATACATGTATTCCACCATCTAAAGAGCATAGTGGATTTTAATATGAATCGGAGCTCCATTAAGTAGTGTCTTTACAATCAAAGTTGAAGAATTTCAGCCTTTATTTGGCCTTCCATGATTTTGACCCAGCACTGCACACTTTCTCAGTTATCTGCAGATTTGCCATTTAACTTGATGAGCCACATGTAATTTTTGCTACAAAAGAAATATTTCTGATGTCATAAGTCCTTATTCTATTCCTAAGCACTTTAATTGTTTTCTTTTTATTCTGTTTTAATCAACATTTGAAAAAATCATTACTGGAAGCTACCAAAGAAAAACTTCTTTTCCAAATGAAGATCAGCACCTACTCTTACTTGCCCAGGATAGCAAAACTTTAAATAACTTGTCCCAGGAAACACCATGGATGTGTTCCCTTATGTGTTCTGTAGCTACAGTGTTTTAAAAATGTTTAGATGCATGCTTTAAGGCTTCACTTTGCTTCACCTAGTAGTTGACCCATATTGTATAATTTTTTGTTTTTAAGGAAAGCAATTCTTTCATGGACTAATAAGTCATGTATCCACATGTAGCCACACTTGCCATGTGCATATATGTATATGTATGTATCTTTAGCACACTGGTCATGTTACCAAGTTAGGGAACACCCAGTGAGGAAAATACCTCTAATAATTAATTCAATATCTGCATTTTATAGTCTTAGGGAGGTGTCTGGGGTACTAAGAAGGGAAATAAATTGTCCAGAGTCCCCAGATCTAGCATGTGTTTGAGTTTAGACATGAACCAATGTCTTCTGGATGTTCAATCCATCTCTCTCTCTCTCTCTCTCTCTCTCTCTCTCTCTCTCTCTCTCTCTCTGTCTCTCTCTCTGTCTCTGTCTCTCTGTCTCTCTCTCTCTCCTTTCCTTAACTTAATTTCACTAATCCTTTCCTTAACTTAACTCTCCTTAATTCTTTTTTTTTCCTTAATTTTAGAATGGACCTTTTATTAAAACACCATGTTGGCTGATCAAGCCACATGGTAGGCTGAGCATTTACCACCACATGTTTATGTATATCAATAGTAGTAGCAGCAGCCTGTAGCAGCCCCAATCTGGGGCAGAACCTTAGCTTATAAAGGGGGCCTTATGTAAGCAGTGATTGGTCAGTATACACCTTGAAACTCCAGTGTCTTACCTAGAAGTCCACCCATTTCTATGCAGGTGAGCTAAGTGGAAAGGGCGGAGACCCAGTGGGGGAAGGGTGAAGCTGACCTGGCAATTTGCCAATTTGCTCACTTCCTTGAGTTGGGCGGGGTGTGTGGAAAACCAGGCACAACACTCCCCACTTCTTTTGTGAGTGTGTCAAACCCTTGACATCCTGGCTGAATTATATAAGACAGCCAGCTTTGTTCCCAAGGGCTGGTAGTGGGGATCCATAACAATTAGCAATTTAACAGTTAATCAGGACTTCCTACAATCAAGGCCATAGTTACAAGAAGAGGAGGGGGCCACATTTTCCTTTGGTCTTCTAGTTGAATTTCTCCAGGAAAGAAGCTTAAAATTCTATAACTACATGAGGCATCTGGGATTTAAAAGTGTTGCTTGAATGAAATAGGTCACTGGAATACAAGGAATTGTATGTTAATTATGATTAACATATAGTTTGTATATAAGTCTTCTTCGTTATCTAGGTGACACGTACCTGACTTAATGTAATTGTGTCATTTTGTAAAATTGTGAGAAAAACCTTATTGTATTAACTGAGCCTAGCCCTGTGTGACTAAAAAAACCTGAACTATTTGTTTGAACCTAGTCTTGCATGGCTAGAAAACTGGACCACTTTATATGACTGTGTTTCTGGGAGCTCTTGTATTGTACATTTGAACTCTAGTCATCTGAGGATTACCGCCTGAGCCTTGGCATCTGAAAAAGACATCAGATGCAGGCAGCTTTCCCAAGAATCTGGACCTGACCTCTATTGGGACAGCTTCTTTCCTGGAGAAACTCTCCTTAATTTTTATTCTTCCCTTCCTTTTCTCCATTTTCTTACCTGTTTCTCTGTTGAGTGAAATGTGTGTTTCTCAGTGTGTATGTTTTCTTCTCTCCTTCAACCAGTTCAGATGAGAGAGCAATTCAAGTGTCACCTGCTCCCTGAAAATCTCCTTGTTTAAACATTTATTTCCACTGCCCTTTGAAAAAGAATGAAACAATGGGTGGAGCCAAGATGGCAACAAAGAAGCAGGAAAACTCTGTGTGATCCCCCCATAACCACCTCAAATACCTATAAAATATGACTCTAAACAAACTTTAGAGCTACAGAACCCACAACGTGACACAGAGAAACAAATCTCTCACTGAAGGCAGCCTGGCAGCCAGATAAGAAAGGTCCATCACAGCGCTGGGAGCAGAACTCAGGCCTGCATGAGCCTGCAGTTTTAGCCTCAGGGCAGCCCCAAACAGCCTCCACTGGAGGGAGTTCGGGAGAGTGGATCACCAGCAGCTGTGGCGGTCTCCAGAATTATCAACAAATAAATGCCAAAGACAATGACAAAGTGAGAGATCAGTGTGGACTTTGGGAACAGGGGGTCCAGGAGTACGGTCTGCCCTTCGCCACTGAAGGGAGAAGTGGCTGATTTGCAGTGACCATACAGCCACCTCTATGTGGCTGTGTCAGAGCTCCTCACCTGCAGATCATAGGGGGACCAAGCAAGCATCATGAGTGGTAATCACTGTTCCTTTAACCTGTTTGGATCTGGATTGCTATCTGGGGTGGAGGCCCTAGGGTGTCTGACCAGATGCCACAGCCTGGGGAGACTTCTGAAAAGGTACCCAAATAATACCTCTGGGAGCTGAGAAAAGCCCAGTGATTTGAGACAAAGCTTTTCTATCTGGAATCAGAGTTATACTGTGGCAAAAAGCTCAAAAGTCAGATATTTGAGTGGCAACTTGAGCAAGCAAAGGAAGCAAAGAAAGCTGAGCAATTTGACTTTACACTCCTATTTTGGGGACAAAAAGGATCAAAGCATGGAACAGAAGGAAGACACTGAAATCAGATCTCCTGCACCAAAAACTTCCAAGAAAAATAGGAACTGATTACAGGCCATAGAGGAGTTTAAGAAGGATTTTAAAACCTAATAAGAGAAGTGGAGAAACAATTTGGGAAGAGAAATGAGAATGAAGCAAGAAAATCATGAAAAGAGAGTCAACAACCTGACTAAAGAAAATAACACCTTAAAAATAGACAAACTCAAATGGGAAAAGGGGCTCAAAAAGCCAGTGAGTAAAAGAATGTCTTAGAAAGCTTAATTTGCCAGATGGAAAAAGAATCTCAAAAGCTCACTGAAGAGAATCATTCCTTCAGAATTAGATTGAAGCAAATGAAAGCTAGGTACTTTATGAGAAATCAAGATACTATTAAACAGATCTAAACTAATGAAAAATAGAAGGCAATGTGAAATATCTCATTGGAAAAACTACTGACCTGGAAAATAAATCCAAGAGAGATAATTTAAAAATTATTGGACTGCCTGAAAGCCATGACCAAAAAAAAAAAAGTACCTAGAAATCATCCTTCAAGAAATTCTCAAGGAAAATTGCCCTGATGTTTTAAACCAGAGGGCAAAATAGAGGTTCAGTGGATCCCACCAATCACCTCCTGAAAAAAAGATCCCCAAAAGGAAACTCCTAGGAACATTATAGCCAGGTTCCGGAGTTCTTAGAACCTTCTTTTTAATGTTAGATTTTTTTACTAACTTATTTTGTTATGGTGGGAAAATCACTTTACCTTTGTGGAACCAAGTTTTTTGACCTATAAAAGAAGACGCTGGGGTTAGGCTAGGCCAGTGTGGTGGAGTAAATGCAGGAACTTGCTTGAACTCCTACTCCAACCACCTATATTACCTATAAAAATGACTCTAAACAAATTTTAGAGCTTCAGAACCCTCAAAGTGGCAGAGAGAAACAAACCTCTTCCTGAAGTCAGCCTGGCAGGCCTACAGGAAGAATCTATCATTTGGGGCTGCGAGCTGAGTACACTCCCACATAAGCCAAGCAGGCCCAGACCAATGGCACAGACCAGCCAGAACAAACTTCAGGAGAGTGAACCGCTAGCAACTGTGGCAGTTTCCAAGCTTCTCAACACATGAATGACAAATAGAAAGTAAAAGGTCAGTAGGTAATTCTGTTGGAATTGGGTGACAGAAGCGCTTGGTCTGGCCTCTGCCCCTGGGACAACAGAGGTGGCAGCAGCCCAGTGGCTACAACTGCTGCTGCATGACACAGGAGTTCCTGGCATGCAGGTCATAGTGGGACCAAACAAACATTCAGAGGATAATTGCTCTTGCTTTGACCTGCTTGGATCTGGGTGCCAGTCTTAGATGGTGGTCCTGGGGTAAGGAACCCTAGCATTCCAGAGCTTGCGGTGTCTACAGAGAGAGCACCCTCCTCATAGCTGTGAAAACAGCTGTGAAAAATTCCAGAAATTTCGAGCACAGCTCTCTCCACTCTAGAAACAGAGTTCTACCATGGCAATGAGCTCAAAAGTTACATCACTGGCTGGCAAGATGAGCAAACAGAGGAAGCACAATCAGACCATAGAATCTTTTTTGGGGGACAAAGAGGATCAAAACGTGGAACCAGAAGAAGACAACAAAGTCAAAACTCCTGCATCAAAAACCTCTAAAAAAAGATATGAACTGGACACAGGACATGGAGGAGCTCAAGAAGGGTTTTTTGTTTGTTTGTTTTGTTTTGTTTTGTTTTGTTGAAAATCAAGTATGAGAAGTAGGAGAAAAATTGTGAAGAGAAGTGAGAATGATGCAAGAAAATCATGAAGACTGAGTCAACAGCCTGCTAAAGGAGACCCAAAGAATACTGAAGAAAATAACACCTTAAAAATAGACTAACTCAAATGGCAAAGAAGCCCAAAAAGCCAATGAGGAGAAGAATGCCTTAAAAAGCCAAAATAGGGGTGGCTAGGTGGCACATTGAGTAAGAGTGCCAGCCTATGAGTCAGGAGGAACTGGGATCAGTTCCAGCCTCAGATATTTAATACCCACACAAAAATAACTAGCCATGTAACCCTGGGCAAGTTACTTAACCCAGTTCCAAAAAAAAAAAAAAAAAGCCAAATTGGCCAGATGGAAAAAAAATTTCAAAAACTCACTGAAGAGAATCATTCCTTCAAAATTAGATTGGAGTAAATAGAAGCTAATGACATTATGATGAATCAAGATACTATAAAGCAGATCCAAACGAGTGAAAAAATAGATGGCAATGTGAAATATCTCATTGGAAAAACCACTGATCTGGAGAATAGATCCACAAGAGATAATTTCAAAATTACTCAACTACCTGAAAGCCACGATCAAAAAAAAAAAAAAAAAGAACCTAGAAATCATCCTTCAAGAAATTCTCAAGGAAAATTGCCCTGATATTCTAGAATTAGAGGGCAAAATAGAAATTGAAGGAATTCACCAATCACCTCTTGAAAAAAATCCCCAAAAGAAAACTCCTAGGAATATTACAGCCACATTCCAGAGTTCCCAGGTCAAGTAGAAAATATTACAAGCAGTCAGGAAGAAACGATTTGAGTATTTTGGGAACACAATCAGAATAACAAAAGATCTAGCAGATTCTTCATGAAAGAATCAATGGGCTTGGAAAATGATATTCCACGGGACAAAGGAGCTAGGATTAAAGCCAAGAATCACCTACCCAGCAAAACTGCATATAATAATTAAAGAAATATATGGTCATTCAATGAAATAGAGGACTTTGAAGCATTCTTGATGAAGAAAAAAAAACAAAGCTGAACAGAAAATTTGACTTTCAAATACAAGAAGCAAGAGAAGCATGAGAGGGTAAACAGGAAAAAAAATCGTAAGAAATGTATTAAAATCAAACTATATTCTTACATGGAAAAAGGTCATTGTAACTCAGACTTTTCTCAGTATGAGGATAGTTGAAGGGAATATATATATATATATATATGTGTGTGTGTGTGTGTGTATAAGAGAGTGTATATGTGTATAAGTATATATGTGTGTATGTGTGTAAATATATGCATAGAAAGAGGGCACAGGATGAGTTGAATATGAAGTGATGATGTCTAAAAATAAAATTAAGGGATGAGAGAGAAATATATTGGGAGAAGGAGAAAGGGGGAAATTGAACAGGGTAAATTATCTCATATAAAAATGGTGAGAGAAAACTGTTACAATTGAGGGGAAGAGCAGGAAGGTGAAAGGGAATGAATCAAACTTACTTTCCTTGAATTTGGTGTAAGGAAGGAATAACATATACACTTAATTGGGTATTTTTCCCTACAGGAAAGTAGGGGAAAATGGATAAGTGGTGGTATGATAGATGGAAAGGCAAATTAGGGGAGTGGGTAGTTAGAAGCAAACACTTTTGAAAAGGGACATCGTCAAAGGAGAAAATAGAAAATGTTGGGGTGGTGGGATAGGATGGAGGGAAATATAATCATTCACAATACTATGGGAAAGTTTTGCATAACTACACATGTACAACCTATATTGAATTGCTTGTCTTCCCAGTGGGGGTGGGTGAGGAGGGAAGAAGGAAAAAAATCTGGAAATCAAAGTCTTAAAAACAAATGTTTTTTTAAAAAATTGTTTTTACATACAACTGGGAAATAAAATATGTAGGCACTGGGGTATAGAATCCATCTTGCCCTACTAGAAAGTTGTGGTGGGGAGGATATAAGAGAGAATAGATTAGGAGAAAGGGTATTCAGTAGGCTAGCTATCTTGGAGTTGGGGGTAGGGGAGAGATGGGGAGAAAATTTGAAACTCAAAATCTTGTGGAAATAAATGTTGAAAACTAAAAATAAATAAATAAAGAAGTGGCTGCAGTATAGCTGATCTGCCTTCCAACTTCAAGGTACTATGAGAAATTAACTAGCAGATTTAGTATACATAATCCATATGATAAAACATATTTGGAATATTTTCTAATTTCTGATAACTGTCTAAGTAAACTTGATCAGGTTTCTGACTACTAGCTTGTGAAGTGAAAATTTTTGCAATAGTAAGTATACATTATCCTACAGACTTGCACCTTGACAATAATCCCATTACCATAAAGATTCACCCTGGCCAGCAAAGATGGTAATCATGCTTTTGGATTTGCCCTGCTTTTCAAAACTCATTGTTGAAATTCTAGACCAGTGGTATCAAACTACAACAGAAACAAGTGCCACTAAACCACATATAAGTATCACTGGTGGCTGCATATGTCCTAAGAAAAATGCATTACCATCATCTCTGCCATTTTGTATTTTTATTTATTAAATGTTTCACAATTACATTTTAATCTAGTTCAAGCTACATTTTGGGGTGTTGTGGGTCAAGTATTTAACATTTTTTATCTAGACTCATCTCTTCATATTAAGCTTGGTTTGTCAAGAAAACAATTAATTTGTTGGACATAACCACAAGATAGTACTTTTTTACCACAAACTTAGGTTGATCTTTTAAGTATATTGCACCTGAACTTGATAAATGAAAAAACAACAGCAGCAGCAACAACAACAACAACATTTTGTACTTCATGCTCTAGGCAAGCTGAACCTACCCTGAACCACCCTCTCTCTTTTTTCTCTATTCCTTACATATGCAATCCCCTATTACCTAATCTTGGCTGATTCAGTTTCTACCAATCATTTAAAGCCCTACTGAAATACTTTATCCTCCACAAGCCTTTTCCTGCCTTCCCATTAGTAGTAATTCTTCTAATTGAATTTCACATGGACCTTTATTTTCAAATTTTCTAAAATACCACACACCATTTTGTCTTCATTTGTGTATTTATTATTATTTAAGTTAGTGTAGAATCACTACTATACTGAAAGATCTGCAAGGCTAGGTGACGTTTCTTATAGTAAAATGAAAAACAGCTTCCCTATAGAAATTTATGCTCAGGAATCCATAACAGATGGATATAATCACTCCTACTCCTCCAGTTTATTGTATATGGTGTAGATGGGAGGAGGGAAGGAAGTGAAGTCATTGATGAACATTGATGAATGATGAACATTGATGAATTTTGAGCTTGGGTGAGTAAGCTATTCTGGTGGGAGCTATGTTCCAAAATACGATGTTTGGGAAGAAGATATAAAAAGAAAAATGTTAAGAACTTTGTAGTTTATGGGGCAGCTAGGTGGCACAGTGAGCAGAGCTTCAGCCCTGGAGTCAGAAGGACCTGAGTTCGGATCCAGCCTCAGACACTTAACGCACACACAAACAAAAACCTAGCCATGTGACCTTGGACAAGTTACTTAACCCCAATTGCCCTCCAAAAAGCAAAAAAAAAAAAAAAGAACTTTGTAGTTTTGTTGCATATTAGTCTCCTTAATCAGCTATGAGATAAAATACTTTCCTGTCAAGGTGTCTCCTTCTACTGTTGCCTTCTCTCTCTGGGAAACATGCATAAGAGGATATGATTGACATAAGTACACATAGCTGCTCAACTAACACTGTGATGCCAAAATTTTGTACTAATGATAGGGTTGAATCAGTCTGTCATTTACCAGTACCAGAAATGTCAACTTAACCCCCAATCTTGACAATGGGAACAGATATCTTTTTTCAATCCTATTATTACTTCTTCATCAGGGCAGCCATGGAAATTACAGAATTTATATACAAGGGATGTAGATAATTGCATTGATGTTCTACAATCTTTCTGCCTAATCTGCACTATGATTTTCAAAATATTATGATTTCCTTTATGTTTTCTCTCAAATTTATTAGGGGGGATTTAATATGACTTTTGTATTGCAATCTCTAGAAAAGAAGTACTGACAGAGAATTGAAGTTTAATAGAAGTATAATTTAGGGGAAAGGAGACTAAGCATATATAACATCTCACAATATAGCTTATATATACTATGGTAATTAATAATGAGAAAAATACAGAAAATTATTTTTTCTTTCTCTTTTTTTTAATTTTCACCATTCATTTCCATAAGATTTTGAGTTACAAATTTTCTCCCCATCTTTCCCCTACTCACCACCCCCAGAACAGTGATCCCACTGAAAGTGCCCTCCCCCAATCTGCTCTTTCAAATATCTTCCGCCATTCCCGGCTACGACTTTCCAGTAGGCCACGATGGAAATCTATGCTCCTGTGCCTGTGTATCTTATTTCCCAGTTACATGTAAAATTACATATATATATATATAAACATTTTATTTTAAAACTTTGAATTCCAGATTCTTTCCCTTTCTCCCTCATCACCCACCCTAACTGGGAAGATAAGCAATTCAATGGAGGTTGTACAAATGTAGCTATGCAAAACATTTCCATAGTGGAGATATTGTGAAAGACTGACTATATTTTCCTTCATCCTATCCCAACCCCACTTGTTCTATTCTCTACTTTGATCCTGCCCCTTTTCAAAAATGGGTGCTTCCAACTTCCTGCCTCCCTCCCCAGCTAACTTCTCTTCTATCATCCCCCTTCTCATCCCCTTCCCCTCTACTCTCCTGTAGGGTGAGATACCCTATTTAGTGTCTATGTAATTCCCTCCCTAAGCCAAATTCAATGAGAATAAGTTTGACTCATTCCCTTTTGCCTTCCTGCTCTTCTCTTTCATTGTGACAGTTTTCCCTTCCTCTTCTATATGAGATAATTTACCCCATTTTTTCTCTCCTTATCTCCTCTCATTATATTCCTCTCTCACCTCTTAATTTCACCTTTTAAATATCATACCCTCCTATTAAATTGGTCCTGTGCCCTCTGTCTATGTACACCTGTACACATATATACACACAATCACATATGTATTCATATGCCCATATACCCTCCTATATAGACATGTATGGGTGTATATATATTGTACTTCATGTTCTAGGCAAGCTGAACCTGCCCTGAACCACCCTCTCTCATTTTCTCTATTCCTTACACATGCAATCCCCTCTCACCTAATCTTTGCTGATTGAATTTCTACCAATTAGTGGTTTTTCCAATGAGATATTTCACATTACCTTCTCTTTTATTCATTTGTTTGGATCTGTTTAATAGTATCTTAAATTCTTATAAAGCTACTACCTTCCATTTGCTCCAATCTAATTCTGAAGGAATGATTCTCTTCAGTGAGCTTTAGAGATTATTTTTCCATCTGGCAATTTTGGCTTTTTAAGTCATTCTTCTCCTCATTGCCTTTTTGAGCCTCTTTTGCCATCTGAGTTAGTCTATTTTTAAGGTGTTATTTTCTTTAGTTAGGTTGTTGACTCTCATTTCATAATTTTCTTGCATCTTTCTTATTTCTCTTCCCAATTTTTCCTCCAATTCTCTTATTTGGTTTTCAAAATCCTTTTTAAGCTCTTCAATGGCCTGTAACCAGCTCATATTTTTCTTGGAAGCTTTTGGTGCAGGAGTTCTGAGTTTGTTGTCCTCTTCCTGTTCCATGCTTTGATCCTTTTTGTCCCTAAAATAAGAGTCTAATGTTGGGTTTCTCTGCTTCCTTTGCTTGCTCATGTTGCCACTTAATTAATTGACTTTTGAGCTTTTTGCCACAGTAGAGCACTGCTACCAGAGAGGGGAGCTTTGTCCCATTTGCTGGTGTTTTAATAGCTGCTGGAGCTATTGGTTTGGTGTCATCTCTGAAGCCTTCACACACTCTGGCAAACTGGTCATGTACCCCAGGTCCTCCACCCTACACAGCAATCCAGATGCAAGCATGTTAAAGCAAGAGCAATTACCCCTCAGCATGGTCACTTGTTCCCCCTACAATCTATAGGCCAGGAGCTCTGAACAACCACATGGCAGTGGCTGCAGGGCTGTAGCACCTCAGCCACTTCTCCATCCTGGGGGACAAGGTTGGACCTCTTTCCTGAACCCAGGTTCCCAAAGTCCACACTGCACTGACCTCTCACTTTGTCCTTAGCATCTATGGGTTGATAATTATGGAAACTGCCACAGCTGCTGGTGATCTGAAGTCCCTCCAGCTGGGGCTTGTTGTTGCCTCCCTGAGGCTAAAATCTCTGGCTCACCCAGTGCTCTGCTCAGTTCCAAGAGTGCTATGCTGGCCCCTTCCTTCTGAACTGCTAGACTGTCTTCAGTCGGAAGTTAAGCTTCTCTCTGTCATTTTGTGGGTTATGTAGCTCCAGAGTTTGTTTAGATTGATTTTTTTACATGAATTAGAGGAGGTGGGAGCGGGAGATATGCAGAAGTCCTGTTTTTACCAAAGACAGAAAATTCTGAACTCATTTTTCTTCTGGAGTTCCACTGTAGAACTTGTAACAACAAAGGCAATTTCAGCAATTAAAAACATCTGGGATAAAAGTGGTACTTATGAAGCAGTAACTCCATACATCTTTAAGTGTTTTGTTTACTTAGGAAGATCATTGATCCACTTACCTCACTATCATCCTCAGGTGATAGATCAGACAAAACATTGTCTATGTTAATAGCTAAGATATATGCATTTTAAGAATTACAGTGCCCTTTCACATATTATGTCATTTTTGTTTCCCCAACAAACTCAGAAGGAAGATGCTTTATTAGACACATGTTATAGATGAGGAAAGATTAAGTGACTTGCCCTAAGGTGCACAAATAGTTAGCATAGTTAGTGTCTACAGCTAACTTTGAACTCAGGTCTTCCTGGTTCCAATTCTTTATGCCTCAAATATTCCAGTATAGCTTTGCTTGTTTGGCTGTGGGAAGTAGAGCCTGTAATTTGGTGTACTCCACCAAAGAAAACCCTTGAAGAAATCAGATTAGCAATTCACATATAATAGAGTCTTATGTTTACTTATCCATTGTCAAATAGAATGTATCACAGGGGATATCTTAAAGGCATGGAGGATTGTCTATGCAGATACTCAGAGAAAAGAGAGAGTAGGATGAAATCAGAGAATAGGAAGAAGGCTGGTTTGGTTGAATCATAAAATATGTGAACAATGGCACCATGAAAGATTGGACCAAATACTAGATATAAATTTCAGGCTAAAACTAGAAATTAAATTTCAGTCTAAGGAATTCCTATTGAATCCTTGTGGGAATAAAGATCCACTAAAGTGTTTTGTTTTGTTTTGTTGTTCTTTTTTTTTTTTTAACAAAATAGGGAGAGAGAGGAACACAATTAGACTTGTTTATTAAGAAAATTATTTTGGCAGCTCTGTGTAGGTAAAACTGGAAAAAGAAAAAAGTTAGATTTTATGTGACAGCTCAACAGGGTATTATAGTGATCTGTCAGGTAATGAGATCCTGGACAACAATGGTAATGCTTTGAAGATAAAAAAAGACATAGAGTTAAAATTTATAACTCTTGGTAATTTATCATATATGGTATAGATAGGAGGAGCGAAGAAAGTGAAAACATTAATAAACTGAGGTTTTGAACGTGGGTGAGTAAGGTATTTTGGTGGGAACTATCCACAAAAATAGGATGTTTGGGAGGAGGATCTAATTTTAAAGTAAATTCATTTTGGAACTTACTGAACTTTTGTTGCCAGTGGAACATGTAGGAAAAGTTCATAGGATATAGGAAAGAATAATAATAATAATAATAATCCATTTACATATCAGTTTAAGATTTACAATTTTTTTCACTCTTTGGAGGGGGGAAGGCAGGGAAATAGGGGTTAAGTGACTTGCCCAAAGTAACATGGCTATTAAGTGTTAAGTATCTGAGGCCACATTTTAAGTCACGTCCTCCAAACTCCAGGGCTGGTGCTCTATTCACTGCACCACCTAGTTGCCCCAGACTTGCAAATAATTTTGCAAATAGTATCTTTTGTTTTATTTTCACAATCACCCCAGGAAATAGGTGCTCCAATTATTGATATTTTATGGAGGAGGAAATTGTGCCAAACAAAATTTAAGTGACTTATTTACCGTTATACATCTATTAAGTATATAATTTGAACTTGTCTTCCTGACTACATGTCTTATGCTGTATGCCATCTAGATTTGAGGAAACAGGTGACCTTAAATATAAGTTACTTGCATCTCCTTATTTTATAGCTCAGGGAACTGGAGCTTGGAAAGGGTGAACAATACTGCAAAGCTACTTAATGGTACAACTGGAATTTAAATCCATTTTTTTTCCTGCTGTACTGACTGTAGATGTCCAATAGATAATTGAAAAGGCAGAAATGATTCCCAGCAGAGAAATCAGGATTGATTATAGATTTAAAACAGCCAATTAATGAATATTTATTAAAGCTCCAATTATTTATTCAGCATTGCATCATATAGATATAGAGATGGAATGCTTATCACAGTCTATCTGGTTCATCTTTCTAATTTTAGAGATGAGTATACTTAGGTGTATGGAAGTAAAGTGACTTGTTCAAGGTGCAAGGCTATGTCCTAGGCATTGAGAACATAAATACACAAGTGTCATAACCTCTTCCCTCAAGGATATTACATGCTATAGAGGTCTGCAAAATATTCAAAGATGAGTAAAATACACATGCACAAATTATGTTTAAAAAGTGATCTTAGAATAAGGCAATAAAAACAGAGGAAAACAAGAAAATTGTCTTAAAGGAGACTGTGATTTGATATTTGTTCTAGGAGCTCTATGAGATAAAGCTGAGCATATCACAAGATATGCTTTTTTACCCATCCCTTCTCTCACAAGAGAGAAGGGATGGGTAAAAAGGGTAAAGCAGCTAGAAAGCCTCTGATCAACAGGAATGATGCTAGTTTGATCAGGATTTGGGGGATGGAGGAGAATTGAGTAATCAGACTAGAAAGAGAGTCCAGGGGTGGCTAGGTGGCACAGTAAATAGAGCACTGGCCCTCCAGTCAGGAGGACCTGAGTTCAAATCTGGCCCCAGACACTTAATATAAAAACTAGCCACATGACCTTGGGCAAGTCACTTAAGCCCAATTGCCCTCCAAAAAAAAGAAAGAAAGAAAGAAAGAGAGTCCAGAGCCACATTGTGAATGACTAAATGCCAAATAAAGAAATCTGTGGACTTTTTAAATGGCAACAAGGAGTCAATGAAGCTTTTTGAGCTGTATATATAATATCTGTATATTAGGGATAGCAACTGTACAGAGGATTAATTGGAGAGAGGAGATTCTAGATGCAGTGAAACTAAATAATAGAATATCATAATAACTTAGATAATAGGGCATGTTGTCCTGAAATAGTACAATTGTGGTGTATGGAGAAAAGGGATGTCATGAGGCATATTGTGGAAAAGATAGTGTAAATATCAAGTGTGGTAAAGTGAAAGAGTGAAGAGTAGAGGATCCATTTAAGGTGGCAAGCCTAATTGACCAGAAGAATGCTCTTGACAAAAATATTAAAATTATGAAAAAAAGAAAAGTAAGAGTAGGGGTGGGCTTATGGGAAAAGATGCTGATTTTGATCTGGGGCACATTTAGTTTGATATGTATATGAAATCTAGGTGATGATGTCTATCAGTTGAAGACTCAGGACTGGAGCTCAGGTGAAATATGAGAATTGGAAATAAAAGATGTTGTTGGGATGGCTAGGTGGCACAGTGAATAGAGCACTGGACCTAGAGTCAGAAGGACCTGATTTCAAATCTGGCCTCAGACACTTAACACTTACTAGCCATGTGACCTTTGGGCAAGTCACTTAACCCCAATTGCCCCAACAAAAAAAGAAATAAAAGGTATTGGAGTCATTCTCCTAGACGCTAGTTAAATCACTGAGAACTGAGGTGATTTCCAAAAGCTAAAGTAGAAAACGTCCTGTAAAAAAACCCTGGATCATACCCACTTATAGTGACTTGCATGATGATACTGCAAAGGAGATTGAAAAGAACCATTCATACAGGTACGAAGAGAATCACAAGAGAGAATATAACACTCAATAAAAGGGAGTGGAAATAAAAAGATAAGGTCAAACTTAGTGTCTTCTCAAGTACTTTAAGGACTAATTGCAGGAATGACATGAATAGAGATAACTACAATAAAAGTTAGATTGTGGTAAGTGCATAGGAGAATCTTGGACTTCTCATGTGTGTGTGGGGTGGGGGGGGATAGAGTCAGGGAAGAGTTAGAGAAATATGGCACTGAGATGGGTCTCAAAGAAAGGGAAGGATTTCAGCAAATGGAATGTCAGTGGATATCCTTCCAAGGATAAGAGGGAAGTATGAACAAAGGATGGATTCATAGCATGGTAGAACAAGATTTAGAGTAGCCCAGTTTGACTGAAACAGAGTGAATGTAGTGGGGCAATAGCATAAGGCTAGAAAGGCACATCAAAGCCATACTGTAGAAGGGCTTAGAAATTAAACTATTGAATTTATATTTTATTTTCTAAGCAATGGAAAACCACTAAAATTTTGAGGAAATGAGTGACATGATCCATACACTGAATGATTGAATGAATAAATGAGTGAAAAAGCATTTGTTAAGCACCTCCTAATGAAAAGACAGAATTACATTCTAGGGGTACAAATGAAGGAACTAAGACAGCCCAAGCTTTGAAGGAGTTGACATTTTATTGAGAAAAACAAAACAGATGGAGGATTTCAGCTTCAAGTCAGAGAAAATTTCCATGGTTCCTAGAAGATCCTGGTTTTCTTTAATGTCATTTCCACTCATTAAATCTTATCAGTTCCTGATGTCAAACCACTTGACAATGCAAAGGACTTTAGTTGCAAGTACCTTCATTTCTGGATCTTCAAGACCTATGGCTATAACATCAGGAAAAGCAAATGTCATGCTTCATTTCCACAGAGGTTACTCCAAGGATAAAGACAACTAAAGATCATGTTCTCAGAAGATCACTTTGGAAGCTTGGTCTGGGATGGATTGGAGAAGTCAGGGATAAAAAGACAGTACAACCAATTGAAGTAGAATCAGTAAAAATATTGTTCATGATTTGGGAGAGAGAGAAAAGAATATAATATGATTTTTTCCCTCTAGTCTGTGTGGGTGACTAGTAGAAGGCAGTTATTAAACATTTATTGACTGAGTATAATTGCTATCAACTGAATTGGGACAAGAAAAATCATAGAGCTTATGGGGGAAATGGAGTTAGGGGCACAAATTCAAAAACTTTATCAGTAGCACTTAGAAAAGGACAGGAACCCTAATAACAATGGTAGCACCAGTTTCATATATGACAAATTAGTAATACATAAATAAATACTACAATAAAGAGTGTTCATGTTCATAGCCTGGTGCTACTGAGCCTCTAACTCATGTTACAGGAGTAATTTGGGCAGGTGACAACTCCAGGGCCTCAGTCAGGTTGCCACAGTGGAAGGAACTGGGTTAGAGGAAATGTGGAGCTGTCCTTGTCTGTCCACATCTTCAACCACACCAGAAGATATACACATAGCATTTTACCTTGACAAAGACTTGAATTTTATTGGTGAAAGTGGGTGTTATAAGGGTTGTAGTTTGTATGTTACTGTGAAATAATCGGTTTTCTGCATTCTCACTTTTTTTTTCTGGAAGAGGGGAAGAAGTAAATAAAAATTACCCTTATGCTCAAAATATTTCCTTATATGTTCACATTTTAAAAAAATTCAATACACACGATATAGCAGAGTTGCATGTATATATTTGTCACCAATACTGTGAAATACATAAGCTTCTTTAACCATCATATGTACGCAATGATGAGAGGAAGTCTTTATTAGGAGAAGTCTGAAGATAAAATTGAAGATTATTAGTAGACCATGTAGAAAATTAATTTTTTTGCTTATTTCGTTTTTAAATATGATGGACCTTGAGTATCTTTTCTTTTTATTTGTTGAAAAATTATTGTGACTTCTGAATTCATATGATCATAGGATCATAAAACATTGAGTGGAAGGGGTCTTGAAATATGGGCTAATCTCATTTTACAGGTGAAGAAGTTGGGGTCCCTTGAAATTAAGTGACATATAGTGCCAAACAATTAGAAATTAGGAGAATTAAGATTAATACCTAACTTCTTAAGCTCCAAATTCAGTCCTTTTCTACAAAGAGTATTTCATTGATTTCTGTGCTACCCTAGCAATGGTAAAGCCAAATAATCTTGTTATAGTTATTAATATCAATGATCATGTATTAAGCATTTATAGCACTATATTAGGAACTATATAAAGACACAAAATTAAAACCAGTAATAGAGACATGAGGGGAAATTAGTGTTTCTTTTGAAAGATTATTTTTCTCTTTTATCACCTCCTGACTGTGTTTTGTTAAATCACGAGCATTGAATCAAAATCAGCCAAAGTATGAGTAATCATAGCCAGACTTTTTAAAAGGTAATTTATCTTCTACCTTCTTGGTTTACAATATCTCATTATTTTTCCTTTAAAAGTTTTTGAGTACTTGTGAGAGGAAATAAATTTAAGAGTGGTTCTAACAGATAATTTATTTACTTCCACTGCACAGATTGACAAACTGTCAGTAGAATGTAGAGTTGTTTGAGAGGAATGAAGAGTTATCAGTTAGCCAAGGAGCATTTATTAAACACTCCCTATGTTCCAGGCCCTGTGATAAGTAATGGGAATACAAAAGAAAAGCAAAAGGGAAGGTATCCCCTGCTCTCAAGAAGTTTATATCATAAAGGAGGAAGACAAACAGAAAAGTTGTTTGAAAAGATGGTTAGAGATGTGAAGAAAGTACCCAGCAAGGGGACATTATAGAGAAAACCCCATGGAAAGAAATCAACAGGAAGTCTGGAGAAGGATGAAGATATCTTTGGGTGGGAGCCTTCTACTAAGTTAAAGTTCTGGGAGGAATTAAATCAAAAAAATGAGGCTACAGGGATAGAGAACACTTAAGAGGTGAGAAGTATTTTAAGTGTAGAAATTACTATGAGATTTTCCAGGCTAGAGAAGTTTTTATGGCATAGGAAAGAAAGTTAAGTGATTCCCCCTTGATCAAATAGCTAAGATGTGCCAGCTTTAGGTCATAGGGTCATAAGATAAAATATTTAGAATGTGAAGGAACATTTTTGAAGTCTTCTTGACCAAAACCCCTGTTTTTAAGGCAGAAAACAGGCTTATAGGGTTTAAGTGAAGCATCCAAGAATACAAAACTTCTAAGTTGTTAAAGACAGAGTTTGAACCAAGGTCCTCCAGACTCCACTGCCAATCCTCTCTCCATTGCATCATAATGCCTCCATCCAACTTGGTAGAAGCTTTTTTTCTTAAATAGTGCATCTTAAACCACTCAAGAATGTTATTTCTTCATACTTGCCCATCAGAGGATATGGACACATTGTGGTATTACACTATTACTCTAGCAAAGTGAAGAGATGAAACATTAAAAATACAATTTTGGTTGATTATGTTTACCATGTGCCATATATTGTGTTTGGTTTGCAATGCCTGCATTCTCAATAATATCATTCTTGTTTTTCTTTAAATTTTCTTCAGTGTCCAAGCTCAATAACCACTGTCTCTAAAGTTTAATGGGTTTCTAAATTCCAGTTTACAGGCAATTTCATGCTGAACTATTTCTAAGTTTAATCAACCTGCTCAATGATCTCGACAAGCTTCAGCTATTCTGTTATTCTTATTTTTTTTCAACAGATATGCAATTTTAGGATTATGTGAAAGAAAATCAACACAAAAATTCACTGTGGAATCATAGTTTTGTAAGCTAAGTTATGAGCATTTGAAATGGGTCACAGTGATAATGCACTGGTCTGTGTGCAACATATTTTACTGGTAGACTTTGAGAGGAATGCTTATTTACCTATAGCAAAGATTTGAAGGATCTATACATTTGTGGTTGGGTAGGTCTATAAAATGTTTCTGTGTTTGTGGCAGGACGTAGAAAAGGAAGAATAGACCTTTTCTCCATTTCAAGTCACCTATAGCTTAGAGAGTTGCCTTAAGGACACAGGGGTCAAATAACTTGTCCAGAGTTACATAGCTACTAATTGTCAGAGGAAGAATTTGATCTCAGGACTTCCTGACTTCAAGGCCAACACTTGATTCCCTAGTACATGATGACTCTTTTTACAGATAACTAAAACACATGAATCATATAATAGTATTTTCCCCAGAAATCAAAGTCTTTTACATAAATATGTATTTTATGATTATAGATTTTGATCAAGAAAGTAATTTATAAATTATTGAATCCAAACTTTTAATTTTAGAAATTTAGAAGCAGAGTCAAAGAGATAGTGACTTGTCCAGGGTTACACAGGTAGTCAGTGGCAGAATCAGGGTCTCTACTGATAGCCAGATCTAATGTGTGATTCTTTTTTTAAAAATTGAATTTATTTTTACATTTCAACATTCATTTCCACATGATTTTGATTTTCAAATTTTCTCCCCATCTCTCCCCCTCACCCTCACCCCAAGATGGCATTATTCTGATAACCCATTCCCTGAGTCTGCCCTCCCTTTTATCATGCCCCTCCCCTTGTGCCCTTCCCCGTTTCTTCCTTGTAGGGCAAGATAGATTTCTATACACCGTTGCCTGTATATCTTATTTCCCAGTTGCATGTAAAAACAATTTTAACATTTGTTTTTAAAACTTTGACTTTCAAATGCTCTCCCTTCTTACTTCCACACCCACCCTCATTGAGAAGGCAAACAATTCAATATTGGTTATACATGTGTAGTTATATAAAACACTTCCATAATAGTCATATTGTGGAAGACTGTTTCCCTCCATCCTATCCCACCGCCCCCCCATTCATTCTATTTTCTACTTCGACCTTGTCCCTTTCCAAAAGTGTTTCTGACTACACCTTCCCCCAGTCTGCCCTCCCTTCTATCATACTACACCCCCCACATCTTATCCCCTTCCCCTCTACTTTCCTATAGGGTAAGATAATAATTGAGTGCATTTGTTATTCCCTCCTTATGCCAAAACCGATGAGAGTAAAGTTCACTCATTCACTCTCACCTACTCCCTCTTCCTCTCTATTGTGAAACCTTTTTCTTGCCTCTTTTATGTGAGATAATTTACTCTATTCTATCTCTCCCTTTCTCCTTCCCCCAATATATTCCTCTCTTATCCCTTAATTTTGTTTTAGATATCATTTCATATTTTATCCAACCTATGCCATCTATCAATATATGTATGCATATACATATGGATATGCATATGTATGTGTATGTGTGTATGTATGTATTATTTCCTCCAACTGCCATAATACTGAGAAAGATCTCAAGAGTTACAAATATCATTTTTCTGTGTAGAAATGTAAACAGTTCAACTTTAATAAATCTCTTATGATTTCTCTGTCTTGTTCATGCTCCTCTTGAGTCTTGAATTTGAAAGTCACATTTTCTATTCAGCTCTGGTATTTTCATCAAGAATACTTGGAAGTCCTCTATTTCATTGAATGTCTATTTTTCCCCTGAAACATGATATTTAGTTTTTCTGGGTAAGTGATTCTTGGCTTTAATCCTATTTCCTCTGGCCTCCAAAATATCATAATCCAAGCCCTTCAATCCCTTAATGTGGAAGCTGCTAAATCTTGTGCTATACAGATTTTATTTCCACAGTACTCAAATTGTTTCTTTCTGAATACTTGTAATATATCTCCTTTGCCTGGGAACTCTATGTAATGGAAATGCAAATTTAAAGATCTTTCCTGCTCCTAGGTTTAAGTGTACCTGGAGCCTGTGGTGGGAGGCTTGTTTTCCAGGAAAGCCCACACCCTAATACTTTGTGATTGGGCAGTGGGGTCAAGAAGCTGGTTACATTCTCTGAGCCAGGAGTAGGCTATATAAACCCTGATGGGAGGCTTTGCTTTGGGGCTCACTTTGAGAAGTGTTGTGTGATTTGACTAGATGAGACTCTGGGCAGCCATTGAGAGCCCCCTGGCTTTGAAAACCCAGATGTTGATGCTTCCCTCTCTGGTAACTGTGATTTGGTATTGATATAATGGTTGGACAGTTTGGAAGCCTGTCTGTTTGATCTGTCTGTATACTCTGAAGTTCGGGGTGCTGACATTTTCCCTCTGAACTAGGTAATATATATTTATTTGATTAAAGTAATCTTGTTAACACATTTTGAGTTGCTTTCTTTTTGAAAAGCAGATCTAAGAACCTGTGTTAGCAGCCACCCTGGGGATGCTGGGGTGCTTGCTGCTACACTCTGAAATTTGGCTACAATATTCCTAGGAATTTTCCTTTTGGGATATGTTTCAGGAGGTGATTGGTAGATGCTTCCAATTACTGTTTTCCTATCTGGTTCTAGAATATCAGGTTAGTTTCCCTTGATAGTTTCTTGAAAGATGATAACTATGCTTTTTTTGATCATAGCTTTCAGGTAATCCATTTTTTTTTTAATTCTCCCTCCTGGCTCTATTTTCCAGGTCAGTGGTTTTGCCAATGAGATATTTTACATTATACTCTATTTTTTTGGTTCTTTTGCTTCTGTTTTATACTTTCTTGATTTCTCATAAAGACATTAACTTCCATTTGCTCCATTCAAATGTTAAAGGAATTATGTTCTTCAGTGAGTTTTTGATGTTCCTTTTCAGTTTGACCAATTCTACAATTTAAGGAATTATTCTCATAATTGACTTTTTTTGTCTGCAGCTGACAATGAGAGTGCCTTTGTTCATTTGCATATCTTGCACTCCCTTATTACCCTCATCCAAGGCTAACAAATGTTAATACTGGCATGCTGATTGACTCTCCTATAGCACTGTCATGATTAATCACTATGTTCTCTGCAAAACTTGGAGTCACCCAAAGAGCAGAAAATGATCACCCACAAGACATCAGTTCTTTCTCCTAGATGATCTTGTTGATCATATCCTCTTTTGTTGTTTGTTTGGGTTAGTCTATTTTTAAGGTGTCATTTTGGGAGGGTCTCCTTTAGCAAGCTGTTGACTCATTTTTCATGACTTTTTTTTTTTTTTTTTGCGTTTTGGAAAGCAATTGGGGTTAAGTAACTTGCCCAAGGTCACACAGCTAGGTTTTTGTTGTTGTTGTTGTTGTTTGTGTGTGGTAGGTAAGTGTCTGAGGCCAGATCCAAACTCAGGTCCTTCTGACTCCAGGGCCAGTGCTCTACTCACTGTGCCACCTAGCCACCCCTTATGATTTTCTTACATCCCTCTCATTTCCCTTCCCAATTTTCCCTCTACTTGTCTTACTTGATTATTTCAAAATCTTTTTTTGAACGCTTCCATGGCCTTTGAGCAATTCATATTTTTTTATTGGAGGTTTCTAATGTAGGAGCTTTGACTTTCTTGTTTTCTTCAGGTTGTACGTTTTGATCTTCTTTGTCACCAAAGTAAGATTCTACAATGTGAGGTGTTGTTTGGGGTTTTTGATTTTTTGTTTTTATGGGTTTTTTTGTTGTTGTTGTTGTTGTTTTTACAGTTTACTCATTTTCTCAGCCGGAATACTTGACTTTCTAACTCTTTTTTAAGGTAGGACTCTGTTTCCAGTGGGGAGGGGGATAGAAATGGGGGCTGGTTTACTGTCTCAGGCTTCAGTGGTTTTGTATCAGGAACAAATCTGATTCCCCCATGTTCTGTGGGCTCAGAGCCCCAGAAGCAGTAGCTGCTTTCACCCGTGCCACCACCAGCCATGCTGGTCTGAGGCCAGATACCAAATGTACAATGCTCCTCTTTCACCCAGGTCCCACAGAGTTTTTCCACTGACCTTCTTTTTTTTTCCATTAAGATCTTTGAGGGTTTATTCTGAGGTAGAGTTAGAACATTTTACAAAAGCACAAATCTACGGTAAACAAATCTTAGCTACTTTTAAATACATGAATCATGAGTACTGATTTCATTGTCAATAATTGACTGTGAACTCATTCACTTCAAAAGTAATAATGTCATTTTTCAACAGAACAAATTTTTGAAATTTTTAACAAAATGTGGTGTGAGAGGGTATGTTTTGATTTCTACTTCATATGTTCTGATAAAATGAACCCTTCAAAAAGTACAATATCATAGCCTTAGCTGCTGAAGACTTAGTGAAAAAAAATGGTTCTCAGCACCAAAGTGCTTGGCACTGCCAAGCAGTTCACCATCAGAAACAAATTTGGTTTTCTTATGGAAATGTAACAAAAGAAAATGCATAATAACTTAAAATGACAACAATAACAACACGAGATCTTTTCACCTGACAAGCAGCTGAAACCTTCTATATATGTATATGTGTTGTTTGATTGTTGTTGTTCAGTCACATTTGACTCTTCATGACCCTATTAGGGGCTTTCTTTTCTTTTATTTTTTTGAAGGTCAATTGGGGTTGTGAATTGACCAAGGTCACATGCCTAGGGCTTTAAACAAATGCTTTATTAACTTCTGTTTTACATCATTCATTTCTGCCAGATTTTGAGTTACAGTCATTCCCAGCCCCCTGTTTTTCCCCTACACACCCTCCCAGAATAGCAGTCCCACAACATATCACTTCCTCCAATCTGCCCTCTCCCATATCTTCTCCCATACCCCCTTTGATTTTTCCATAAGAGGAAGGTGAAACTTTGTGTCCCAATGCCTGCAAATCTTATCTCACAATTACAAGCAAAAGAGTATTAATAATAGTATTTATATATATTTGAAACATTTAATCTTAAGACCTCGAATTTCAGATGGATTTCCTTCCTCCCTTGTCACCCATTCCCTCAGGGAAGATAAATAATTCAGTATATATTGTACATGTCTAGCTATGCAAAACATTATCATAGTAGATATATTGTACAAGGCTGCTTATAATTTCCTCCCATTCATCCCACCCCCCACCTGGTCCATTCCCTACATGATCCTGTCCCTCTTCTATAGTGGGTACTTCCAACCTCCCTTCCCCCAAGGATGACCTCCCATCCATCATCCCTCCTCTAATCCCCCTTCCCCCTATTCTGCTGTAGGTTGAGATATCCCATTTAGTATGTATGTCATTCTCTCCCTGAACCAAATTCAATGAGAATGTGGTTTTGCCTTTTTTCCTTCCTATTCTCCCCCTCCCTTGCAACCACTTCCCCTTGCTTCTTCTACATGAGATAGTTTACCCTACCCTGTCTCTCCCCATCTCCTCTTGCCACTTTCCTCTCTCACCTCATAATTTCATCCCTTGAGTATTCTCCCTTCCCAACAAATTCAACCTATGCCCTTTATCCATATATAACTATAACCATATACACACACATTCACATATGTATTCATATGACCACACACCCTTCTTCCATTATTTTCATAGTGAGAAAGATATCATCAGTCACAGTTATTGCTTTTCCATATAGGAATGTAAATAGTTCAACTTTGATAAGTTCCTTTTGATTTCTTTTCCCTGATTACCTTCTCAGGCATCTCTTGCTTCTTGTGTCTGGATGTCAAATTTTCTATTCAAGTCTGGATTTTTTCCTCAAGAATGCTTGAAAGTCCACTATTCCACTGAATGACCATATTTTCCCCTGAAACAAAATACTCAGTTTTGCTGAGTAGGTGACTCTTGGATTCATTCCCAGTTCTTTTGCCCTCTGGAATATCATATTCCATGCCCTTTGATCCCTCAGAGTAGAAGCTGCCAGGTCCTGGGCTATTTTGATTGTGTTTCCACAATATTGAAATTGTTTCTTCCTGGCTGCTTATAGGATTTTCTCCTTGATCTGGGGATTCTGGAACCTGGCTATAATATTCCTGGGAGTTTTCTTTTGGGGATCTTTTCCAGGAGTTGATCAGTGGATTCTTTCAACCTCTGTTTTGCCCTCTGGATCTAAAACATCAGGGCAATTTTCCTTGAGAATTTCTTGAAGGGTGATTTCTAGGTTCTTTCTTTAATCATGGCTTTCAGGTAGTCCAATAATTTTTAAATTGTCTCTCCTGGATCTATTTTCCAGGTCAGTGGTTTTTCCCATGAGATATTTCACATTGCCTTCTAATCTTTCATTTGTTTGGATCTGCTTAACAGCATCTTGATTTCTCATAAAGTCATTAGCTTCCATTTGCTCCAGTCTTACTCTGAAGGAATGAATCTCCTCAGTGAGCTTTTGAGATTCTTTTTCCATCTGGCAAATTCGACTTTTTAAGGCATTCTTCTCCTCATTGCCCTTTTGGGCTTCCTTTGCCATTTGAGTTAGTCTGTTAAAGTGTTGTTTTCCTCAGTCAGGCTGTTGACCCTCATTTCATACTTTTCCTGCATCCTTCTCATTTCTCTTTCCAATTTTTCCTCCACTGCTCTTAATTTATTTTTAAAGAAGTCCTTCTTAAGGTCCTCTATGGCCTGCAACCCACTCATGTTTTCCCCTGGTGCTTTTGGAGCAGGACTTCCGACCTGACAGTCCTTTTCCAGCTCTATGCCCCCAAAATAGGAGTCTAGGGTTGCATTTTTCTGTTTCCTTTGCCTTGGCATGTTGCCACTTAATTGCTTGACTTTTGGGCTTGTTGCCACAGTATGTCTTTGCGATAAATAGGGGAATTTTCGTCCCGAACATGTGGTAGGGCAAATTCCATTTCTGGCAAGCTGTGAACCCACCCACTACTTCCACCCCAGATCACAATCCAGATCCAGGGAGGTTAAAGCAAGAGCAATTACCCCCCAAGACTCATCGCTGGATCTCCCTACAGTTCGCAGGCCAAGAGCTGGAGCTGCCTCTGAAAACTGCAAAATGGCCTGTCTCCCCAGCTGATTCTAGCCCCCAGGGGAGGGAGCCGACGCATTCCCCAAATACTGGTCCCAAAGTCCATAGGGCACTATTCTCTCACTTTGTCCTAGGCATGTCTATGTTGATAATTCTGGAGTCACCACAGCTGCTGGTATTCTAGGGTCTCTCCAGCCGGCTGCTGGCCCTGCCACCCTGGGGCTAAAACCTTGGCTCATGGGGACCTAGGCTCCGCTCGCCTCGTCTCCCCACACTCTGCAAGCTGTGTGCTTCCAGCTCCCAGAGTGCTGCACTGGTCCTTCCTGCAGGGCTGCTGGGCTGTCTTCAGCAGGAGGTTAGCTTCTCTGTGTCGTTCTGTGGGTGCTGGGGCTCCAGAAGTTGTTCAGAGTCCCATTTTACATAGTTTGGGGGGAATCTGGGGGCAGAGTGGCTTGCTCCACTGACCTTCTATGCTGTCTTTGGAATTTCTATTTTGAGAAGCCTGGAAACTACCAGAGCTGTCAGTGATTCAGTCTCCAGAAGCCTGCTTCAGCCTTGTCTGTGTCAGTGCAGCCCAAGTTGGACTACACCGTGCTTCCAGCCCACTAAAATATACTCTTCCTATTGACTTTCTAGCTTGTCGTGGACTGCAGATATACTTTAGTCTGTCATTTTGTGGGTTCCAAAGCTCTACAATTTGTTTAGAATACGTTTTATAGGTATCAGGAGGAGTTTGGGGGAGATCTCAAGCAAGTCCTGACTCTTAATTGGCCATCTTATCTCCACCCCACTATAGGTGATTCTAATAGGCACTGCATTACATTTTGAAGTTATCTCTTTAGCTGGATTAAGAGTCTAAAGGTATATGGAAAAAAATTATGAGAAAAATGAGACAAAAGACCATCAAGATCATCTAGGAGACAGAACTGAGGTCTTGTGGGTGATCATTTTCTGCTCTTTGGATGACTCCAAGTTTTGCAGAGAACATAGTGATTAATCATGGCAGTGCTATAGGAGAGTCAATCAGCATGCCAGTATTAACATTCGTTAGCTGTGGGTGAGGGTAATAAGGGAGTACAAGATATATAAGTGAACAAAGGCACTCTCATTGTCAGCTGCAATCACTACACAAAGCAGTAAACCTAGACAGAAAACATATTCATTTTCCTTTTGATGAGTAATCCAAGAATCACCGCTCTGTTTCACTGAATAAGAAACACAATTTGAGGACCCTGAGGAAATTTATATTCACCCAATTTTTGAACCACTGAATTATAAGCTTGTTACTTTATTTTGAAATTTTCTAAGTGTGTCATCTTTTACTCAAATGATTTGTGATTTTATCAATTTGAGTTCCCTCAAGCATCCATTGTGCTTGTGTATCCTTATGTTTTTTATTCATGTACTCTTAACAATGTTTACCATGGGATTCAGTGAAGACATAACAGGACTTCCTTTATTTCTTCTGAGATCCCTCAACAAATGATAACCCATCTTTTCTTTCTTCATGTATAGTAAGAATGACAAGAGCAAAATGTTTCAGTCTGTCTCATAACAGATACCCTCATTCATCATTGAACAGAGATTTCATATGAAGAATACCAATGTTCAAATTAAATTTTGTTGAAAATTTAAATTTTTATTATCCTTAATACCCTCTCTTCCTCTGTTCCAAAAAGATCATTCTTATTATGACTTTAAATATTCCTGAATTTTTAAAGCCAAAACAGTGGAGAAATCTGTGATCCTGTGGGGTTTGTACCATCTCAAACCTGATCCTGAAAATATATCAGTTTTCAATGCTTTAGTACCTAAAGTTGTGGGAAAAGCTGATTCTTGGGCTATGATTCAAGTGGCTTTTGCCTTGTGTTCCTTAACCACGTCTTTCCTCACATAAGAAAGTATAGACTTGAGGCATTATCTTGACACTAGTCTTGATTGAGTTGTCCTAGCCTTCTGAATGGGGACCCACCGTTGGGTAACTCAGCTCATCCTTTCCCTCTCCCTCTCCTAAGGAAGGTATATTTTGATGGCTGGAAGCTTCTCAGTTAGCTTGGGATTTACTGACTAGATTCCTTCCTTCTTTCCTTGCCTCCCTCCTTCTTTTTCTCAAAGACCAGACATTAAATCCATTTTACTCAGGAGCTCATAAATTGTACCACAATTGGTCTCTCCCCAAACTCCACTTAATGGCTATATTTTGGGCCTTCCTGGCTTAGAGTAAATGTCAGTAGTAACAGTTTCTCCTTTGACCAGAAACCCTGTAATTTGATTTTTTAAATTATATAAATTATATAATATTTCCTCTCCCAGTTTAATTTTTTTAAATTTTCTTTTTCTTATTTAAAAGGGCCATCCCTTGACTCACACCTTAAAAATCCTATTCACTGAATGGGCATTATCTCACTAAAAGTGAGAATCTGAAAAAGCCTTTGTTGAAAAGATCCCGAGTATCCTCTCCCATTGTTCCTGGGCTATCTCCAGTCATTCCTGTTGAATATATGGCCACTGGATCATTATGGAAATGGGAATTCAAGATATCCCCTGCCCCTAGGCCCTTTGATAAGCTTAAGTGACTGAGAGAACCTTCCTTGATTTGAAAATATTATCTGCCCCTTAATAGCCTGAATGTGGTCACATGGAACCTGTGGCAGGAAGCTTGGTTTTTAGGAATGCCCACATCTTGGTGCTCAGTGATTGGTCAGTGGTCAAGAGGGTTGTGACATACTCCAAGCCAGGAGAAGGCTATACATACCCTGATGTGAGATTTTGTTTTGGGCTTACTTTGAGAAGAGTTATGCGATTTGACCAGACAAGACTCTGGGCAGCCATTGAGCCCCCTGGCTTTGAAAACCCAGATATTGGTGCTTCTCTCTCTGGTAACTGTGACTAGGTATGGATGTAATGGTCAGACAGTTGGAAGCCTGTCTGCTGAATTCTTTCTCTGTCTGCTTGTAACTTCTTTCTGTATACTCTGAAGTTTGTGGTGCTGACTTTTTTCCCCTGAACTAGGTAAATGATATTTTTGATTGATTAAAGCCAGATTGGTAACCCATTTGATTTGCTTTCCTTTAGAAAAGCAGACATAAGAACTTGTGTTGGAAGACAAACTGGGGATGCTAGGATACTTGCTGCTACATGGACCCAGATAGCTCTGGAGGAGAAAGGGAGGCTGGTGACCTTGCATAGCCCTTACTCATTCCAATCAAAGTCAACTGCAAGTCATATCATCATTTTCCTGATGTCATGGTCCTCCTTTGAGAATGAAGGACAAATATAACAACAATTATTATAAACAGTTCTAATATTTTATTTCCTCTTTCTTGGCAGCAGTATATATAGAAAGACTGAAGAATCATAATTATGCATATGAGTAGCTGTACATCCAAGTTGCCAGGATGGGCCTATTTTCTATTCATTTTTGTGTTCACCATGTTGCATGAACTACTTTAATAAGAGGATAGGACAAAATATTGAAGATATTATCTTAGTTTCAACAATGATGTGAAGAGGTGAGGAGGGGTAGAATAGCATAACTCTGCAGTTCAGAGTCTAGTTTTCTTTCCAGGTCAGGATGTAACACATAGGAAGCCAAATGAGAGAAATTGGTTCAAGGTTAAAGAGTTCAAACAAAGTAGGTGATAACAGACAGATCAAAGTCTCACAGATTCAGATATGGAAAGGCAGAGATCAAGCTTCAAATTGGAAGACTTTCTAAGGGCTAACCCAGAAGGGACTCTGTAAAGTCATGACCACTTATCATCATCATCATCATCATCATCATCATCATCATCATCATCATCATCATTATCTGATAATAGATTTAGAGTTGGAAGGGGCCATAAAGTCAAACTTATTTCATTCATAGATGACAAAAGTAAATCCCAGAACCCACTGTCATGCAACTAGTAAAGTAGTCAAGCTCACATTATAAACCACATCCAAGTACTCCAAATCCTACACTCCCTATACTATGCCAAATCTTTGTTATTAGAAAACATTTAAGGGCCCACTTGATGTAACTGCTAAGGGAAATATAGAGTTTAAGACTGGGCAATGTCTGGTGCCTGTCATTAAAGAGAGAGAACATTGACAAGCAACTCCCTGTCCAGGTTTTATGTGTCCTGCCTGTAGTCAGACCAAGGTTGTTGGCAAGTATTTGTTGTCAGCTGGAGGAAGACAAGGCTCCCCAGGTGACCTATAATTGTTCATTGTAACTGAGAGGATAGACTAAGTTCAAACTGGATGTGTGCCCACATATCTCCATGTGTCTGCCATATGTACTGCTAGTATTTTTTGTTGTTGTCAAAGCTTGTACAAACTTGTTATCCCTAGAGAAAAAGAAAATAGTGAATGACTTCATAATTTTGTTCTTAAAAAAATAAAACAAAAAAACCACACACACCCAAACCAACAACCTCAAAAACCAAACAAATGAACTAAACCTTCCTCCATTGTATTGCCTATATTATAATTAAAGAGGTAATTGACTCAATAAAGCATAACAGGGCAATACATATTTAAGGGAATAAAAAGAGAAAGAATCCTTCTTTTTAGAATTCATTATATTGAATGGATAATAATATAGAACTATAAGAATCAATCAAGGAGTATTTATTGTTTAATTTATGTCTATGTCTGAAATGATTACTTTTGTTTTACTTTTACTAAGCCTTTGACTTCATTGGTGTAGGACATTTATAATGAGAGATTCCTTCTACCTAAGTAGGTAGCCACCTGCATTACTATACAAGTCCTTAAGAATTTCCCTGGATGGAGCCAAGATGGCAGAAAGCAGAAACTCAAAGAATCTCTCCCTCAAACCCCTCCTAAGATATTTAAATAATATCCTAAAACAAAACCTGCAGTAACAAAACCCACAAAAGGACAGGATGAAACAATTTCCTAGCCCAATATAACATAAAAGTTTGAGAAGAAAGACCTGCCATATTTGTGTCAGAGTGGGGCACAGTTGAATGCAGTCCTTGCAAGGGCAGACCAGGCCTTTCAAGGGCAGACAAGTCTTGCAAGAGCAAACAAGGTCTTGCAGGAGTAGACCAGGCACCAGCAAACCAGGAGCAGGATTTGGGAATGAATGAATGAGCAACTATAGAAGCTGCTTCTGGATCTTACAATCAACAGACTGTGAGTCTAATTGGTCAGAAGGAAATTATAGGGGTCTTTTTGTGGATACTGAGGTAGGACTCTGTTGGTTTGCCCATATTCAGATCCAGGTCAAATGCCTGGGTAGTCTCTAGGTGAGGAGGAGCATTAGCACATCTGAGCTTGTAGTCTCAATGGAACAGGGACCCTCATCAGAATTACAGGGAAGAAAAGAGTGCTAGTGGTCACTCACAAGCCAAAGCTCAGGTAAGGAGAAGAGTAAATACACCCCTCCTTAGATCATAGAACCTTGGAAGAATTGAAAACTTACAGGTCCCTAGAAATGTCTCTGAAGACAGCTACACAAAACCCCTGAACCTTAAGGCATTGCACCCTCTACCCTGGAAACAGAGTCCTCCTTTAGCAAAGAGTTAAAAGTCAAGAAATAGGCTGAGAAAATGAGCAAAGCACAAGAAGAACAAAATTTTGACCATACAAAGTTACTGTGGTGATGAGGAAGTTCAAAAGACAGAGTCAGAAGAAGATAGCAAAGTCAAAATTCTTACATCCAAACCTCCAAGAAAACTATGAATTGGTCTCAGGTCGTGGAAGAGCTCAAAAAGGATTTTAAAAATCAAGTAAGAGAACTAGAGGAAAAATTGGGAAGAGAAATGGAAGTAATGCAAGAAAAATTATGAAAAAAAGAATCAAAAGTGTGATAGAGGAAGCACAATAAAATTAAAGAAAATAATGCATAAAAACAGCATAGACCAAATGATAAAAGTGGTATAAAAATCCAATGAGTAGAAGAATGCCTTGAAATATAGAATTGGCCAAATGGAAAAAGAGATAGAAAACCTCACTAGAGAAATAATTCCTTAAAAATTAGAATTGAGCAAGTGGAACCTTATGACTCTATGAGAAATAAAGAGATAAGAATGAAAAAAATGAAGACAATGTGAAATAACTTACTAGGAAAAAAAATAAAACTGACCAGGAAAACAGATCCAGGAGAGATAATTTTAAAATTATTGGACTATCTGAAAACCATGATAAAAAAGAGCCTATACATCATATTTCAAGAAATTATCAAGGAAAATTGTCTTGATATTCTAGACCCAGAGGGTAAAATAGAAATTAAAAGAATTCACCAATCACTTCCTGAAACCAATCCCAAAATGAAAACCCCCAGAAATAGAGGATTTTTAAGCATTCCCAATGAAAAGACCAAAGTTGAATAGAAAATGTGACTTGCAAATATAAGACTCAAGATAAGCATAAAAAGGTAAACAGGAAAAGGAAATCATAAGTAACTTAATAAGGCTACCTTGTTTAAATTCCTACATAGGAATAAGATACCTGCAACTCACAAGAACTTTCTCATTATTAGGGCAGTTAGAAGGAGGATATATGGACAGAGGGTACAGATGTGAGTCTAATATGATGGAATGATATTTTTAAAAATAGAATTAAGGTGTGAAAAGAGAAATGCATTTGGAGAAAGGGAAAGGAGAAGTAGAATGGGGTAAATTATCTCACATAAAAGAGTCACAAAGTAACTATTACATTGGAGGTAAGGGGGGGGGGGCAGGGGATGCTTGAACTTTATTCTCATTAGAATTGGCTCAAACTAGGAATAACATGCACACTCGATTGGATATAGAAATCTTATCTTACCCTACCAGAAAGTAGGAGGGGAAGGGAATAAAATAGGAAAAGGGTACTTCAAAGAAGGGAGGGTGGGTTGGGGGAAGCAATAGAAGCAAAACACTTTTGAGGATAGCCTGGGTGAAAGGAAAGGGAGAATGGAATAAATGGGGGGGGGGTGGAGGGAAATACAGTAGCAATCTTAACTGTGAAAAAAATTGAAGGCAAACTCAGTTGACAAATGATCCAAAAATATGATCAGTTTTCAGATGAAGTAATCAAATCTATTTATATTCACAAAATGCTCTAAATCACTATTTCTTGGAGAAATGCAAATTAAAACAATACTGAGGTATTACCTCATATTTATTATATAGGCTAGTAGAATGGAAAAGGAGAATGATGAATTTTGGAAGAGATATAGAAAATTGAGACACTAATGTGTTGCTGATTGAGTGGTGAACTGATTCAACCATTATGCTGAGCAATTTGAGGTTATGCACAAATATTTATAGCAGCTCTTTTTTGGTGATAAAGAATCGGAAATTGAGAGGGTCGTCATCAATTGGGGAATGACTGGACAATTTGTGCTATATGATTGTGATGGAATACTATTGTGATGTAGGAAATGAGGAGCTAGATGCTCTCAGAAAAAACTTGGAGATATTTAAATTACCTGATATAAAATGAAAAGTGTAGAATCAGGAGAACATTTTTGCAGTAACAGCAATATTAGAAAATGATGAACTCTGAATGACTTAGCTATTCTCAGCAATAAAAAGGTCCAAGACAATGCTGAATTACTTATGAAAAATGCCCTCCTTCCCCAGAAAAAGAACTGATATAATCTGGATACAGATTGAGATACAGGTTTTTTTTTTTAATTTTCTTTATTTTTTCTTGGGCTTTTATTTTGGTCTGTGTTTTCTTTTATAACATAACTAACATGGAAATGTGTTTTGCATGATTACATATGTATAACTTATATCAAATTGTTTGCCTTCTCAATGAGGGGAATTGGGAGGGAGGGAGAGAATTTAGAACTCAATTATAAAAGGGAATATTAAAAATTGTGTTTCATGTAATTGGAAAAAATATTAAAATTTTTAAATCCCATAAAGGAAACAGAAAGAAACAAGTAGGTGGAAGAGAAACAGGAGAAAGTGAGAGATTTGAAGACCATACCATACCAATTGGTTGGAGAATAAATTGGTGATGCTTGGCTTAAAGAACAGAAAATATATAGATAAGTTTATACCTGAATTTGTTTATTTCAATGGTTTTCATTCCTTTTTTTGTCTATATTCAAGCTCTGGAGACAGAGAGCAGTTTTTTCATCATAAATTTTTTTGAAATTGTCTCGGATGATTGTATTGCTAAGAGTAGCTGTCATTCACAGTTACTCACCATACAATGTTTCTCTTACTGTTTTTGATGTTTTCTTGGTTCTGCTCATTGCATTTTATATCATTTCATGGAAGTCTTCCCAGATGTTTCTGAGAGCATCCTGCTCATCATTTTTTTTCAAATGATATATTGACTTCTTGTTTACATCATTCATTTCTGTCAGATTTTGAGTTACAATTTCTTCTCCATTTTTCCCCTACCCACCACCCCAGAATAGCAGTCCCACATGATATCACCTCATACAATCTGCTCGCTCCCATCTCTTTTCCTGTACCTCCTTTGACTTTTCCAGTAAGGCAAGGTAAATCCTCAGGCCCCAATGCATGCACATCTTATCTCCCAATTATATTCAAAATAATATTAATCATAGTATTTATATATTTTTTTAAATTTGATTTTAAAAGGAAGATAAGCAACTCAGTATATAATGTACATGTGTAGCTATGCAAAACATTACCATAGTAGATATATTGTAAAAGACTGAATATATTTCCCTTCCACCTATCCCACCTCCCACCTGGTCCACTCGCCACTTTGGTCCTGTACCTTTTCAAAAGTGGGTGCTTCCAATTCCCTCCCTCAGCCTGCCCTCCCTTCCACTGTCCCCTCTCTCATCCCCTTCCCCCCTACTCTCCTGTAGGGTGAGAAACCCTATTTAGTATGTATGTCATTCTCTCCCTGATCCAAATTCAAGGAGAATAAGGTTTTGCCTTTTTGCCTTCCTGTTCTTCCTCTCCCTTGTAACCATTTTCCCTTGTTTCTTCTATATGAGATAGTTCACCCCATCCTGTATCTCCCCATCTCCTCTCATTATTTTCCCCTCTCACCTCTTAATTTCTCCTTTTAAGTATCATCCCTTCCTATTAAATTCAACCTGTGCCCTCTATCTATGTATACCTGAAAACATATATACAAACATTCACGTATGTATTCATATGGCCACATACCCTTCTTCAACTATTTTCATACTGAGAAAAGTTTCATCAGTTACAGTTATCATTTTTCCCTCTAGCAATATAAATAGTTCAACTTTGATAAGATCATAATGATTTATTTTCCCTGTTTACCTTCTCAAGCATCTCTTGCTTCTTGTATCTGAATGTCAAATTTTCTATTCAACTCTGTTTTTTTCCTCAGGAATGCTTGAAAGTCCTCTATTCCACTGAATGACCATATTTCCCCCTGAAACATGATATTCTGTCTTGCTGGGTATGTGATTCTTGGTTTTAATCCCATGTCCTTTGCCCTGTGGAATATCATATTCCATGCCCTTAGATCCCTCAGTGTAGAAGCTGCCAGATCCTGTGCTATCCTGATTATTGTGATTCCACTATATTGAAATTGTGTCTTCCTGGCTGCTTGTAATATTATGTCCTTATCTGGGAATTCTGCAACCTGGCTACAATATTCCTAAGAGTTTTCTTTGGGGGATCTTTTTCAGGAGGTGATTGGTGGACTCTTTCAACCTCTATTTTGCCTTCTGGTTCTAAAACATCAGGGCAATTTTCCTTGACAATTTCTTGAAGGATGATTTCTAGATTCTTTCTTTGATCATGGTGTTCAGGTAGTCCAATAATTTTTAGATTGTCTTTCCTGGGGTTTCTCAACTGTGAGAGGTATTAGTTGGGTGTCCTTTCTGAAGCCCCTCACACTCTGGCAAGCTGGTCACACACCCCAAGACCTCCACCCCAGACCACAATCCAGATCCAAGAAGGGTAAAGCAAGAGCGATTACCCCCCAGACTGGGACTGCTTGGAAGAGCCTGTCAGCTTCTTCCCCTGGTGCAGCTTGTGACACTTTGCCACATTGCAGCTTCAGCTCCTGGCCTGCAAACTGCAGGGGGATCCAGCGATCAGTCTGGAGTGTAATCGGTCCTGTTTTACCTTTTCTTTTTTAAAAAAATATTTTTCATTTTTTTAAGTTTCTAGACTAAATGAAAAGAAAATGGTCATTTATAAATGCAGAAAATGACTTCCCTGCCCCCTCAGAGGTATATATCACAGCTGGAGCTTGATTTCAAGTCTTATTCACTTGGATAGCAGTTTTCTATTTCCCATGTGACACTTCCTCTCTGTCTGAAAAAGTATATAGAAATTATTTGTAAAACCCTCAAAATATCAGTCATTAGATTTTAAAATGTTATATTGTACTAGATATTATAGAATCATAATAGTAACTATGACAATAGCAATAGTAATGATAATAATAATAACTGTCATTTATAAAGTACTTTTGCACTGACATCCTTAGCATTAGACAATTTCCATAGACCCTTATTAAATTTTCTTTGGATTTTGAAAAATGCCTTCCAGTTTTCTTGTTACCTTTGAGGAGCTTACATCCCAACTGGAGAGGCAAAACATAAGGATGTTGACAGCAAAAATAACAATAGCTTGGGGCAGGTAGGTGGTGCAGTGAGTAAAAGCCCTGGCCCTGGAGTCTGCATGACCGGGTATTGGTACTGGCCTCAGTACTTAGCACCCACACACAAATAACTAGCCTGTAACCTTGAGCAAGTTACTTAACCCCAATTGCTTTGAAAAAAAAAATAACAATAGCTTAACGGTCTGGGGAATTGTGGGCTAGATCTGCCATTCTACTAGTTCTATGATCTCAAGCAAGTGACTTCCATTCCATAAACTTCAATATCCTAAATTGTAAAATCTGGAGGTAGGATTAAACACATAAAGACACTTTTTGTTTGATCATTCTATGATTTTTAAAATTGGTCACAGTGTTAGTTATTGTTGCTTTGTCAGATGATTTGTTCATACAGTAATTGCTTAGAATTTTAGCTAAGCACTAGGACCTTAGGCTTAGGTGGTCATTGAAACATTTGATAGAAGTGAGTTGAGGGGAGCAGAGCCGAGATTGTGGAGTAAAAGCAGGAACTTATTTGAGTTATCTCAAATAACTGTAAAAATGACTAAACATATTTTAGAGGTACAGAACCCACAAAATGAGGACAGCCTGGCAATCTGGAAGGGTCTGCTGCTCCAGACTGGGAGTGGAGCACAGTTCCACATAGGCTGCACCAGCACAGACCTGCAGCACAGACCAGCCAGAGTAGCCATCAGAGGATCAAATCACTGGCAAATGTGGTGGTTTCTAGACTTCTCAATACATAAATGTCAAAAAGAAAGTAAAAGCTCAGTAGGGACAGAACTGTTGGAACTGGGGGAGAGAAGAGCATGATCCCCTGGCCTCTGCCCCCACAGCAGCAAAGGTGGCTGTGACCCAGAAAACTGCTTCCAGAGCTCCTAGCTACAGATGGTGGGAGGACCAAGTGACTGACAAAAGGACAATTCTTTGGAATCTCTTTGCTGATGCTGACGTAGGATTCTCTCTCATTGCCCTGCTTGGATCTAGGTGCCAGTCTTGGGTGGTGAGCCTGTAGTGAGGAGCACTGGAGTGGCAGAACTTGTACTTTTGCTGTGGAGAGGCAATGCTTCTCACAGTTCTAAGGCAGGTGCCTAGAAGAAGCTCTGACAAGAACTATGTAAAACTCCAGAAATTTGGGACATAACACTCTCCATTCTGGAAGTAGAGTTCTGCCATGGCAAAGAGCTCAATAGTCAAGTATTGACTGGCAAGATGAGCAAATAGAGGAAGCAAAATCAGATTGTAGAATCTTGTGTTGGTGACAAAGAGGATCAAAACAGAACCAGAAGAAGACAACAAAGCCAAAACTCCTTCATCAAAAGCCTCCAAGTAAAATAAGAATTGATCAAAGACCATGGAGGGGCTCAAATAGATTTTGAAAATTAAGTAAGAGAAATAGAGCAAAAATTGGGAAGAAAAACGAGAGTGTTGCAAGAACATCATGAAAGCAAGTCAACAGTTTGCTAAAGGAGAATCAAAAAATATTGGAGAAAATAACTTTAAAAAATAAACTAACTCAAATGGCAAAAGAGGTAAAAAAGCCAGTGAGGAGAAAAGTGCCTTAAAAAGCAGATTTGGGGGTAAATTGTTGTGGGCAGAGCCAAGATGGTGGAGTAGAAACAGCTCATCCAAGCCACTGTGCCCCCAGATTCCCCCCAAACTATGTAAAAGGGGACTCTGAACAACTTCTGGAGCCCCAGCACCCACAGAACAACACAGAGAAGCTGACCTCCTGCTGAGGACAGCCCAGCAGCCCTGCAGGAAGGACCAGTGCAGTGGTCTGGGAGCTGGCAGTGCACAGCGCACAGAGTGTGGGAAGCCTAGCCTAGCCAGAGCTGAAGTTCCCATGAGCCGAGGTTTTAGCCCCAGGGCACCAGGGCCAACAGCTGGCTGGAGGAACCCCAGAACACCAGTAGCTGTGGCGACTCCAGAATTATCAACATAGACATGCCTAGGACAAAGTAAGAGGTTAGTGTCCCATGGACTTCGGGACCTGTATTTGGGGAATGCGTCAGCTTCCTCCCCTGGGGGCTAGAAGCCGCTGAGGAGACACTCCATTTTGTAGTTTTCAGAGGCAGCTCAGGCTCCTGGCCTGCAATTAATTGTAGGGAGATCCAGCGATCAGTCTTGGGGGGTAATCGCTCTTGCTTTAACCTCCCTGGATCTGGATTGTGTTCTAGGGTGGAAGTCGTAGGTGGGTTTACAGCTTGCCAGAAATGGAAGTTGCCCCCCACACGTTTGGGACGAAAATTCCTCTATCTGGACTTAAAGCCATAGTGTGGCAACAAGCCCAAAAGTCAAGTAATTAAGTGGCAACATGCCAAGGCAAAGGAAACAGAAAAATGCAACCCTAGATTCCTATTTTGGGGGCATAGAGCGGGAAAAGGACTGTGAGGTCAGAAGTCCTGCTCCAAAAGCCCCAGGGGAAAACATGAGCGGGTTGCAGGCCATAGAGGACCTTAAGAAGGACTTTAAAAATCAAATAAGAGAAGTGGAGGAAAAATTGGAAAGAGAAATGAGAAGGATGCAGGAAAAGTATGAAATGAGGGTCAACAGCCTGACTGAGGAAAACAACACCTTAAAAAATAGACTAACTCAAATGGCAAAGGAGGCCCAAAAGGGCAATGAGGAGAAGAATGCCTTAAAAAGTCGAATTTGCCAGATGGAAAAAGAATCTCAAAAGCTCACTGAGGAGATTCATTCCTTCAGAGTTAGACTGGAGAAAATGGAAGCTAATGACTTTATGAGAAATCAAAATGCTGTTAAGCAGATCCAAACAAACGAAAGATTAGAAGGCAATGTGAAATATCTCATGGGAAAAACCACTGACCTGGAAAATATATCCACGAGAGACAATTTAAAAATTATTGGACTACCTGAAAGCCATGATCAAAGAAAGAACCTAGAGACCACCCTTCAAGAAATTCTCAAGGAAAATTGCCCTGATGTTTTAGATACAGAGGACAAAATAGAGGTTGAAAGAATCCACCGATCACCTCCTGAAAAAGATCCCAAAAAGAAAACTCCCAGGAATATTTTAGCCAGGTTCCAGAATCCCCAGATCAAGGAGAAAATCCTCCAAGCAGCCAGGAAGAAACAATTTCAATATTGTGGAAACACAATCAGAATAGCCCAGGACCTGGCAGCTTCTACACTGAGGGATCGAAGGGCACAGAATATGATATTCCAGAGGGCAAAAGAACTGGGAATGAACCCAAGGGTCACCTACCCAGCAAAACTGAGTATTTTGTTTCAGGGGAAAATATGGTCATTCAGTGGAATAGAGGACTTTCAAGCATTCTTGAGGAAAAAACCAGAATTGAATAGAAAATTTGACATCCAGACACAAGAAGCAAGAGATGCCTGAGAAGGTAATCAGGGAAAAGAAATCAAAAGGAACTTATTAAAGTTGAACTATTTACATTCCTATATGGAAAAGCAATAATTGTGACTGATGATATCTTTCTCACTATGAAAATAATGGAAGAAGGGTGTGTGGTCATATGAGTTCATATGTGAATGTGTGTGTATATGGTTACAGTTATATATGGATAGAGGGCATAGATTGAATTTGTTGGGAAGGGAGAATACTCAAGGGATGACATTATGAGGTGAGCGAGGAAAGTGGCAAGAGCAGATGGGGAGAGACAGGGTAGGGTATAGGATAAACTATCTTATGTAGAAGAAGCAAGGGTAAGTGGTTGTAAGGGGGGAAGAATAGGAAGGCAAAAAGGCAAAACCACATTCTCATTGAATTTGTTTCAGGGAGAGAATGACATACATGCTAAATGGGATATCTCAACCTGCAGCAGAATAGGGGGAAGGGGGATGAGAGGAGGGAAGATGGATGGGAGGGCATCCTTGCGGGGAGGGGTGGTTGGAAGTACCCACTATAGAAGAGGGACAGGATCTTGTGGGGAATGGACCAGGTGGGGGGTGGTTTGAGTGGGAGGTAATTGTAAGCAGCCTTGTACAATATATCTACTGTGATAATGTTTTGCATAGCTAGACATGTACAACATATACTGAATTACTTATCTCCCAAAAGGGAATGGGTGACAAGGGAAGAAGGAAATGGATCTGAAAGTCAAGGTCTTAACATTAAATATTTCAAATATATATAAATACTATTATTAATACTCTTTCGCTTATAATTGGGAGATAAAATGTGCAGGCATTGGGACACAAAGATTCACCTTCCTCTAATGGAAAAGTCGAAGGGGCTATGGAAGAAGGTATGGGAGAGAGCAGACTGGAGGAAGTGATATCTTGTGGGATTGCTATTCTGGGAGGTTGGGTAGGGGAATAACGGGGTGGGTGAAATGATTCTAACTCAAAATCTGGCGGAAATGAATGATGTAAAACAGAAGTTAATAAAGCATTTGTTTAATAGAAAAAAAAAGCAGATTTGGCCCGATGGAAAAAGAACTTCAAGAGCTCAGTGAAGAAAGTAATTTCTTCCAAATAAAATTGGAGCAAATAGAAGGTAATGACTTTATGGGAAATCGCGATATTATAAAACAGATACAAAAGAATGAAAAAATACAGAGCAATGTGAAATATTTCATTGGAAAAACCCCTGACATGGAAAATAGATCCAGGAGAGATAATTGAAAAGTTATTGGACTACCTGAAAGCCATGAAAAAAAAAGGAGCCTAGAAAACATGTTTCAAGAAATTATCAAGAAAACTGCTGTTTTTCCATAACTAGAGGGGAAAACAGATATTGAAAAAAATCACCAGTTACCTCTTGAACAACATCCCATAATGAAAACTCCTAGGAATATTATAGTCAGATTTCAGAATCCCCAGGTCAAGGAGAAACTATTACTAGCACTAAGGAAGAAAGAATTTGAGTATTGTAGAAACACAATCAGAATAACACAAGATCTAGCAGCTTCTACATTAAGGCATTGAAGGGCTTGGATAATTATATTCTGGAGGTCAAAGGAGCTAGAATTAAAACCAAGAATCACCTACCCCACAAAAATGAGTATTATATTTCCAGGGAAAATATGAACATTCAATGAAATAGAGGAGTTTCAAGGATTCTTGAAAAAAAGATCATAATTGAACCGAAAATTTCACTTTCAAATACAAGAATCAAGAGAAGAATGAAAAGATAAACAGGAAAGAGAAATCATAAGGAACTTATTAAAGTTGAACTGTTTACATTCCTAATGGAAATAAATATTTGTAACTCATGAGACTTTTCTCAGTATGAGGATAGTTCAAGGGAAAATATGTTTGTGTGTCTACATAGATACATACATACATATATAGTAACACACAGAGATATATGTATATGTATGTATAGATGTGTGCATGTGTATGTATATGTGTGTATGTGTATGTACATATGGGTACATGTATACCTAGAGAGAGTGCCCAGGTTGAGTTGAATATGAAAGGATGATATCTAAAAAAGTAAAATTAAGAGGTGAGAGAGGAATATAGTGGGAGGAAAAAGGGAGAGATAGATTAGGGTAAATTATCTCACACAAAAGAGGCAAAGACACGTGAATGTTATTACAATGGAGGGGAAGAGCAGGGAGGTAAAAAAGGACAAGTCAACCTTACCCTCATTGGACTTGGCTTAAAGAAGGAATAGTATACACACTCAATTGGGTATTTTACCCTATAGGAAAGTAGGGGAGAGAGAGATAAAAGGGGGGGGTGATAGAAGGGAGGGAATATTGGGGGGAGGGGTAATCAGAAGCAAACACTTTGGAAAAGAGTCAGGGTGAAAGGAGGAAATAGAATCAAAAGGGGATGAGATAGGATAGAGGGAAATATAGTTAGTCTTTTACAACATGACTACTGTGGAAATGTTTTGTATAGCTACACATATATAACCTATATTGAATTGCTTATATTCTCAGTGTGGGTGGGTGAGGAGGGAAGAAGGGAGAGAATCTTGAACTTGAAGTTTTAAAAATATGCTTTAAAAAATTGTTGCTACATGCAACCAAGAAATATGATACAGTCAATGGGGGATAGAAATTCATCTTGTCCCACAAGAAAGTTAGGGGTAAGGGCATAAGGGGAAGGATGGGGGGGATATATGAGAGAGCAGACTGGGGGAAGGAGTAATCTGCATGCTTGCCATCATGGAGTGGGGTGTAGGGAAGAGATGGGGAGAACATTTGGAACTCAAAATCTTGTGGAAATGAATGTTAGAAACCAAAAGTAAATAAATTCTGAAAAAAAACAGAAATGAGCTAAGAAGCAGAAAGAAAAACTTCACACACAATTAAATTTTTCTTATATGTGTGAATATATTTATATATTCCATTCATACTTTAAGTGACCAATCAGCTCAATATTTGAAATACTTTGCTTCCATTCTATGGAAAATCTTAAGCACTCTTTTTTTTTAGTTAAACAAATGCTTTATTAACTTCTGGTTTACATCATTCATTTCCACCTGATTATGAGTTCATTTTCCCCCATTTTCCCTACCCACCACCCCAGAATAGCAGTCCCACTAGATATCCCCTCATCCAATCTGCTCTCTCCCATATCTTGTCCCATATCCCCTTCAGCTTTGCCATTAGGGCAAGGTGAATTTCTGGGCCCCAATGCCTGGACATCTTAGGAAACATTTAATTTTAAAACTTCGATTTTCAGATGCATTCCCTTCCTCCCTTGTCACCCACTCCCTCTGAGAAGATAAGCAATTCAGTATGTGTTGTACATGTATAGCTATGCAAAACATTACCATAGTAGATATATTGTAAAAGACTGCTTATATTTCCCTCCCACCCGTCTCGCCTCCCACCTGGTCCATTCCCTACTTTGATCCTGTCCCTCTTTGATAGTGGGTACTTCCAACCTCCCCCCCCCAGAATGCCCTCCCCTCCATCATCCCCCCTCTCATCCCCCTTTCCCCTACTCAGGAGAGTGAGTGAGGGTAAAATATTCCATTTAGTATGTATGTGATTCTCTCCTTGAGCCAACTTCAATGAGAATATGCTTTTGCTTTTTGCCTTCCTGTTCTTCCCCTCCCCTGCAACTACTACCCCTTGCCTCTTCTACATGAGATAGTTGACCCTACCCTGTCTCTCTCCATCCCCTCTTGCCACTTTCCTCTCTCACCTCTTCACTTCACCCCTTAAGAATCATCCCTTCCTTGGGGCGGCTAGGTGGTGCAGCGAGTAGAGCACTGGCCCCGGAGCCAACAGGACCCGAGCTCTGATCTGGCCCCAGACACCCAACATGCAAACAAAAACCCAGCTGCATGACCCCAGGCAAGTCACCCAACCCTAACTGCTCTCCAAAAAAAAAAAAAAAGAATCCTCCCTTCCCATCAAATTCAACCTGTGCCCTCTATCCATGTATACCTATGAACATATGCCATGTACCCTTCTTCAATTGTTTTCATAATGAGAAAGGTTTCATCAAACAAAGTTATTGTTTTTCCATGTAGGAATGTAAATAGTCCAACTTTGATAAGTTCCTTTTGATTTCTTTTCCTTGATTACCTTCTCAAGCATCTCTTGCTTCTTGTGTGTGAATGTCAAATTTTCTATTCAACTGTGGTTTTTTCCTCAAGAATGATTGAAAGTCCTCTATTCCACTGAATGACCATATTTTCCCCTGAAACAAGATACTCAGTTTTGCTGGGTAGGTGACCCTTGGCTTCAATCCCAGCTCTTTTGCCCTCTGGAATATCATATTCCATGCTCTTTGATCCCTCAGGGTAGAAGCTGCCAGGTCCTGGGCTATCCTGATTGTGTTTCCACAATATTGAAATTGTTTCTTCCTGGCTGCTTGTAGTATTTTCTCCTTGATCTGGGAGTTCTGGAGCCTAGCTATAATATTTCTAGGAGTTTTCCTTTTGTGATCTTTTTCAGGAGGCGATCTGTGGATTCTTTCAACCTCTATTTTGCCCTCTGGGTCTAAAACATCAGGGCAATTTTCCTTGAGAATTTCTTGAAGGATGATTTCTAGGTTCTTACTAGCTTCCATTTGCTCCAGTCTAACTCTGAAGGAATGAATCTCCTCAGTGAGCTTTTGAGATTCTTTTTCCATCTGGCAAATTTGACTTTTTAAGGCATTCTTCGGCTCATTGCCTTTCTGAGCTTCTTTTGCCATTTGAGTTAGTCTATATTTTAAGGTGTTATTTTCCTCAGTCAGGCTGTTGACTGTATTTTCATACTTTTCTTGCATCTTTTTCATTTCTCTTCCAAAATTTTCTCCCACTTCTCTTATCTGCTTCTTAAGGTCCTCTATGGCCTGTAGCCAGCTTGTATTTTTATTTGGGGCTTTTGGTGCAGGAGTTCTGACCTCACAGTCCTCCTCTATACTTTGAGCCTCTTTGCCCCTAAAATAGGAGTCCAATGTTGAAAATTTCTGTATATTTTGTTTCTTTTGCCTAGGCATGTTGCCACTTAATTACTTGATTTTGGGGCTTGTTGCCATGGTAGGACTCTGCCACCAGACATGGGAGCTTCCACCCAAATGTGGGGTCTTCACAACTTCCGCCAGTTGGTTGGCCTCTGTAAAGCCTTCACCCACTCTGGCAAATTGTATACCCACCCCAAACTTCCCCCCCAGACCACAATCCATATCCAGTCAGTTTAAAGCAAGAGTGATTAACCCCCAGACTGATTGCTGGACCTCCCTACAGTTCGCAGACCAGGAGCTAGAGCCACTTCTGATGCTGCAAAATAGCTTCTGTGCCATGTTTCTATAGCAGCTTTTCACGCCCAGGGGAGGAAGCCACATGTTCCCCAAATACTGGTCCCAAAGTCCATAGGGCACTAACCTCTCACTTTGTCCTAGGCATATCTGTGCTGATAATTCTGGAATCGCCACAATTGTTGGTGTTCTGGGGTCCCTCCAGCCGGCAGAAGGCCTGGCCGCCCTGGGTCTAAAACCTTGGACCTGGGCTGGGCTCTGCGCGCTGCACTGTAGGTTCCCAGTGCCTTGTGCTGCCTGCTCTCAGAGCACTGTGCTGGCAGCTTCCTGCAGGGCTGCTGGGCTGTCCTCAGCAAGAGGTTAGCTTCTCTGTGCAGTTCTGTGGGTGCTATGGCTCCAGAAGTTGTTTGGAATCCCCTTTCACATTGTTTGAAATTTGTGTGGGGCAGAGCACATTGGAAATGCTGTTTCTATTCTGCCATCTTGGCTCTGCCCCACACTTGAAATTAAGTATGTAAGCACTCTTCAAATTGAGTATGCACACTGTTCTCCAATTAATGGATATAATTTTTTTTTTTTCACTGCTTCCACCTAGGAAACTAGATGTGCAGTTTAAAAATGTTCTTCCCTCCTTTCTTAATCCCTATTATCAGTTCTCTGAGTTTTTTCATTAATATATGTCTCTTCTCTCCAAATTTATCTCCAAGCAAAGGTCTTTGTCTCTTTCTGTACAGTAGTTAGTGTTAGGTTCACCACATATGCTTAGCAAATATATTTTTATCTGATTGGTAACTACTCCCATGAATTCTGTTTAACAAATATTGAGATGTAATCTTTATAGCTCCTGAGAATTTGTTTAAGCTCTTTCCTATATCTATATTTAATGTATCAGATTCTTACAGCCATAATACTTATTTAATAATCTGAGGTCTGAATATAGTAATGTAAAAAACAAAAATAAAAAACTAAACAAACCAAAAATAAATAACTAATACCACAAACTAGATAATGAGTCAAGAAGCCTGAGTTGCAGAACCAGTTTGGCTACTAATTTATCTTTTAAATTCAACATTTCTGGGCCTCGATTTCCTTATCTATAAAAAGACTGATTGTATGAGATTACAAAAGATCCTCATAATTTCAGGATAACTTGTACTAAAAAATATCCATTTAAAGTAATTCTATTTAAACAGAAGGGAATATTTCAAAAAGAAGACAGAAAAGAAGAGGAATGGAGAGAGGAAAAGAGGAGACAAAAGAGGGAAGTGTCAGGAGGACATTTTTAAAAGCAAATCCTTAGAAATTTTAGAACAAACAAAAATGAATCAAATATTTATATTTTGTTTATTTTTTTCTGAAATAACTGTATCAGGACACAATAATAAATCCTTCACTTCAAATTGACTTTTATAGCACAATTATAAAGAAGATTGTAGCAAAAATATCAAAAGATTTTATTGTTTCCCTATAATGTCTCAATATTATGATTTCAGATAATATTTTGAAACCCTACTAAAAATAAGTAAAGGAAAATTAACTAAGAGACTACCTAAATAATGGAGATGGACAGGGACAGAAACTACTGATAAAAAGGAATGGAATACTTAAGTAGAAACTTATACATATATATATGTATATATTGCCTTTTTGGAGGGCATTTGGGGTAAGTAACTTGCCCAAGGTAACACGGCTACGTTTTTGTTTGTGTGTGTTAAGTGTCTGAGGCCAGATCCGAACTCAGGTCCTTCTGACTCCAGGGCTGACGCTCTACTCACTGAGCAACCTAGCTGCCCCAGTAGAAACTAATCTTATAAGTGGGCATTTCTTCAGCGAATATTTTTTGAAGTTTGTTCTTCTTTGCAACTTGATATAGTGACAGCATTTCATAGTGGAGAGATAGCCTGTCCCAGAGTCAGGAAAACTTTGGTTCAAGTCCTAACTTTGATTGGTACTGGTATAGCAGCCTTGGAAAAATCATCTAACCTCTCAATATCCCAAGTAACTTGCTAGTATTAGATATTGTAGGGCTTATCCCATCCAAAGTGTCACAATAAGAATTCAAATTATTTGGGATTTGAATTTCCTACATTCCATCCAGACTTAATAACCAACTCAGACAAAAATGAGCCGTAGGCATCTGAGTCAAAACCTGGTCTATGTCCACATGCACAATTTATGGGCCAGTTAATATCATGTACCTGAAAAACAGTGTAGCATACTGTGAATCATTCTTTTTACATTTACTAGCATGCTGAACCTGGACAAATCATCTAAACTCCCTGAGTCTTATTTTCCTCAGCTATAAAGTGGGGATTATAAACTGCTGTACCATAGGATTACTCTAAGGCTCCAATGATATAATTTATCATAAACACTGAATAAAATTTCAAATGTTATATGGATTCTTATCATCATCATTTTCTTCAAGACCATGAAGTGGAGTTTTCATTATGCATGATGCAACTAATGGTACAATGGAAGTGGTGTTTAAGTCCTTCAACAAAGTTATTTTCTTCCAAATTGAGGTGATGTATTTAGTAAATTACCATGAGAATAATTGGATTATTTAAAAAAGATGGAAATTTAAATTGAGCACTTAAGGGGATTTTGTAGCTATACATTAATTTAAAAATCTGTATATTAGTTACAATAATATAAACATACTTCTATAAGCCTTATATTTGACAACAAAAAAATAATTTGTTACATTCATGAATACAATATATAACCAAATAATTTCAACTCTTTCACTAATAATAAAATGAATATTTAAACTATGAAGAACACCAATTGCAGTAAAATAACAATAAAAACCCTCCCCAAAACAAAAGGCATACTTGTATCCAAGTTAAATAATAATGCAATCTTTTAAAAAATCACTTTTCCTTTCTCTGTCCTTCAGGTGGCAATAGGTCATTTCATTCATTTTGACCTGCTGGATCTGTTTCAGGATAGTATTAGCTGTTTGTTAGTATCGTGATTAAATATACTTGCTTAGCCTTCTTCCAGTTTTAGCATCTCCCAGAATAAACCCTCTTTATTCTCACCCTTAGCTACTTTCTGCTTTTTTTCCCATTGCTAATGGTTCTGAATAACATTTTTAAAGGGAAATACCCATAACTATCTCTTAATCTTCCTAATCCACCTACTCTGGAATGTTTCCTTAGGGATAAAGTCCCATTTTCCCCTGAGGTTTAGAACTTTATTCATTCAGAACATTAACAGCTAAACAGTTTTCTTCACCAACGTCAGATATTAGTATAATTCTACCATCACAAAAGTGTGTTGATTAGAGCACAGCTGCTGAAAGATGCTTGCTAATTCCAATCAACACAACTGATAGAAAAAAATGTAAAGTTTTCTAAATCATTTTCCTCCTTATGAGTTTCAGCATTAAATCCATAACAATATAGCTTCTTTTTGAAATCAGTTGTTATAAAGAGGTTATTTCTTATTATGAATGATTTTTCTAAAGTGAGGAATTTGTTTTCTTTCCGAGAACATTGAAGTCTTAATCCATGATTTTGTTAGTATTAGAAAACCTGACTGATGTGCTAATTCTTTCACTAATATAGGTTGGCAACTCTTCTGCTACTTATTGCCTTAGAGAGTTTCCTGAGAAATGAAGTGACTTTCCCATAGTCATACCCCTAGTATGTGTCACAGGCAAGACTTTAAACTCAGATGTTTTTGATGTGGAGGCCATTGCTCTCTCTACTATGCCATGCTGCTTCTCTAAAATCTTAGATGTACTTTTAATACATTTAAGATGTACTTTTAATTTTCTAATTGTTCTCTTGGTATAATATTAATATATTATTTAGACAATTGGATCTTTTGTATTTTCCTTAAAATAGAATTTAAATTAAAATAAGCCACTGTTACAAAGAGCCACACCTCCCTCCCCTCACCTTAGAATCATGATTTAGAAATGAAGATCTCACAAACATTATCTTGTTCATTTCATTTTATGAGTGAAGGGACTGAAGTCCAGAAAACTGAAGTCATGACCTAATGTTACAAGAGTAATATAGAGTCATTGATAGTTCTGAATCTGATTTTTTAAATTAAATCTTATCAAATTTTTATGTTCATGAATATAATCTGTATCTCAATATGTCTGTTGCTACCTTTCCTACTGCAACAGACTATTTTTACAATTTGGATCCCTTCATCAGCTGTGAGATATATTGGCATTGTACTCTGATACTTGAATAATCACAAGGCACATTTCTGTTAGAACACAGACTTGTACATCTTCTATAAATTATTAATCCAGTAGGGAATTTGTAGAGGGTTTTAATAAAGTTGTAAACACAGGGAATGCAAAGCCATCATTTGACATACACTGTTTTAATCTATAAAACAGTGAAGAGTGGTTGTTATCATATCCATCTGTAGCAATAGAAAGTAATTCTGACAAGCTTGGGAATAAATACATTGAATATGATGCACATTTTTCACTTGAGTCTGACATCTAACTTCATGAATAAAAAAGGTGCCATTTATCATACTGTGATAGTGACACACATCGTATTCATCATGCTTGTAAAGAAATGAGTTGGTTCCTGATGCTGTTTTGAGGTATTGCTTAGTAATTATACCATACAAACATGTCAACACAATATTGCTTTATATGGTGTAGAGAATAACTATTTGTAAATTATCTTCCACTTTGTATTAACATTTATGTTGGCTGGAATGTGGTAAAGGATGTTGATCTGTTCCATGCACATTCTGAGTGGTTTTATCCTGGACATGGAAAGATCCATGTTATTGATTTTTACAGTTGAAAAGTATATCTTTTGAATTTGACATCTGGGATAGTTCATAAGAGTAAGTATTGCTAAGAAAACACAAATTTGGGTTTATGTTAGAGATTTTTTGCCTATACTGATTATATATAGAAACTAAAGAAGTCATAAACAGGCTAATAAGATTAAATTATTTAGTGAACACTAATGACCTTTTTTCATTTACAATGCAGTACAGTTGAATGGAAGTAATTATTAATTTGACAATAAAATTTGCCTCTTTTTCCTCCATCATTTACTTCTAGGGCAAGAAAGGGAAGATGTGAGGTGACAGCTGGCTTTTTTTGCTTTTTTTGTGACTTAGTAGCAAAACTTCATTTTGTATTTTCCCGTGTATTACTATTTTCCTAATTATATGTAAAGATAGTTTTCAACATTCATTTTTATAAGATTTTGAATCTGAGGATGACCCATATGTACAAAATAGCAGCTCTTTCTTTGGTGGCAAAGAATTGGAGATTAAGGGAATGCTCATCAATTGGGGAATGGCTGAACAAGTTGTGGTATATGAATGAGATGGAATACTATTGTGCTACAAGAAACGAGGAGCAAATGGAATTCATATCTAACTGGAGAGTCTTATATGAACTAATGCTGAGTGAGAAGAGTAGAATCAAGGGAAATTTGTACACAATTACAGACACAATGTATGTGTGATGACCAACTTTGATAGACTGGACTCTTCTCAGCAATGCAAGGTTATAAGTCAACCGCAAAAGACTCATGATGGAAAGAGAAGTCAACATCCAGAGAAATAACTAGAATGAACTGAGTTTCAATCCAGATTGAAGCAAACTACCTGCTCTTTTTCTTTTTCTTGTTTGGTTTTGTTTCTTCTTTCCCATTGTTCATTACATCTGATACAATCCTTCTTTATAACGTGACTAATGTGAAAGTATTTGCAGATCCTATACTTGATTGTATGCCACCCACAAAGGGGTTGGGGGGGAACAGGAGGGAAGGAGAGGAAATTTGAAACTCAAGGAATTGTGGAACTGAATCTTGTAAACTAAAAGTAAACAAACAAATTAATAAAGACCAAAAAGTTAAAAAAAAAGATTTTGAGTTTGAAACTTTTCTCTTTCCATTTTCTCCCCTCCCTAAGACAGCAAACACTCTGATATTGATTATACATGTACAATCATGTCAAACATATTTCAACATTAGCCATATTGTGAAAGAGGAATAAAAAAAGGAAAAACCACAAGAAAGAAAAATGCTAAAATGAAATACTTCAATTTGGATTCATACTCCATAGTTCTTTCTCTGAACATGGATAGGATTTTTCATCATGAATTGTTTGGAATTGTCTTTGATTATTATATTTCTGAGAATTGTCTATCATAGTAGACCATCATAGAATGTTGTTGTTACTGTGTGCAAAGTTCTGCTCATTCTGTTTACTTCACTCTGTATCAGTTCATGTAAGTCTTTCCAGGATTATCTCAAGTCTGACTGCTCATTATTTCTTATGCAACAATAGTATTCCATTACATTCATATACCATAACTTGTTCAATCATTCCCCAAGCAATGGGCTTTCCCTCAATTTCCAATTCTTGGCTACCACAAAAAGCTGCTATAAATATCTGTGTACATGTGGGTCCTTTTTGCTTTTTAATGTTTTCTTTTTGGATACTTACCTAGTAGTGGAATTGCTAGATCAAAAGGTATGCACAGTTTTATACCTCTTGGGGCATAGCTCTAAATTGTTCTCTAGAATGTTTGATCCAATTCACAACTCCACCAACAATGCATTAGTGTTCCAACTTTCCCCCATCTTCTCCAACATTTCTCATTTTCCTTTCCTGTAATATTAACCTATCTAATTGGTGTGGGGTGGCATCTCAGAGTTGTTTTGATTTTGATTTCTCTAATCAATAGTGATTTAATGCATTTTTCATATGACTATAGATAGCTTTCATTTCTTCTTCTGAAAACTGCCTGCTCATATCCTTTGACCATTTGCTAATTGCAGAATGATGTGTATCATTATAAATTTGACTCGTTATAGATAGATAGATGGAGTTATATGTGTATGTAGTATATATGTATAAATGTGTATATGTATGCATATATATTTGACAAATGAGGACTTTATCAGAAGCACTGAGAGTAAAAATTATTTCACAACTTTCTGTTTTCCTCCTAAACTTGGCTGCATTGGCTTTCTTTGTGCAAAAACTTTTTTTAACATTAATGTAATCAAAATGGTCCATTTTGAGTTTCTTAATGTTCTCTGTCTCTTGTTTTATCATAAATTCTTCCCTTTGCCATAGATGTGACAGGTAAACTATTGTTTGCTCTCCTAATTTGCTTATGGTATCACCCTTTATGTCTAACTCATGCACCCATCTCTGTGCAAGATATTGGTCTATGCCTAGTTTCTGCCATACTATTTTCCACTTTTCCCAACAGTTTATATCAAATAGTTAGCTCTTATCCAAGATGCTAGAGTCTTTGGGTTTATTAAGCAGTATCTCACTATAATCATTTACTACTGTGTTTTGTGTACCTATCTTATTCCACTGACTCACCACTCTATTTCTTAGCCAATACAAAATAGTTCTGATGTTTGCTTCTATTCCTTCCTGTAACTCACTTGACTTCTGTCAGAATGTGGATGCTATACCACTTGGGAACTATATATATTTAGTAGGAGATAACCTACTAAATCTTCCGATACTGTTTCAATCAAAATATCAATGTTACAATGTTGATGTTTTCATAGGGAGCCTATTTTTAGTCTGTATAGCATTATATATGAATCAAAGTACACAGTACAAAGTACACAGAGTGATAATGAGAAAGTATGACTTCTGATACAAGCATTATGTAAATAATATAATTTAACATTCCAATTTTGTAAATATATATGTATATATATATGTGTGTATACACACACACACACATATATATATATAGTTTACAACATGCAGTTCCACAAGCTTTTGAGTTTTAAATTTTCTTACCCTCCCCAAGATGCCATGCAATCTGATATAGGCTCTACATATACATAAACACATTTTCGCATTGGTCATGTTGCAAGAAGAATTATAACCAATGGAATAATATTCCAATTATTAAACATCATTCCTTTTAAAGAATTGACTAGACATTTGTAAGTATAAGCTAAACCAACCAATGGCATCCAACATTCTGCCTCATTGATCACCACTTCCTCACAGACATATTCCAATGGAAATTAATGCTCAAAATCTTTGTGTCATAAAATTGTGCTTCTGAACTACCTTCTGCACTAAAAAAAAGATTTATTGCATTAATATGCTATATTAGTGGTGATTAGATTAGATTACTGTGTCATTCTTTAGAATTTGATCATGCAAATTGAATTCTTTATTCAATATGATACTCAAATAAAAGTTTAAAAATCTGAAAATGCTAATGTCCTTTATGACACATGTAAGAAAAATGTTCTTGTTTTGTATGAGGTAGGAGAGATTTCTTTTAAAAGCTTCTCCTTTATTGTACTACTCTAAATAGTTCCTTTGCAGCATCATCATCATCATCATCATCATTTCTGTGAAGAGGTAGGAAAAGAGAGATGATCTTTCCTACCTCATACATCACAAGAAATTTTTCTTTTACATGTGTCATAAAGGGCAGATCACTACTTCCTGAAGACAGCTATTCTATTTTTGTACAGCTCTCATAGCTGGAAAGTTTTTCCTTACATCATTAGTAAATGTACTTTTTTGAAATTTCCATCCATTGCAAAATGCCCCTGACCAATTAGTCTGATAACCCAGGAAATGAAAAAAGAATAAGGTTACTCTGGAATGTATTATCTTGATAGTTACTTGTTGTTACATTTTGCTTCCAAGTGTTTACTACACATTAATAATACATTACAAAATTTAACCAGGAGCTATAGTAAAATTCCCTAACCTAATGTTTCATGTGTCTTTGGACAATTTATTTGACATTGTCATTTGACAATTCATAATATTTCCATTCATAGAATTTTCATTCTTCATAATTTTTTGAAAATTGGGATATTTCCATTATTTGCTTTTGTAGTAGTTCTCTCAGTTTCTATCTCTATTTTAAAGATTGTTGACAGTGGCTCAGCAATCACACCCACCAATTATTTCTGTATTAAAGGATGTATTTTATTTGGTCGGGTGACTTGAATTCATTGAGGTCAGCTAAGTGCTCTCTTTAAGTTTAATTTGGTGGAAAAAATAAAAACAAAAAGAGGATCCTATTTGAAACTCCATCATGCTAATTGCCAAAAGAAAGAACATTTGTATCTAATGAATACATTTTGAGAAAAAAAAGACATGTAAATTTTTCACTTCAAGCCATAGAACCAAAATGCTCTTAGTCCCTCATCATATTCTTTTCCTGTTTCTGCTGTTTTGATTCTTCAAGTGTCTCCTAATTTAACCACTGAAAACTCCTGACATTCCATTCCAGGTTTCTGCATCAGAGACATAACTGGCTAATTTTGCACCTAAGGCAAGAATATAAAATTATGTTCCCTTATAATTGCAAAGCAATTATTTTAAATATTTTATGTATTTTGTCTTTGTCCATCAGCTTTGAACACTAAAGACAAGTGCCTAACTATTCATATTCTTCTTAAAACTATGTTTACAACTATGATAAATCTTTTGTGGCCTTGCTTTGGACTCTCAGTCCTCTCTTTAACTTTTTAATCTTTTTAAATCTTTAACTTTTTAAATCTTTCAAAGGCCCAATAACAGAATTGTTTCTTTTCCATTCAATTCAAATATCTTACTTAAAGTTGACTCCTTCATTTTGGCTTTTGAAATGATTGAACAATAAGAACAGAGATCTAAATAGCTAAACAGATTTTAATTACACTTGTATTTTGTAAGATTCCAGAAATGGATATTACTGATTCCTTTGCAACTTCAAATCACTACAATTCTATTTTCTGTATCTACTATCTGTGTGCAATGGTGTTCTTGAAATGCTGGAAATGTAGAAGTCATTCCTTCTTTGAAGTTGTTTTTTTTTAATGTTGAAGCTTCAGTTATAATTTATGATTAATAGTTTTAAGACTTTTTGATCTTCTTCCCTGGCCTGTTTGTGCTTTTCACCTCCCACCAAATTGCTTTTTATATGTTTTATCTCCTTATCTATACATGTGATGCCCTTTCCACATAAATAGAACATGGACTCCCTTAGGGATACAAAAAAAGGGCTTTGTATCCTTAATGCCTGGAGCAGGTCATGGCAAACAAGAGGTACTGAATAAATGAATGTTCATTTGAATTAAATTTATATGAGTTGAATGGTCCCTTTATACCTATGAGGCTAATAAGGTAGTGACCTTTTTGTCACTAGAAGAATTTACTCCTTTTTATTATTCTTTCCCCTTAAAATGACCATGCCATTCCTTTAGCTGTAGGAAAGAATGAAAAATCTTTCCTACATCCCCAAAATCCCCACTGCCTACCAGGCTTTGTTTTTTCTCCCAAATGCTAAGTATTGATAATCATTATATACCATTTTTAAAATCAAAGTCTGCATTAATCAAACAGCCTTTTTGGCCTTACTTTAAAAAATGCCTTTTTCCTTGGTCAGGAACTCCAGGCACCAGATAAGGCTGAAAGTGAGATTTCCCCTTTTCTTGGGACGTATTTCTTGAAGGAGGAGCCAAAGGGACCCAACAGCTCCATTGTTCTCTGAGTAAACTCAGAGAATATATCTTCCCCCAAACAGGGCTAACTTAAGAGCAATCTTTCTTCTACCAAGGATAAGACCCTGAACCTAAGGCAGTATCTTGAATAATGGAACCTTTTCTTATCTAAATATTTTGTGGGGCATGTATTATGTTATTGTATGTTAATGATAAAGAAAACATAGATGTTCTAAGTTGACACCTCATCAATTCATTGTAATCATAAATTATACCCTGAATTGGTCTGGCTCTAAAATGTATTTAAGCTTTCTCATTACATTGTTCAGGCAGTTAGAACTCAGCTTCTAACTAATTATACAAGTCTGCTAGTCTTAAGGGAATAAATGCTGTAACTGTATACCACCTAGCCTGTTGCCTCCTTTAACAAAGCTTTTTAAAGGTTAAAAGTATGTTTACAAAAATTAGGAGCTTTCAACAATTAAAAGCATCATATGTAGTTTTTTTTCCAAAATCACATATAATGCCTATATTTTCAGAATATAAACAACTTATATTCATACCATTCTTAGGACATGTTAAAATTTGCTATTTGTCCAAATTTGGATCACTAGTTACTTATATTTATGCAGTGTTTTAAGATTTACTAAATATATCATTTACTGCAACCATTTAAGCATGAATTCCCATGAATATATTTATTCCCACAATGTTTTGCATAAAGATCCCAAAATTAAAGCGTCTAGTTTTCAATTCAATAAGCCATAACATTTTTCATATCTGTGCATTATAAAGACAGAGTTATGTATTAAAAAAAAGTCCTGGATTTGAAGTCAAAGAAGTAGGCTCAAGTGTATAGTGTGTAATATTCTCTGGAATTCAATTTCATGATCTGTAATATGAGAGGATTAGACTACATAATCTCTAATATCACTTTCCACTATAACATTGTGATGATTTCAATTTGTATTTTGTATATGCCACTTTAGATCATAACATCAAGATAGAAAGATAAAAGTGAACTATGAGGTCATCTAACCTAATTATCTTATTTTACAACAAAGAAAACACAGCAGGTTATATTATTTTTGCCCAGGGCCATACAGGTAATAAGAATCAAAGAACTCAAGAGCTACTAGTCTTTCCCCTGTAACACAGCTGTATGATCTTTAGGCAAGTCACTTAATGTCTCTGAGTTTTAGTTTCCACAACAGTAAAGTGCCAAGTGATGAATCTGTCTATCTCGTAAGACTAGGATGAAGATAAAATGGTTATGGTATTTTGTAATCTCTAAGGTTTCTAAGTAAATGTCAGTACTCAAACAATAATTCATATCAATTCATATTTTTTTTCACATCAGCCCTGTACATAGTACAAGAATGACCCCCATTCCTCTGGAAACTGACCACTATAGAGGTGTAATAACTTCCCCAGGATCACACATAGAATTACAGAGAGAGCTCTAACTCAAATTCAAGACTTATTACTATAAGACTAATGTTTCTTTTCTTGTACCATGCTACTTCTCAAAACAATGTTTAAGACTTATTAAACTTACAACCTCTTCGCAAGAATATTTCATGGCTAGCTTTCTGCATGAAAGTTGAGTGACTAAAGGTAAACCTGTATAAAAGATTTATTGAGGGGGTGGCTAGGTGGCACAGTGAATAGAGCACCAACCCTGGTGTCAGGAGGACCTGAGTTCATATCTGGCCTCAGATACTTAGCACAAAAACTAGCTGTGTGACCTTGGGCAAGTTACTTAACCCCAATTGCCCTCCAAAAAAGGAAAAAAGAAAGATTTATTGAAATTTTCCACATGTGAGAGTTAGGAAAATACAGAAAATAATCCTGAATTGTAGTAAAGAGATGTATGTAGATGCTCTCTTGATTCATTTACTCAACACAAACTGCCTTAGCAGGTTAATTTCCCATAAAAGAAAATATTGTTCTTAGGATTTTAACAATAACCCTAATAGTGAGGCTTCTAACATTTTAGCTCTTGACTCCTCATCTGCTGTGCTTCCCACTATTAGTCAACAATTAGTCTCTATTGGATTCCATTTTTATGGAATTTATTGAGAAACAATAGTAACAACATTGGTTAACAAAAAAAATGCCTTCCAACCCAGTAGCATACTTTCCCAAGGACAGTGTGCTCAAATGTAAAGTACAGAATGGTAGTGAGGCACATATATAGAGAAAACAAGTCAAAGCTTGGTGAAAAGTCATTCTTAAAACAGATAGAAGTCTTACTCCTCCATTTAGTTGTATTATGTTAATTGGTTCACCATTCAAGCTGTTCTATCTCAGTGCCAACCCAAGCATAGATCTTAGTCATAACAACCAAGGGTATTAGTCTCTTGTTGGAGGGGAAGTTCTTCTCATATTGTTAATGACCCTATTTAATGTAGTATTCTTATGAAATTAGAAGTTTAATACTTTAGAAGTTTCCAAAAATGTACTAGACATCTCTTTTCTGATACTTAATAGTTAATATTTGTTTTACTTTACTTCAACAAACAGGGATCTGCTATTTCTTAGGGTTTCAATGATAAAGGACAACTCATAACTTGCTTTCAAAAAATATAAGATGACTTTGGCTCATATAATCTGCTTTTTTATGAGATTATATACATTTTATTTTTTTTGGAGGGCAGTTGGGGTTAAGGAACTTGCCCAAGATCACACGGCTAGTGTGTGTGTGTGTGTGTGTGTGTGTGTGTGTGTGTGTGTGTGTGTGTGTTAAGTGTCTGAGGCAGGAATCAATCTCAGGTCCTCCTGATTCCAGGCCCAGTGCTCTACTCGTTGTGCCACCTAACTGCCCCAGGATAATATATTTTAATTACGGTGAATTCCTGTGATCATAGAAGAAGAAAAAGAAGAACATGAGGAGGAGAAGGAGGAGGAGGAGGAAGAAGAAGATAAAAAAAGAGGAAGAAGAGGACAATGATAAGAGTTTGCAATAAAATAATTGAACTTTCAATTTGCTGCTAAAATTTATGTTTCCTAGATAATACCTATATCTAGTTTGCTTGTCCGTATCTATGATTTCACCAGTAAGAATACCAGTTTAAAATTTCCTCCACTATACCAGGTCAGTAATAAATAAATCAATGACTTCAAAGTCTTTGATAATGGTCTAGTGGCATGTCTTAACTAAATTTAATAACTCAGATATATTAAAGAGAAGATGAACCCAGCTCTACAGAAGAAGTACCCAACTCCTCCTGATTCCAAGGGCAGTATGCTATTATAAATGCTCCTCTTTTCATGAACAATACAGCAATTATTAAGTTATAAGCAATATTTGTCTCATTTATATTAATTTTATTAACCTGTTAATGTATTTCTATTATATCTATCTACAAACTGTCATTAGAATGTTCCTCTGCAATTTATTCTTCCTAAATTAGATAGGTGTGATTTCTCAAGGTGTGAATGACACTTCTATGGCTTCAAGGCTATTGTGAATCAAAAGACCTTACAAATTACCTTCTTCAAAAACCAGCAGGCTTCCTGTAATATTTATTTTATAATGAGATGCATATAAAGTTATTTGCAAACCTTAAAGACAATAATAATGCTATTATCATTGGAGATAATTTTAATCTCATTTTCTAGATTTGCTATTTATTATGACTAGTACTGGCAATTAAGGAAGGGAGTGATTTACCTCCAAGTAGGGCTGTTGTCTTGCTTAAGAAGTATCACTTCAGTATATATCCATCCCAAACCAGAGAGCTGCCTTTTTATTCAGAGATACTCTTTAAATATCGCAATATAATAAATAATGTCACAAATAAATGAATATTTTTGAACCTCAGTTTAAAACAAAGAGCCTCCATATTGTTGAAGGCATAATAATTTACATTGATATTAGTTGTTCTTTATTTTTCAAGTTCTAGTTTCCATGTAATATATAATCCTACACTTCCATCATTCCTAGTCAGAGATGTCATGAGTTACGTGTACTCTAATTCTTGGGCTTACAAAGTAATTGAGGGAAAATGCTTGCAGTCTGGTATGTTTCACTGTTCCTGCTGAGAAGGTCTTAATGAGTTGCAGTCAAACCCTGGGATTCTGGAATCAAGCCTCTTTAGAAAGCATGGTGCTGAATCAGCTATAGACCCAGAAGTAGCTAAAAAGGATAATGGTGAAGAGATATTCTGGTGAAAATTGATACCTTCAAATCTGACAATAAATAGATATAGCTATCAAGCTAAAAAAAAAAGAGCCCATTCTACTTCAGGACTTCTGAGATTCTGATATTTAGCTGACACATTGAGGTTGGATGGGTCTTCAAAAGGAAAAAAAAATGGGGTTCACTAAGACATAGTAATGTAGTAGGAGAAATATCACTGACTCTAGAATAAAAGTTGTTAGGTCTGAAACACAGATATGTTTCTTAAATCTATGTGACTTTTAACAAATGGCTTTATATTTATGTGTCTCAATCTCAACACTAATGTATATAGAATCAAGTGGAACAGATGCCAGCCTGCCCAAACTGCCTGCTTGAAGGTAACCTCAGGTTTAACAAACAAAACCACACCTCAAAGCACTTGTAAGAAAGGAGTCAAAGACAATTTCTCCCTGATGTGATGGATCAAAAACTCTGAACTTAATTAAGACCTAATCTTCAAAAAAAAACCTGGATGGATTTCCAATGTGCTCTGCCCCACACAAATTTCAAATAATGTGAAAGGGGACTCCGAACAGCTTCTGGAGCCACAGCACCCACAGAACAGCACAGAGAAGCTAACCTCCTGCTGAGGACAGCCCAGCAGCCCTGCAGGGAGCCGCCAGCACAGCGCTCTGAGAGCAGGCAGCACAGCGCGCTGGGGACCAACAGCGTAGCTCGCAGAGCCGAGTCCAGGTCCAAGGTTTTAGACCCAGGGAGGCTGGGCCTTCAGCCGGCTGAAGGGACCCCAGAACACCAACAATTGTGGCAATTCCAGGATTATCAATACAGACATGCCTAGGACAAAGTGAGAGGTTAGTGCCCTATGGACTTTGGGACCAGTATTTGGGGAACTAGTGGCTTCCTCCCCTGGGGGCTAAAAGCTGCTGAAGAAACAGCTGCACAGAAGCCATTCTGAAGCATCAGTGGTGGCTCTAGCTCCTGGTCTGAGAACTGTAGGGAGATCCAGCAATCAATCTGGGGGTTAATTGCTTTTGCTTTAAACTGCCTGGATCTGGATTGTGGTCTGGGTGGGGAGTTTGGGGTGGGTATCCAATTTGCCAGAGTGGGTGGAGGCTTTACAGAGGCCACTCAACTGGCAGAGGTTGTGAAGACCCCACCTTTGGGCGGAAGCTCCCCTGTCTGGTGGCAGAGTCCTACTGTGGCAACAAGCCCAAAAATCAAGTAATTAAGCGGCAACATGCCTAGGCAAATGAAACAAAATAAACAGAAAAGTTCAACATTGGACTCCTATTTTAGGGGCAAAGAGGCTCAAAGCATGGAGGAGGACTGTGAGGTCAGAACTCCTGCACCAAAAGCCCCAAATGAAAATACAAGCTGGCTATAGGCCATAGAGGACCTTAAGAAGCAGATAAGAGAAGTGGGGGAAAATTTGGGAAGAGAAATGAAAAAAGATGCAAGAAAAGTATGAAATGACAGTCAACAGCCTGACTGAGGAAAATAACACCTTAAAAAATAGACTAACTCAAATGGCAAAAGAGGCTCAGAAAGTCAATGAGCAGAAGAATGCCTTAAAAATTCTAATTTGCCAGATGGAAAAAGAATCTCAAAAGCTCACTGAGGAGATTCATTCCTTCAGAGTTAGACTGGAGCAAATGGAAGCTAGTGACTTTATGAGAAATCAAGATACTATTAAACAGATCCAAACAAATGAAAGAATAGAAGGTAATGTGAAATATCTCATGGGAAAACCTTTGACCTGTAAAATAGATCCAGGAGAGATAATTTAAAAATTATTGGACTACCTGAAAGCCATGATCAAAGAAAGAACCTAGAAATCATCCTTAAAGAAATTCTCAAGGAAAATTGCCCTGATGATTTAGACCCAGTGGGGGAAATAGAGGTTGAAAGAATCCACTGATCACCTCCTGAAAAAGATCCCAAAAAGAAAACTCCTAGGAATGTTATAGCCAGGTTCCAGAACTCCTAGATCAAGGAGAAAATACTACAAGCAGCCAGGAAGAAACCATTTCAATATTGTGGAAACACAATCAGAATAGCACAGGACCTGGCAGCTTCTACACTGAGGGCTAGAAGAGCATGGAATATGATATTCCAGAGGCCAAAAGAGCTGGGATTGAAGCCAAGGGTAACCTACTCAGCAAAACTGAGTATTTTGTTTCAGGGGAAAATATGGTTATTCAGTGAAATAGAGGACTTTCAAGCATTCTTGATGAAAAAACCAGAGTTGAATAGAAAATTTGACATTCAGACACAAGAAGCAAGAGATGTTTGAGAAAGTAATCAAGGAAAAGAAATCAAAAGGAACTTATCAAAGTTGGACTATTTACATTCCTACATGGAAAAACAATAACTGTGTTTGATGAAACCTTTCTCATTATGAAAATAACTGAAGAAGAGTACATGGCATATGTTCACAGATATACATGGATAGAGGGCACAGGTTGAATTTGATGGGAAGGGATGATTCTTTTTTTTTTTTTGAGGGCAATTGAGGTTGTGTGACTTGCCCGGGGTCACGTGGCTGGGTTTTTGTTTGTGTGTTGGGTGTCTGGGGCCGGATCCGAGCTCAGGTCCTTCTGGTTCTGGGCGCGCCGCTCTGGTCACTGCGCCACTTAGCCGCCCCAAGGAAAGGATGATTCTTAAGGGGTGAAGTCAAGAGGTGAGAGAGAAAAGTGGCAAGAGGAGATGGAGAGAGACAGGGTAGGGTCAACTATCTCATGTAGAAGAGGCAAGGGGAAGTAGTTGCAGGGGAGGGAAAGAATAGGAAGGCAAAAAGGCAAAACCATATTCTCATTGAAATTGGCTCAAGGAGAGAATCACATACATACTAAATGGAATATCTTACCCTCACTCTCTCTCCTGAGTGAGGGAAAGGAGGATGAGAGGGGGGATGATGGAGGGGAGGGCATTCTGGGGGGAGGGGAGGTTGGAAGTCCACACTATCAAAGAGGGACAGGATCAAAGTAGGGAATGGACCAGGTGGGAGAGGAGATGGGTGGGAGGGAAATATAAGAAGTCTTTTACAACATATCTACTATGGTAATGTTTTGCATAGCTATACATGTACAACACATACTGAATTGCTTATCTTCTCAGAGGGAGTGGGTGACAAGGGAGGAAGGGAATGGATCTGAAAATTGAAATTTTAAAATTAAATGTTTCATAAGATGCCCAGGCATTGGGGCTCAGAGATTCACCTTACCCTAATGGCAAAGTAGAGGGGGGTATGGGAGAAGATATGGGAGAGAGCAGATTGGATGAGGGGATATCTAGTGGGACTGTTATTCTGGGGTGGTGGGTAGGGAAAAATGGGGGGAAAATGTAACTCATAATCTAGTGGAAATGAATGATGTAAACCAGAAGTTAATAAAGCATTTGTTTAATTAAAAAAATAAATAAACAAAAAAACCTGGATCTATGCTTGATTAGATGTTGTAGAAGGGATTCCTCTTCAAAGTAAGATTATTTCCACTTGATTTTGTTAGTTTCAAGTGTAGAAGTATGAGAATGTAAGATTGGTTTGTAAAGGGAGCTATGGAGCAGGAATAAAGTTCAGGAATAAAGAGAATGAAAGAATAGTGGCTATCAAGATATTCTTGGTGAGTGAAGATGATAAAAGCATTTAAATGTGCCACAAGAGAAGTCAAATTAATAAAGTAATTGAGGCATAAGAATTTGCTGAATCTATTGGAAGTGTATAAGAAAAAGAAACAATGATACCCTGTATTTAAAATTGTGGACCACACTATTCTTGATGACAGACTTCTTTCCAAATGGATTGGTATACCAAAGATTTTACAAATATGTGTTTTAGAATTTTGTCACAATCACAGTATTATACATGGATATAAAGTCAGAGAACATACCGATCTCCCATTCAGAAGTAGTGATGCTGTATGATTGGATTTGCTTAGCTGTTGGGAGCACCCAGGGTAGTATATACTGATTATGTGACAACACAGTTGTTCAAAGTTTTAGAGCTTTTGGTTGGAGACATAAAGTATGGCAAGAGTCTTGATACATGAGTGATTGGTTGTTTGTCTATTGAAATTCTCATGGAGCAACCCCTTTTCCTAGATATTTTGATATTGATCATCTGTATGATATTGTGAAATATTTGGGTAATTTAATTCCAAGACATCAGGAACTTCTATGAGAACCCACTTTTAGTCAGTGTGAAATTGCCTGAAGTTGACGAAGCTGACTTTCTTAAAAGCTGCTGTCCTAAGCAGCTATGTGGTGATTGATATAATAAAGAAATATTTACAGATTGATCCTGATAAAAAAAGACCCTTCTGTGATGAGATACTGCACGATGACTTCTTTAACCAGAATGGATTTCCTCAGAGATTTTCTCAGGAGCTAAAATTAAAGGTTCAGAGGGATACAAGATAATTTTCTACATCACAAATATCCAAAGTCAGTAAAAATGAAAAAAATATCATTCTTCAGGTAAGGAAAGAAGAGCACTTCTGATACAGGATGTCAGTGCTGACTCCAAAACTAGAAATTCTAAAGTGATCTAAGGCACCAAAAGCAGATGGTGAAAATCTTGAAAAACCCAGCCAAGCTTCCAATCCAGGCTGTCTCCCCAACGATGGGATGCATTAGATGAGAGCACTTCCTCCAGTCACCTTTGGAATTCCCAGAACAACAGTGTGGATTGTCCAACAAATACCAACATGGTGATTTCTTCAGTTATACAAAATATTTCTGGCATTGCTGACAGTGTAAATTAAAGAGCTGGTATATACAAGTGGGGCATACTTACAGAGTGGATAAACTATATTCCGTTTGTTAAGCCAAGTAAACGTGATCTAGCCAGCCATGATGATGCTAACCCAACCCCATCAGTCTCTAATGAAAAGAATATTCCTCAGGCAAACAAAAATAATGTGAATTCTCCAAGACAGAGGTTCATTTGCCTGAACTAAACTATAATCACCTCCCTAAAGTCAGAGGAATAAAAAAATATGCTTCAAAATTCCAGACTGACAAAGAAAGAAAATAAAATCCTTTCAGAAACTTGGATTCTGTCTCAGGTTGTTTTTCAACTGTACAAACTTAGTATGGTCTTACATCAAGTAGCAGGGTCCCCCTTGCCAGATGCTCCAGAGGCCATCTTCTCTCAAGTAGACTACCCAAATTGAAGAACATTGGGTACCTGCATCATGAGGATTCAGACTATTGACATCTTGGGAAGAGAGCAACATGGGATGGGATATATCCCATTGAATTACCTTCTTTCCCTTATAAGTAACACCATGGAAATGAAAGGTGAGCAAAAGGACATTAGTTTTCCAGTGTATACAAGACAGATTCAACATTTTTCAACCATCATAGTATTACCCCTTCCACCTTGGTAATTGTGTTTCATAATACCTCTGAATGAAGAAGGCTCCTAGATTCATGAATGATCATTTTCTGGGGATGAATAACTAAACAGAATTTTATAAGTCCTATTGGGATTATAGAAGATGAGGAAAAAAGAGGGGGTATGCAAAGAGAAATATTATGCATTGTTAGGAGATGTTACAAATGTGTTGAGATCACTGTCAACATACACATGTGTAAATACATATAAACATATACATATGTATAAACACACATATACTTATATGTGTATATGCATACATATATGCAAGTATGTGTGCGCATACATGTATATATACATATACATACATACACATGCACAGAATGTTTGGGGTTGAGATTGATAGAATGATAACAAAGAGTGAGAGGTCATATTGAAAAAAAATATTTTTTTATTCTTGGTCTTTCCTGCTTATTAAATAACAAAATATGTTAAAAACTTACCTCTTCCTGGAAAATAAAGACCTCTAAGGGTCTTTTCAGATCTAAATCCAATGATCTCCTTGATACTGTATGTATAAAAAGCCAGTGTCTGTGTGAAAAGGCAAGAAGTATGAAAGAGTTGACAGAAAACAGAGATCAAACAGAAGAAATATAGAGAAAAGGGAAGAGAGAAGGAACAGTGAGCATAAATTCTAATAATGGACAAGAGATACAACAGAAATGAACGAGTTCTGTCTATATTAGTTGGAGGGTTTGAGGGATAGCATGGAGTAGAGAGGAGAACAAGCTGCCAACACAATAGAATAATATAGGAGACAAAAAGAAATTAACATTGCTGTTCAGTAATGAAGTATCAGGTAATCAGGTTGAAGGTATACCAAGGAGTACAGTTCAGTAGCCAAGGGGGAAAATTCATTGTACACAGGACTGCCCCGTATTACAAAATAAATAAAACTGTGCAATTGAAAGCTCCAATAGAACATATTCAATGGTAATATAGAATCTAAGAATCAGAAGAGACATTAGAGGTAAACTAGGCAAATCTTTTTCCAAATCCTAATTTCCATCTGTAATGTATATGTCTCCAATAAAAGAAAGTTTGTCAACACCCTAAGATAGTTCTTTCCATCTGGGGATAGTTCTCTTAGAAAATTATGTTGCCATGTAGTCTACTTCCATGTAACTTTAACCCAGTCAAAGTTCTGCCTGTTAGGACCAAGCCCAAATCTATTCTATGTTCTCTGTCATTTTTTCATATAGTTGAAGGCTGCTATCATGTTTCCCCTGAGCATCCCCTTCTCCTGGCTAGAAATCACCAGCTGTTTTCACTTGACACATGGATGCCATTATTTTATGTCCCCTCCTAATACTGTTTACCCCTCTTTGGAAAAAAAATCTAGCTTGTCTTTTAAAATGTAACACCCATGATGGATACTCTAGTTTAGATATTATCAGGTCAGTGCATAGAATTTTTAATGCTCTCTACTTTCTTATAATTTCATTAATTCTTTTTTGATACTTTACCACATTTCTGCTTCCTAATTGTTTTGCTATGCAATAGGACCCCTAGGTAATATTCAAACAAATTGACTTTCAATCCAGGCACCAGCCCCTTACCACTCCCCCCATCCTATACTCATGGTGCTGAATTTTAGAATATAAATAAAGGAATGTGTGTATGTGTGTGTGTGTGTGTACATGTGTGTGTACTTATATTAAGTTTCGTCTTGTTAGTTTCATACTATCCCAACCTATCTACATGTTTTTGCATCCCAACATTATCTCTCTTGGTTCCCAGGTTAAGTTTACCAGAATTGAAAAGATTAATGACTGAATCATTTAAGCCCTTACCATTTTCAAAACAGCCCATAGGACATCATCCAAATCATTGATAATGGTGTTGAGCAGAACAGAGTCATAGACCTTGGAGTACCATAGGAAAGATAAGAACTCAGGCTGATATCAAGTTATTAATAGCCAGTTTAAAAAACAACAACAGAACCCAGATGCTTTATAGTCTGAACTATTTTCTCTATCTTGTCCACAAAGATACATAGAAATGATGTATAAAATGAACCAGTTGGCTTTAGCTAACCCTGGAATTGTACCCACTAAATTGTGACTGCTATACCTAGATCTCAAATGTTGAAATACCAAAGTGAAGTTGTCATAGTATGACTTTTCTAGATTGGAGAAAGGAAATAAGGGCTCTATGGAAGGAAATAGGGATGCTTGTGGAACTAAGAATGCATAGCCAGTAGAAGAACTGGCTCAGTCGTAGAGCATAATTCCTGTTTTTTAAATATTTGGAAGACTGCCATGTGGAAGAGGGAACACATTTATTCAACTTAGTTCCACAAGACAGAGCTAGGCCAAGTAGTTGGGAGTTGCAAAGGAAGCAAATTTAGGTTTGATGTTAGAGAAAATAATAATAATATATAAATGTCCTTACAATCATAGCTAAGCACAATGAAATGGTTGGGAGAGGGGTTCAGGACAACAGTTTAAAAGTAATGTATTCCCCTTGGGTTAGATGGTCTTAATGGCCACTTCTAACTCAGAGATTATCTGATTTCTGGATTTTCTTAAGATCTTTTCCCTCCTCCTTTAGCTGGGAAATCAATTTGTACTTAGTGCACAGATACCTTTTGATTACCTGTTGCATAAATACAAAACATGACTCAATCCCTGGAGACCACTAGACCAATTGATTTGCCTTCTATACCTGATGAAGTTGAGAATCTCAATTATATGTAGCTCCTGGAAAGTGGATATTGAGGAAAAGCCCATCAATTGATGAATGGCTGAACATTGGTATATCCATGTAGTGGAATACTATTGTGCTATAAGAAATGAACAGACACACTTCAGAAAAACCTGGAAAGATTTATATGAGCTGATGCCGAGTGAAGTGGGCAGAACCAGGAGAACACTGTATGCAACCACAGTGTGAGATGACTGATTTTGATAGACTTAGCCCTTCTTAACATTGCAAGGACCTAAATCAATTTCAAAGGACTTGAGATAGAAAATGCCATTCACATCCTGAGAAAGAAATGTGAAGTTTGAATGCAGAGTGAAGCAGAATATTTTTCATTTTGTTTTCTCTTTCTTTTTCATGATATCTCCCATTCATTATAATATGTCTATACAACATGAATAATGTGAAAATACGAATGTTTGGGGGACAGAGTCAAGATGGTGGAGTAGAAACAGCACTTCTGCGGAGCTCCAACCCACAACACTTTAAAATTATGTAAAAGGGGGACTATGAATGGAGCTCTGGAGCTCCAGAACCCACAAAATGACACAGAGAACATAGCCTCCCACAGAGGACAGTCAGACAAGCTGGCAGGGAACAGCCAGTGCAGAGCTCTGGGAGTGAAACCCAGGCCTCTGTGAGTCATGGTTTTAGCCCGAGGGCAGCCAGACCACCAGCTGGCTGGAGGGACCCCAAAACACCAGCAGCTGTGGTGTTTCCAGAATTGCCAACACATAGATGCTACAGATAAAGTGAGAGGTCAGTGCCCCATGAACTTTGGGACTGGTTGGGAGATTGCATTAGCTTCTTCTAGGGTGGAGGTCTTGGAGTGTGTGACCAGCTTGCCAGAGTGTGTGGAGGCTTCCCAAAGGCCACCCAACTAATACCTCCAGCAGTTGAGAAAACCCCAACGTTTGGGACAGAAGTGCCCCTGGCTGGTGGCAAAATCCTACTGTGGCAACAAGCCCAAAAGTCAAGTAATTGAGTGGCAACATACCTAGGAAAAGGAAACGAAAAAAAGAGGGAAATTCAACATTAGACTCCTATTTATGGGGCAAAGAGGATTAAAGCATGGAACAGGAGGAGGATGTGAGGTCAGAACTCCTGCACCAAAAGCCCCAAATAAAAATATGAGCTGGCTACAGGCCATAGAGGACCTTAAGAAGCAAATAAGAGAAGTGGGGGGGAAATTGGGAAGAGAAATGAGAAAGATGGAAGAAAATTATGAAAGGAGAGTCAACAGCCTGACTGTGGAAAATAACACCTTAAAAATACACTAACTCAAATGGAAAAAGAGGCTCAAAAAGGCAATGAGGAGAAGAATGCCTTTAAAAAAGCCAAATTTGCCAGATGGAAAAAGAGTCTCAAAAGCTCACGGAGGAGAATCATTCCTTCAGAATTAGACTGCAGCAAATGGAAGCTAGTGACTTTATGAGAATGAAAGAATAGAAGAATATTATATGCAGCCAGGAAGAAACAATTTCAGTATTGTGGAAACAATCAGGATAGTGCAGGATCTGTCAGCTTCTACACTGAAGGATGGAAGGGCATGGAATATGATATTCTGGAGAGCAAAGGACCTGGGTTTTAATCAAACCAAGAATCACCTACCCAGAAAAACTGAATATCATGTTTCAGGAGAAAATTTTGGTCATTCAGTGGAATAAAGGACTTTCAAGCATTCTTGAGGAAAAACCATAGCTGAATAGAAAATTTGACATTCAGATACAAGAAGGAAGAGATTCTTGAGAAGGTAAACAGGGAAAAGAAATCACTATGAACTTATCAAAGTTGAACTATTTATATTCCTAAAGGGAAAAATAATAACTGTAACTGATGAAACTTTTCTCAGTATAAAAATAGTTGAAGAAGGGCCTATGGGCATATGAATACATATGTGAATGTGTGTATATATGTTTTCATGTATACATAGATAGAGGGCAGAGGTTGAATTTAATAGGAAGGGATGATACTTAAAATGTGAGGTTAAGAGGTGAGAGAGTAATGTGGTGAGGGGGAATGTGGAGAGACAATGGGGTGAACTGTCTCGTGTATAGGAGGCAGGGGAAGGTGGTTGCAGGGGAGGGGAGGAACAGGAAGGCAAAAAGGCAAAACCTTATTCTCATTGAATTTGGACCAGGGAGAGAATGACAAGCATACTAAATAGGGTTTCCCACCCTACAGGAGAGTGGGGGGGTCAGGGATGGGGTAAGGTGGTGGAGAGGAGGGTGGTATGGGGGGAAGGGAAGTTGAAAGCACCCACTTTTGAAAAGGGACAAGATCAAGGTGGGGAGTGGACCATGTGGAAGGTGCGATGGGAGGGAAGGAAATATAGTCAGTCTTCTACAATATATATATATATATATACACTATGGTAATGTTTTGCATAGCTACACATGTACAGTGTATACTGACTTACTTGTCTTCCTTTTAAAATCAAATTTAAAAAAAATATATAAATACTTTGATTAATATTATTTTTCATATAATTGAGAGATAAGATGTACAGGCAATGGGGCATGGGGATTCGCCTTGCCCTACTGGAAAAGTTGAAGGGGGTATGGGAGAAGAGATGGGAGAGAACAGATTGCTTGAGGGGATATCCTGTATGACTGTTATTCTGGGGTGGTGGGTAGGGGGAAAATGGGGAAAAAATTGTAACTCAAAATCTGATGGAAATGAATGATGTAAACCAGAAGTTAATAACAATTTGGAAAAAAAATAGGAATGTTTAATAGGAGTGTATGTGTAGAGTCTATATCAGATTGCATGTCATCTTGGGGAGGGGGAGAAAATTTAAAATTTATATAAGTGAATGTTGAAAAATAAAAATTAATTAATTAAAAATATATATTTCCAAGGAAATATGTCAAACTTACAGATCACTTTGTTTTATTCTTAGACTAAAAATGTGTAAACTATATGTCATGCTGTTGTTAACATAATGAAGCATATGGTTCAGTTATAAAAGCACTGTACTTCGTATTAATATTACTAGGTTACGATCCTGACTTTAACATTCATTAATTATATGACTGTCTCATTCACATAATTGGTTTTAGCCCATTTATCTTATGAGAATAATAATAAATACATAATTTACCTCAGGGGGATGTTTTTGATAAAGAGATTTTATAAACTTAACTACTAGTATTAAGTCATATTACTAATATCCATATAAAGATAGTTTGGTGGAGCAGAGCACCCCAATATACCCGGGATGATTGCCAACACAGGTGCTTAGATCTGCTTTTCTAAAGGAAAGTAACTCAAAGTTGGTAAACAATCTTCCTTTAATCAATCAAACATGTCATTTACCTAGTTCATGGGAAAAAGTCAGCATCCCAAGCTTCAGAGTATACAGAGCTTACAAGCTGAAGTTACAAGAAGACAGAGAAACAAACAGATCAAGCTGACAGGCCTCCAACAGTCCAACCATTACATCCATACCTTGTCAATTACCAGAGAGGGAAGCATCAACATCTGGGTTTTTCAAAGCCATGGGGCTCTCAACAGCTGCACAGAGGCTCATCTGGTCAAATCACACAACATTTCTCAAAGTGAGCCCCAAAACAAAGTGTTACATCAAGGTTTATATAGCCTTCTCCTGGCTCAGAGAATGTAATAACCCTCTTGACCCACTGCCCAAATCACACAGTATCTCCTGAAAAACAAGCCTCCCACCACAGGTTCCAGGTGTACTTAAGGCTATCAAAGGGCCTAGGGGCAGGGAAGATCTTAAAAATTACATTACTATAGTGGTATAGAAGTCAGGAAGTCTTAGACTGGAACCCAACTTTAGATATATCCTGATTTTGTGATCTTGGGAAATCATTACCTATCAGCAGACACTGATCATTATTGTTAGGAGTTTTCTCAATAGATATTCCCGCCACCACTATCCCCAAATCTTCCCTTCATCAGCCTTCCCCACAAACCAGCTCTTTTAAGTAAAGTACCCCTCTCACCCACACTAGCTGCTCTGCCCCTCTCTGCCTCCTCTCTCTCCTACCTCCATTTCATTTTCCCACTTCCTGTTCCACCCTTCCTGCTCTATGCTCATGCTCTATCGTGTAAACTCCTCCCACACTAAGCTCATGTGACTCACTCCTCCCACACTAAGCTCATGTGACTCAAGCTGTGGGCTGGTCCAAAGTTCAAAGTAGGTCATGTGGGCCTGTTAAGGGCCAGAGAAGATCTTCAAATTCACTTAACATTATATAGGTGAGGGTCTTTGCCCTAATGTCAAAGCTGTGGTAATATTTAAAAAGGAAAAGTTCTGATGAGAGGAGGGTCACAAATTGAAGGGGTATGAAAATTAAAAAGGATTTTTCCATGATTAATGTAAGACACATGAGGCAATATATGAAAATTATCCATGGCATGCTATTAAAGTCTGTGAATTCCAAGTGTTATAGGAAAGTACTTGTCACAAATGGATCCAAAATGTGGAAGGTTATAATGCCTACATAAAACAAACTATTCCTCCACTCAAAAAAAATATTTTTTTTATTTTTAAACAAATGCTTTATTAACTTCTGTTTTACATCATTCATTTCCACCAGATTTTGAGTTACAATCATTTTCTCCCCCTGTTTTTCCCCTACCCACCCTCCCAGAATAGCAGTCCTGAAAGATATCACTTCCTCCAATCTGCTCTCTCCCCTATCTTCTTCCATACCCCCTTCGACTTTTCCATTAGAGGAAGGTGAATCTTTGTGTCCCAATGCCTGCACATCTTATCTCCCAATTACAAGCAAAAGACTATTAATAATAGTATTTATATATATTTGAAACATTTAATCTTAAGACCTTGAATTTCAGATCCATTTCTTTCCTCCCTTGTCACCCATTCCCTCTGGGGAGATAAGTAATTCAGTATATGTTGTGCATGTCTAGCTACGCAAAACATTATCATAGTAGATATATTGTACAAGGCTGCTTATAATTCCCTCCCACTCATTCCACCCCCCACCTGGTCCATTCCCTACATGATCCTGTCCCTCTTCTATAGTGGGTACTTCCAACATCCCATCCCCCTAAGAATGCCCTCCCATCCATTATCCCTCCTCTCATCGACCTTCCTCCTATTCTGCTGTAGGTTGAGATATCCCATTTAGTATGTATGTCATTCTCTCCCTGAACCAAATTCAATGAGATTGTGGTTTTGCCTTTTTGCCTTCCTATTCTTCCCCTCCCTTACAACCACTTCCCCTTGCTTCTTCTACATGCGATAGTTTACCCTACCCTGTCTCTCCCCATCTCCTCTTGCCACTTTCCTCTCTCACCTCATAATTTCACCTGTTGAGTATCCTCCCTTCCCAACAAATTCAACCTGTGCCCTCTATCCATATATAACTGGAAGCATATACACACACATTCACATATGTATTCATATGACCACACACCTTTCTTCCATTATTTTCATAGTGAGAAGATTTCATCAGTCACTGTTATTGCTTTTCAATATAGGAATGTAAATTATTCAACTTCGATAAGTTCCTTTTTGACACTGGTAGTTTAGTTTTCCTTTTTTTTGTAAATCAAACTAACTAATGGTTGATAAATTTTGTTGCATTTTTTATAAAACCAATTTCTAGTTTTATTGATTAGTTCAGTGTTTTTCTCATTTTCCATTTTGTTAAATCTCTCCTTTGATTTTCGGGGTTTCCAATTTGGTGCTTAATTAAGGATTTTTAAGTTGTTCTTTCCCTAGTTTTTTTTTTTGTTTTTGTTTTTCTTTTTGTTAAAATTACTATAAAATATAATAAATTACTATAGTCATTGACTGCCGAATCTCCCGTACCCAATCTATTCCATTGATCTACTATGCTATTCCTCAGCCAGTACCAAGTAGCTTTGAGGATTGCTGCTTTATAGTACAGATTAAAATCTGGTATATCTAGTCCATCATCCCTAGCATTTCTTTTAATTAATTCCCTTGATATTCTGGACCTTTTGTTCTTCTAAATGAATTTTGTCACTATTTTTTCTACCTCTGTAAAGTAGTTTTTTGGTAAATTGATTGATATGGCAATAAATATATAATTTAATTCAGGTAAAATTGTCATTTTTATTGTATTAGCTTGACCAAGCCACAAGCAATTGATGTCTTTCCAGTTAGTTATATCTGACTTTATTTGTGTGAAAAATGGTTTGTAGTTGTGTTCATATAGGTCCAGGGTTTGTTTTGGCAGGTAGATCCCCAAATAGTTTATAATGTCTACAGTAACTTTAAATGGGATTTCTCTTTCTAACTCTTGCTGTTGGATTTCATTAAAAATATATGGGAATGCCAAGGATTTACGTAGGTTACTTTTATTGTTTTGAAATCCTCCTGTCATAACCAACTTGCTTCCTGCCCCACCTTCTATGTATACTCCTTCTAACTTTCCTCATAATGATAAAGTTGTTAAGAATTATAAGTCCTGTTTTTCCATGTATGAATATAAATAATTTACTTTTATTGAAGCCATTATAATGTCTTTTTCATATTTACCTTTTTATGCTTCTCTTGTGTCTTATATTTGAAAGTCAAAATTTTTATTCAGCTCTGGTCTTTTCTTCAAGAATATTTGAAAGTGCTCAACCTCATTAAATATCCATTTTCCCCCAAAAGATTATACTCAGTTTTTCTGGGCATATGATTCTTGGTTGTAATCCTAGCTCCTTTGCCTTCTGGAATATCACATTCCAAGCCCTTTGATATTTTAATATAGAAGCTTCTAAATCTTGTGTTATCTGCATTGCAGCATCATTACATATGTTTTGTTTTGTTTTGTTTTCTTTCTGACTGTTTGCAATATCTTTTCTTTGACCTGGGAGCTCTGAAATTTGGTGATAATATTCCTGGGAGTTTTCATTTTGGCGTTTCTTTCAGGAGGTGACTGATGGATCCTTTCCATTTCTATTTCATTCTCTGATCCTTGGATATCAGGGCAGTTTTCTTTGATAATTCCTTGAAATTTAATGTCTAAGCTCTTTTTTTTTTATTATGGCTTTCAGGTAGCACAAAAATTCTTAAGTTATTTCTCCTTGCTCTATTTTCCATGTCAGTTGTGTTCCCAATTGGGCATTTCCCATTATCTTCTGTTTTTTTTTTATTCTTTAGATTTATTTTATTGTTCCTTGGTGCCTTGTAGAATCATTGGCTTTCACTTACTCAGTTCTAATTTTGAAGGGATTATTTTCTTCAGTGAGATTTTGTACATCCTTTTTCCATTTGTCCAGTTCTACTTTTAAAAGATCCTTTTGTCAGTGATTATTTGTACTTTTCCCCTATTTGTCATTTGTGCTTTTTAAGAAATTTTTTGGGGGCCAGCTAAGTGGCACAGTGAATACATCACCACCACTGGAGTCAGGAGGACCTGAGTTCAAAACTGGCCTCAGACATTTAACACAAAAACTAGCTGTGTGAACTTGAGCAAGTCAATTAACCCCAATTGCCCTCCAAAAAAGAAGCAAAAAACAAAATTTTTCTTTTGGTGTTTTTATGCCTCCTTTATCAAACTGTTCACTTTCCTTTCATATCTTTGCTCACTTTCATTTCTTTTCTTTCAATTTTACCCATACATTTCTTATTTTAGTTTGGAAATACTTTTTGAGTTTTTCTAGGATTTGTTTTTATGATACTTTCCTTGAAGCTTTGCATGTAGCTATTTTCACTTTGTTGCTTTCTTTTGGATTTGCTTCTTGACCTTCCCTGTCACAGTAGTAACTATTTTATGCTCAGGTCCTTTTTTGCCATTTGTTCTTTTTCCACCCAATTTCTTGACTTACAACTTTTATACCATGGAGCGGATGCTGTCCCAATCTTCAGGTCCTTCTTGATGCTATTTTCAGAGCTAGCTCTATACTTCTGTAAGATCTTGTTTCTTCCATGGTGGTATTATCCAAGGAGATTTGTGGTCACTTCTCTCTTGGCCTATGTTCTGGTCTGTGAGCAACCACAAGCATTCTTCTCTGTTATGGAACTGTGACTAGGGTCTCTGCACCCCTGCAACCAAAAGAACCAGTAAGCTAGTACTCCTCTTAGCTCTAGGGCTACAACCCAGACCTGTGTATAAACAACCTGACAGGGACTTGTACCCAGTTCTAGCAAAGAGTCCCCTCTAATCTCCTTCTGACCAGTTGTTCAATCTTCTTACCATCTGTGGGTTGAAAACTCCCCAAGCTGATCTTGCTACTATTGAACTTCCTCCACAATCTGTTGCTAGTGCCCTGGCACTTCTGCACTATGCTCCATATCTAAACCACAGCTTTCCTGCTGACTTCATAAGTTATCCTGGCCTTGAAAATTGTTTCACTCTGATCTTTTGTTGGCTCTGCTACTCCAGAATTTGATCTGAGGCATAGTTTTAAAGTTTTTTAGAGGGCAATTTGGAAGCACTCAAGAAAGTCTCTGACTTTCCTGTTTCATCTTGGCTCTGTTTCTGCCTTTTTATTCCTTCCTTCCTTCCTTCCTTCCTTCCTTCCTTCCTTCCTTCCTTCCTTCCTTCCTTCCTTCCTTCCTTTCCTTCCCTCAACCCCTTCTTCCTCCCTCCCTTTTCTTCCTTCCTTTCTTTCTTTCTTTCTTTCTTTCTTTCTTTCTTTCTTTCTTTCCTTCCTTCCTTCCTTCAACCCCCTCTCCCTCCCTACTTTCTTCCTTTCTTTGTTTCTTTTTTCTTTCCTTCTTTCTTTCCTTCTTTCTTTCTTTCTTTCTTTCTTTCTTCCTTCCTTCCTTCCTTCCTTCCTTCCTTCCTTCCTTCCTTCCTTTCTTTCTTTCTTTCTTTCTTTCTTTCTTTCTTTTCCTTATAAGAGGAGAGAGAGAGAGAGAGAGAGAGAGAGAGAGAGAGAGAGAGAGAGACTAAGCATTTTTATGTGCCTAGAACCTTGTTAAATTCTCTGAGAATAAAAATACTGGTAAAAAGAAAAAAAAACACAACAATAATAGCAACAACAAAAACAGTTACTACCCAGAAGGTACTTACATTGTAATGGGGTAATGGGGAAAAGATAACATCAAAAGAAGATTAAAGGGTGGGGGGCAGGTATTTCTTTTTTTTTGTTGTTGTTGTTTTTTTTTGTTTTTTGAGGGCAATTGGGGTTAAGTAACTGGCCCAAGGTCACACCACTAGGTTTTTGTTTGTGTGTGCCTTAAGTTCTGAGGCAGGATCAGAAATCAGGGCCTTCTGACTCCAGGGCCTACACTGTACTCACTGTACCACCTAGCCGCCCCGGGGCAGGTATTTCTATATCTCCTAGGTATACATAAATTCAGGATTCAAGTTAGGAAAAAATTAGCATGTATGACTTGTATTCTTAATGAAATCATGATTCTAGAAAAGGACTTACCAGTCAAAGGAAATGCCTATTATAGGCACTGAGTAGAAGAGTCCCTAGTGACAGAATCTCAGTTAAAACATAAAAGAACAGGGAAGGCCTACATCCTTCTTGAGAATAGTACTCCCTAATGTCACTTAATAGGGTGGTATGACCTATGTTGAAGGAGACTGCTTTTACTATCAATGATGTTTTAAAGAATATCAAGGGGGCGGAGCCAAGATGGCAGAGTAGAAACAGCTCATCCAAGCCACTCTGCCCCCACATTCCCCCCAAACGATGTAAAAGGGGACTCTGAACAACTTCTGGAGCCCCAGCACCCACAGAACGACACAAAGAAGCTAAACTCCCGCTGAGGACAGCCCAGCAGCCCTGCAGGAAGGACCAGTGCAGTGGTCTGGGACCTGGCAGCGTGCAGCACGCAGAGCGCAGGAGCCGAGCCGAGCCGAGCCCAGGTCCGCATGAGCTGAGGTTTTAACCCCAGGGCGGCAGGGCCAGCAGCCAGCTGGAGGAACCCCAGAACACCAGGAGCTGTGGCGACTCCAGAATTATCAACATAGACTTGCCTGGGACAAAGTAAGAGGTTAGTCTCCTATGGACTTTCAGACTGGTATTAGGGAATGCTTCTGCTCCCTCCCCTGGGGGCTAGAAGCCGCTGAGGACAGACGCCATTTTGTAGTTTTCAGAGGCAGCTCCCGCTCCAAGCCTGCAAATTTGTAGGGAGATCCATCGATCAGTCTTGGGGGGTAATCGCTCTTGCTTTAACCTCCCTGGATCTGGATTGTGATCTAGGGTGGAAGTCGTGGGTGGGTTTACAGCTTGCCAGAAACGGAAGTTGCCCCCCACACGTTCTGGATGAAAATTCCTCTATCTGGCCTTAAAGCCATAGTGTGGCAACAAGCCCAAAAGTCAAGCAATTAAGTGGCAACATGCCAAGGCAAAGGAAACAGAAAAATGCAACCCTAGACTCCTATTTTGGGGGCATAGAGCAGGAAAAGGACTGTGAGGTCAGAAGTCCTGCTCCAAAAGCCCCAGGGGAAAACATGAGCGGGTTGCAGGCCATAGAGGACCTTAAGAAGGACTTTAAAAATCAAATAAGAGAAGTGGAGGAAAAATTGGAAAGAGAAATGAGAAGGATGCAGGAAAAGTATGAAATGAGGGTCAACAGCCTGACTGAGGAAAACAACACCTTAAAAAATAGACTAACTCAAATGGCAAAGGAGGCCCAAAAGGGCAATGAGGAGAAGAATGCCTTAAAAAGTCGAATTTGCCAGATGGAAAAAGAATCTCAAAAGTTCACTGAGGAGATTCATTCCTTCAGAGTTAGACTGGAGCAAATGGAAGCTAGTGACTTTATGAGAAATCAAGATGCTGTTAAGCAGATCCAAACAAATGAAAGATTAGAAGGCAATGTGAAATATCTCATGGGAAAAACCACTGACCTGGAAAATAGATCCAGGAGAGACAATTTAAAAATTATTGGACTACCTGAAAGCCATGATCAAAGAAAGAACCTAGAAATCACCCTTCAAGAAATTCTCAAGGAAAACTGCCCTGATGTTTTAGATCCAGAGGGCAAAATAGAGGTTGAAAGAATGCACCAATCACCTCCTGAAAAAGATCCCAAAAAGAAAACTCCCAGGAATATTATAGCCAGGTTCCAGAATCCCCAGATCAAGGAGAAAATACTACAAGCAGCCAGGAAGAAACAATTTCAATATTGTGGAAACACAATCAGAATAGCCCAGGACCTGGCAGCTTCTACACTGAGGGATCGAAGGGCATGGAATATGATATTCCAGAGGGCAAAAGAACTGGGAATGAACCCAAGGGTCACCTACCCAGCAAAACTGAGTATTTTGTTTCAGGGGAAAATATGGTCATTCAGTGGAATAGAGGACTTTCAAGCATTCTTGAGGAAAAAACCAGAATTGAATAGAAAATTTGACACCCAGACACAAGAAGGAAGAGATGCCTGAGAAGGTAATCAGGAAAAAGAAATCAAAAGGAACTTATCAAAGTTGAACTATTTACATTCCTATATGGAAAAGCAATAACTGTGACTGATGATATCTTTCTCAATATGAAAATAATGGAAGAAGGGGGTGTGGTCATATGAATACATATGTGAATGTGTGTGTATATGGTTACAGTTTTATATGGATAGAGGGCATAAGTTGAATTTGTTGGGAAGGGAGAATACTCAAGGGATGAAATTATGAGGTGAGAGAGGAAAGTGGCAAGAGGAGATGGGGAGAGACAGGGTAGTGTAAACTATCCCATGCAGAAGAAGCAAGGGGAAGTGGTTGCAAAGGAGGGGGAGAATAAGGAAGGCTAAAAAGGCAAAACCACATTCACATTGAATTTGGTTCAGGGAGAAAATGACATACAAACTAAATGGGATATCTCAACCTCCAGCAGGATAGGGGGAAGGGGGATGAGAGGAGGGATGATGGATGGGAGGGCATCCTTGGGGTGAGGGGAGGTTGGAAGTACCCACTATAGAAGAGGGACAGGATCATGTAGGGAATGGACCAGGTGGGGGGTGGGATGAGTGGGAGGGAATTATAAGCAGCCTTGTACAATATATCTACTATGATAATGTTTTGCATAGCTAGACATGTACAACATATACTGAATTACTTATCCCCCAAGAGGGAATGGGTGATAAGGGAGGAAGGAAATGGATCTGAAATTTGAGGTCATAACATTAAATGTTTCAAATATATATAAATACTATTATTAATACTCTTTTGCTTGTAATAGGGAGATAAGATGTGCAGGCATTGGGATGCGAAGACTCACCTTCCTCTAATGGAAAAGTCGATGGGGGTATGGGAGAAGGTATGGGAGAGAGCAGATTGGAGGAAGTGATATCTTGTGGGATTTCTGTTCTGGGAGGTTGGGTAGGGGAATGATGGGGCGAAAATGATTGTAACTCAAAATCTGGTGGAAATGAATGATGTAAAACAGAAGTTAATAAAGCATTTGTTTAAAAAAAAAGAATATCAATAAAATATTTTCACACACAGGGGAAAACAAAAAGAAGTAAAAGAGATAAAAAGAAATAATTTCATCACTACCTTCTTAAATTACATATGTATGTAAATACACACACATGCATACATAAGTAAAACCTTAATTTATATTTATATATATACATACAATAAACATATATATAAAATAAGCTATAATGTGGTTATAATTTCTTATATAATCCTTTTTCTTATCCTTTGTATATTGAAATTCATTTTTGTAATTACATTCCTAATAAAGAATACAATTTAAATTTATAGAAAAAACAAAAATCTATTATACATTCACTATTCTCATTATTAGCTATGCTGAACTTTTCTGTAATGGTGTACACTTCCTATATTTTCAATATTTAACATGGTCACTGATAATTTGAGATGTAAGAGTCCTTAGAAACAATTTATTCTAACCCCCTTTATTTTGGAGAGGTAGAAACTGAGACGCATATAGGTTATGTAATCTGCTTATGGTTATATTGTTAGTTGTGAGCTTGGGTCTAGAACCCAATTTTCCTTGGTGCAAGTCCAGTTCTTTCTCATTCTGTAATACAATATATCAGATAAAGTGCTGGTCTTAAGTTCATCCATAACAGCATTCAAATCCCATGGGATTTGTTTGTTTAATATCCCTTACACAATCCCTATACATAATTACAATGTATAGAAGAAGAGAGCAGATTCTAGCATCTGTAAATTTAGGTTCCTATTATATCTAATACTACCAGTGTGACCTTTGATAAATCATTTCATATCTCTGGCCCTCAGTTTTTCTCATCTACAAAATGTGAGTAGTAGACTAGCTGCCCTCTGAAGTGCCTTCTAGCTTCAAATCTATGAAATTATGTGACTGGGTGCTATGGTCAAGTAATATAATCTATTAGAGACTCACTTCTTTGCATCTGTAAAGTGGGAATAATAAGATCTATCTTTGCCATTTTACCAATTCAAAGACTCTAATAAAATAGTGCTTTGGTAACCATAATGCCCTATAAAAATGTCAGCTATTATTATAATATACTGACTCATAGCAAGCAAAGGCTTCCTCAGTGATCCCTTTTAACTATAAACAGTAGTAAAGCTTTAGGTTTTCTCTCCTCTTCATAGTCTGAAGACGTTTCTCTGGAAGAGAAAGTTAGATTGGTGACCTTGCACAGCTCCCCCCTCACTCAAGTCCAAATAAGCTACAAGTTATATCATCATTCCCTGATGGCATGGTCCTCTTCAAGAACAAAGGACAAACACAAGCAAATCTTTATGTTTCCCCTCCAGTTTATATTCTGAAGACATTCTGGTGCATAATTTCCCTCAATTAGAAGCTGTTTACTTTTTCAATTTTTGAACAACTGTCTACAAATTTAGAGGCATAAAGTAGTCCCATAATAGAAATTCTCACCCTTCTTTGGAGCTGATAATCTCTCCTGGGTAATATGACAATCAGGAACCCTCACTCTTTACAAGTATATTCAATGAAACCTCTGCCTAAACTTGTCTCCAAACTGTGCTGTTTAATATCCCTTACACAATGTATGATCTTTGGTATCTAGGGACTTATAATACACCCTGATTGTTCCCTATGCTGTCCTCAGTTGTCATGAACAGTAGTGTTGTGATATAGTGAAAAGGACATTGTATTGGCAGCCAGAAGTCCTGGGCTCAAATCCTGCCATTAACATTTTTTTTATTCAATAAATTAACCCATTTATTTGGACTATGGGCTACAGACATTTGATAAGATTTTACTGGTCTTTCAATTCCTTCAGTCTTCTGATGGCAGATTTGACTGTGACTGCAGAGGTGGTATTGTAGGTCCATGCACCACCAGCTACTGTTTTCATACAGGATCCACAGTGCCAGATACCCACAGCCCGTCTCTTCATTTTGGTCTTGCCACAGAAGGAGCAGGTATACTTGGCATGCTGGCTAATTTCAATTTTCTTCACCATTTTTCTGAGGGATGCACCATAACGTGTTCCATATTTACCAACAATTCCGACCTTCTTGGTATGTTTAGCCATGTTAGCGGCGTAGTGGCTGGAGCTTGGAGAGGAAAGAAGGTAGCGCGCATGCGCACTTTCAGGGCCTGAGACCGGAAGTCCTGCCATTAATATTTAATCTTTGTGACCTTAAGTTGAAAAATTTTCTTGGGCTCCATACCTTCATCTATAAAAATAAAGGGTTTAAATTATATTGACGCTAGGTTCCTTATCAACTCTAGGACTATGATCTGAAGTCACAGAGGCCCCAGTGAATGGAAATCAATTACTATTGCCCTAGGTAAAACTGCATTGCAACATTGTAAACATATAGATTTTGAGGAAGAAAAGTCCTCAGAAGCTATTTTATCCAATTCCCTTATTTTACAGAGGAAGACACAAGTTAAGAAATCAAATTATTTGCACAGGGTCACATGGATAGAAAGTTTCATTTATGGAGTCTGAAAGTCAGTTTTCCTGAATCCAAGTCCATCACTATCTGTTAGTCAGTGGTTAGAGTTGTGTTCTTCAAGTCAGGAAGACCTGAGTTCAAATGCTTCCTCAGATACTTACTAGATGCATGGCCTCAAGCAAGTCACCTATCCTTTGTGTCTTGGTTTCTTGTTCTGTAAAACAAGGATAATATCAGCACCTAATTTACTACATTGTTGTGAGAATGAAATAAGATAACACATATAAAGTTCTTTGCAAATATTTAAGTGTTGCATAAAAGCTAGTTATCATCATCAACATCATCATCAACATCATTATCAACATCATCACCATCATCATCATCATTGTTTACTTTACCTTGCTTCATTTTATGACATGTATCTTCCTTTAATTTCTTTAATGAATATGATACTTGGGGGAAATCAGAGTAGATAGGAAATAACCATAATAACAAAATGCTTATATAATCTTGTGAGGTTTCCTTGTTCTACTTAAGTCTGGTTATACTTGTGGTTTATGCCTATTACTACATCTGAGTAAGTATAGTGTTCTTTTGCTCCTAGGAACATCATAGATCTAGAGTTGGAAGGGAGAACGGAGACCTTCTAGTCTAAACCCATAACTTTACAATTAATAAAACTCAGTTCTTGAGAGGATTAGTGGTATGTCTAAGGTAATACAGCTTGAGATATAAGTTCTTGAGTCACATGAAGATAGAAACTGTATCTTATCTAAACTTTTCCTCAACATTTAGCTAAGTACTTTGCCTATAAAAGACACAACAAATACTTCTTCAATCAAGAAATGTTGATGTTGATGAGGAAGAGGAAGAGGAGTTGTTTCAGTCAAGAATGACTCTTCATGATAACATTTTGGAGTTTTCTTGGCAAATATACTGGAATAGTTTGCAATTTTCTTCTCCAGATCATTTCAAAAATGAGGAATTGGGGCTAACAGAGTTAAGTGAATTGCCCAGGATTCCAGAGATAGTAAGTATCTGAGGCCAAATTTGAGCTAGGAAAAATAGGTCTTCCTGACTCTAAGCCCAGCACTGTATCCACTGTGCCTTCTAGCTTCCTTGAAGGAATGAATAAATGTTAATTTTAATTTAATATTGTTGCTCACATTTAACATATAATTTGCTCTGGTATTCAGACTCACATCCAATCAAAATCAAGAATTGTGTGTCTGGGTGACTTGCACCTTATGCTTTCTCTTAATATGTACTCTTCAAACTTCACAGGAAATGGGGGTTACCTCACTCTCAATGGGCACCTGCAAAGGCCTTAACTGAATTGGGTAAGGGTCTCCCACTGCATTCTGGGTCATCTCCAATCACCCTGATGGATGTCAGGTCACTGGATCCAGATGACTCTGGAGGAGAAAGTGAGACTGGTGACCTTGCACAGCCTCCTTCACTCAAATCAGTCAACCGCAAGTCATGTCATCATTTTTTAAAGCAATTGGGGTTAAGTAACTTGCTCAAGGTTACATGGCTAGTCATTATTTATGTGTGGGTGCTCATTGTCTGAGGCCGGTTTCGATCCCAGGTCATCCCAACTCCGAGGCCAGCACTCTTACTCACTGCACCACCTAGCCACCCCAAGTCATGTCATCACTTCCCTGATGACATGGTCCTCTTCAAAAACAAAGGACAAACACAACAACTCTTCAACCTTCATAGGAAATATTCTGTCATAGTATCAAAGGAAAAATAAAACAATTCTTCACCACAAAATTCATTTGATCCATTAAAGGAGCCCATTTAACTCATTTGGGTTAAATGAATTGAATGTATCAGCTGTACCATTCTGTTGTAGATTAACCATCAAAAAAGCTTAGTATATGAAAAGCTGAGCTATTTGTTCCATACTCCTTGCAGTATGATCAGGAAAGAATAAGCAGCAGATACTTACATATTTTTTTTAGTCTTTACTCCTTCACTTACATTCTGTAATTGTTTTTGTCTGTCCTAGAACATTTCTGGAAATAATCATTGTCTTTCATCTGGCATTGTTTGGGTTTCCTTTTTTATTCAATCATAGAGATTTTATTCCCATCCACAAAGCAATAGAGGAACAGGTTTACTATGACCTATGAATACTACTGGAGGTAGCCTTTTATTCATTCTTACTGCCCCCCCTTGTATTTAGAGAAATTTCTGTAGATCTGTTGCTCGAAAGTGTCCTTTTAATATTCTTCAGTTAAATTCTTAGGTATCCATACATACAAAGATATGTGGTCCCATTACAATTGCTTTAATGGACTCACTCTTTAAAACAGTCACGTTTGGGAATGGTAGAATTACTGTGTCAATCTTTTTTGTTTGTTTTTTGGAGGCCAGTTGGGGTTAAGTGACTTGCCCAAGGTCACATGACTAGTAAGTGTTAAGTGTCTGACACCAGATTTGAACTCAGGTCCTCCTGACTCCAGGGCTGGTGCTCTGTTCACTGTGCCACCTAGCCACCCCCATACTGTGGCAGTCTTAGCCAAAGAAATTTAGCAGGAGAAATGACTTCACATAACATTGGTTTATTCCAAAGTTTTATTTCATAACATTATAGGTTTAGAGCTGGAAGGGATCTTAGAATTCTCCTTACACTGTCTATCATTTGACAGTTGAATAATCTTAGTCCCAGAAAGGTTGACTTATCCAGTATCACTGAATGGTGCAGATCCAGAATTCAGAACCAGGTCTTCTGACCTTAAATTCAATGCTCTTTTCACTCAACTATGTTGTATTCATATATAACTACCTTAAAAACAAGCTAGTGTGACAATTCTACCTAAATTAATTTACTTATTCAGGGCCATACCAATTAAAATACCAAACCAGGTTTTGGCTTCCAGCTCATGGTGGTGAAGGTGCAACTTCTTTTGGTCGTCCTGAATCCAGGTTCATCTGACACCGGCAGCCACCCCACAGCGTCCAGGCCAAGTCTTCACCTTCGTCGCTGCCATGCTACCCAAGTTTGACCCAAATGAATTTAAAGTCGTGTTTTTAAGATGCACTGGTGGTGAAGTTGGTGCCACATCAGCTCTGGCCCCCAAAATTGGTCCCTTGGGTTTGTCTCCCAAAAAGGTTGGTGATGACATTGCCAAGGCAACCAGTGACTGGAAAGGGTTGAGGATCACAATGAAGCTTACCATTCAGAACATACAGGCTCAGATTGAGGTTGTACCTTCTGCCTCAGCCTTGATCATTAAAGCCCTAAAGGAACCTCCACGGGACAGAAAGAAGCAGAAAAATATTAAACACAATGGAAACATCAGTTTTGAAGAGATTGTCAGCATTGCTCGGCAGATGAGACACCAGTCCTTGGCAAGAGATCTCTCTGGAACCATTAAAGAGATACTTGGGACAGCCCAGTCTGTGGGCTGCAACATTGATGGCCGACATCCTCATGATGTCATTGATGACATCAATAGTGGTGCTGTTGAATGCCCAGCAAGTTAAAAGCTACAAAGGAGACTTCAATAAATTTAACATTTGACAACAACAACAACAAAATAAAATAAAATACCAAACCACCAGTTCTTAAATTGTATTATAAAGCCTCAATCATCAAAATTGATTTGTACTGGTCAAGAAATAGAGTAGTGGATCAGTGGAATAGGTTAGGTACAAAAGACACAGTAGTCAAGGACTATAGTAATATTTATTCCACAAACTCAGATGTCTTATTAAACTATAGTCTTGTTTTTGATAAGAACTTATTTAAACCATTTTTCCTATCATAACAAAAATCTACTTGTTTTACAAAAAATGAACATCTTTCTGTGATTTTCTACTGATTTAAAATATATTTTAGGATGCTATGTACTCTTCTTGGGTTGTAATATTTCTCTTATGCAATATCTGGCTTATGTCTGCTTTTTTTTCAAAAATCATAATTCTAGATTTGTCTCATCAGTATTTGGTAAAAATATTTGCTCTTGTTCATAGAAAAATGAGCGGGGTATCATGGCATAATGGATTAAGAGTTAGTCTTAGAGCCAGGAAGAAATGAGGTCAAGTTCTGTCTCTGACATGCTGGCTGTGTGACGCTAGGTGAGTAACTTTACCTCTCAAAGCTCTAGCCCAGTAGTTCCCAGAATTTTGTCCTCAGGACCCTTTTAACTCTTGTAAAAATTGAGCATCTCGGGGCGGCTAGGTGGCGCAGTGAATAGAGCGCCGGCCCTGGAATCAGAAGGCCCTGAGTTCAGAGCCGGCCTCCGACACTTAATCCGCACAAACAAAAACCTAGCCGTGTGACCTTGGGCAAGTTACTTAACCCCAATTGCCCTAAAGGGGCGGCTAGGTGGCGCAGTGAGTAAGAGTGCTGGCCTCGGAGTTTGGATGACCCGAGATCAGATCCGGCCTCAGAAAATGAGCACCCACGCATAAATAATGACTAGCCGTGTAACCCTGAGCAAGTTACTTAACCCCAATTGCTTAAAAAAAAAAAAAAATTGAGCATCTCCCAAGTGTTTTTTTTCCCATGTAGTTTATATCTCTTAATGTTTACCATATCAGAAATGAAAATCTCTTAGAATTATCATTAAATTGGTTGAAAAATTGTAGACCCTCTGAAAGAATATTAGGGAATCCCAGGAGTATAAGGCCACACTTCAAGAAGTGCCTCAACTCTTTGAGACTATGAATTACAGAGATGGTACTGACATACACTGGTAGAAAGAGTTTTCTCATCCAGGAGTGCCCTATAGCAATCCAATCACAGGTCTAAAAAAGTTATTAGAGCATTGAATGTCCAAACTAGTTACTATTATAAGTATCACACATGGTGTGATTGAAAAATAATTACTGGTTATAGAATCAGAAGAACTGAATTCAATAACAGTTGTAGCACTTTTTTGTATAGCCATGGGTGATACTGTTATCCTATCTGATTCTTAGTTTCAAAATCTGAAAAAAAGTGGTAAACTCTTTTTGGATTGCCTTCCTCACAGAAGGTACTTTTAGAAACAAAACCTCAAAATCTTCTGGTTCAAATGAGACTTGTAGAATCATCTACACCAACTTATGCCTGGACAAGAATAATCTCTACAACATAACCAACATTCAGTATTCACTTAAAAACCTTTGAGAAGAAACCCGTTATTTACCAAGGAAGTCCCCTTAAATATTTAGATATTAAATTGTATATTAATAATAGATATTTATTTAAATGTTTCATAATAAATCTATTGTTAAATATTAATTATCAGGTATGTTTTTATGGGCAACAAACCTACATCTATCCTCCTTTCTTTTTGATTCATTGCACTTAGTTCTGCCTCTGGAGCCAGGCAAAACAAATTCAATCCCCATTCTCTGTGATATATCTTCAAATAGTTGAAGACAGCTATCATGTCCTCCCTGTGCCTTCTCTTCACCAAGTTGAACATATCTGTTTCCTTCAACCAGTCTTCTTAATAAGATGCTTTTCTGACTGTCCTCCTTGCTAGGAACACATTCCCTCCACATCTCCATCTCTTAGAATCTCCAGTTTTCCTCAAGATTCAATTCAAATAAACCATTCTACATAAAGTCATCCATAATCCTCTAAGCTGCTAGGGCCTCCCTGTAAAAATTGTCTTATATCTTCCTTGTAGGTTTTTGGCAAATAATTCATCAACATTTAAGCCCCTACTATGTACCAAACACTGTGCTAATCACTGGCCATATGGACATGCTGTCTCCCCTGATTAGATTTCAAACTCATTGAGAACAGAGACTTGTTTTGACTTACCTCTTTGTATCTCCAGCACTAGATATAGTGCCTGGCACATAAAAGTTTTTCATAACAGATTTTTATTGATTTATTGAGACTAGGGACGCAGGCCTTCTTATAATTTCATATAACGTTCTATCTCCCAACTTTTTACCTTTTTACTAACTGTCCAACATGCCTGCAATGCTCTCCCTGCTCACCTTCACCTCTTGACTTCATTCAAGGCTAAGATTAAACCTCATCTTTTACAAGAACCCTTTCCCAAATCCAGCCCTGTCCCAACTACTAGTTCTTCACTCTGAGATTGTTTTTCATTTATACCATTTATGTACAGTTTTTTCTTTTCTTCCATATTGTCTTCTTCATTAGAATGTGAGCTCCTTGAGGGAAGAAACTATGTGTCTGTGCTTCCTTAGAGCTAGATCCCAATACTTATTGGAGTGTCTGTTATGTAATAATCACTTAGTAAATACTTATGGACTGACTCAGTGAAGCACCTAACTTGGAATCAGAAATTCTGCATTTAAATCCTATACCAAAACTTAATAATACTCTTATCTACTTTACCACCAATCTTCAAAATAATTTACTACCCCAGTCATCTTTCTTTGGACTCTTCTCAGATTAAAATACAACATAAAAACCATACATAATAAACCAATTTAATCAACTTAGAGTATATTAGTACTATTATCTTTTTAATTCTTAATACTATTAATCTCTTGATATTAGCTAATAAAAATGTATTTTGACTACCATCTTAGTATTACCTCTTCTTAAATTTATATCACTAACTCCCTAGACCAAGATCTTTTTGAGGAAATATATTATCTAGACCAACTTCTCCCAACTTTTAGGTTGATTTTATGAAAACAGAAATGAGACATTATGTTCAAATTCCTTCTTATTAAATTCAGGATAATGGTTTAGCCTGTAGAAAACTTTTTGCATACTTATTTTGTCATCTAGTATTATAGATAGCCCATTATGCTTTTTGTCATTAGCATGTTTGAGAAGTATGCCATCTATGTTTTTTTCTTTTATTAATCATTGATAAAATGTTTTAAAAAGGAAGTAGGTATGGGAAGAACAGGATGGATGAACAGAAAAGGAGAACTATCTTAAAATTATAGGGTTTGAGAGGTAAAGAAATTTAATAGAAAAATATTTAGTAATGTGGAGAAAAATTGGAAAAGCCTTGCAGTTGGTATATGTTGCCCAGAGATAACCAATTATCAGATTGTAAAGTTCCAAGAAACTATCTCTGGACCAAACACTCTATAAAGAATGATGGATTAAGAGAGATTAGAGGTATCCCTTTTGAATTTCCTAATCCTATAATTTCTATGAATCCTAGTAAGATAGTTTAGAAGCAAGTATCAAGACCACAGAAGTAGCTGTACAGGGAGCACTTTAATAATATATAGTTTTAAAAGATAGGCTCGGGGCGGAGCCAAGATGGCGGAGTAGAAACAGCTCCTCCAAGCCTCTCTGCCCCCAGATTCCCCACAAACTATGTAAAAAAGGACTCTGAACAACTTCTGGAGCCCCAGCACCCACAGAACAACACAGAGAAGCTAACCTCCTGCTGAGGACAGCCCAGCAGCCCTGCAGGAAGGACCAGTGCAGCAGTCTGGGAGCCGGCAGCCCGCAGAGCACAGAGCGCAGGAGCAAAGCCAAGCCCAGGTCCCTGTGAGCCGAGGTTTTAGCCCCAGGGCGGCAGGGCCAGCAGCCAGCTGGAGGAACCCCAGAACACCAGGAGCTGTGGCAACTCCAGAATTATCAACATAGACATGCCTAGGATAAAGTAAGAGGTTAGTGTCCTATGGACTTTGGGACCTGTATTTGGGGAATGCGTCAGCTCCCTCCCCTGGGGGCTAGAAGCCTCTGAGGAGACACGCCATTTTGTAGTTTTCAGAGGCAAATCCAGCTCCCAGCCTACAAATCGTGGGGAGATCCAGCGATCAGTCTTGGGGGGTAATCGCTCTTGCTTTAACCTCCCTGGATCTGGATTGTGATATAGGGTGGAAGTTGTGGGTGGGTTTACAGCTTGCCAGAAACGGAAGTTGCCCGCCACACGTTCGGGATGAAAATTCCTCTAGCTGGCCTTAAAGCCATAGTGTGGCAACAAGCCCAAAAGTCAGGCAATTAAGTGGCAACATGCCAAGGCAAAGGAAACAGAAAAATGCAACCCTAGACTACTATTTTGGGGGCATAGAACAGGAAAAGGACTGTGAGGTCAGAAGTCCTGCTCCAAAAGCCCCAGGGGAAAACATGAGCGGGTTGCAGACCATAGAGGACCTTAAGAAGGACTTTAAAAATCAAATAAGAGAAGTGGGGGAAAAATTAGAAAGAGAAATGAGAAGGATGCAGGAAAAGTATGAAATGAGGGTCAACAGCCTGACTGAGGAAAACAACACCTTAAAAAATAGACTAACTCAAATGGCAAAGGAGGCCCAAAGGGCAATGAGGAGAAGAATGCCTTAAAAAGTTGAATTTGCCAGATGGAAAAAGAATCTCAAAAGTTCACTGAGGAGATTCATTCCTTCAGAGTTAGACTGGAGCAAATGGAAGCTATTGACTTTATGAGAAATCAAGATGCTGTTAAGCAGATCCAAACAAACGAAAGATTAGAAGGCAATGTGAAATATCTCATGGGAAAAACCACTGACCTGGAGAATAGATCCAGGAGAGACAATTTAAAAATTATTGGACTACCTGAAAGCCATGATCAAGGAAAGAACCTAGAAATCACCCTTCAAGAAATTCTCAAGGAAAACTGCCTGATGTTTTAGATCCAGAGGGCAAAATAGAGGTTGAAAGAATCCACCGATCACCTCCTGAAAAAGATCCCAAAAAGATAACTCCCAGAAATATTATAGCCAGGTTCCAGAATCCCCAGATCAAGGAGAAAATACTAAAAGCAGCCTGGAAGAAACAATTTCAATATTGTGGAAACACAATCAGAATAGCCCAGGACCTGGCAGCTTCTACACTGAGGGATCGAAGGGCATGGAATATGATATTCCAGAGGGCAAAAGAACTGGGAATGAACCCAAGGGTCACCTACCCAGCAAAACTGAGTATTTTGTTTCAGGGGAAAATATGGTCTTTCGGTGGAATAGAGGACTTTCAAGCATTCTTGAGGAAAAAACCAGAGTTGAATAGAAAATTTGACATCCAGACGCAAGAAGTAAGAGATGCCTGAGAGGTAATCAGGGAAAAGAAATCAAAAGGAACTTATCAAAGTTGAACTATTTACATTCCTATATGGAAAAGTAATATCTGTGACTGATGATATCTTTCTCACTATGAAAATAATGGAAGAAGGGGCTGTGGTCATATGAATACATATGTGAATGTGTGTGTATATGGTTACAGTTATATATGGATAGAGGGCATAGGTTGAATTTGTTGGGAAGGGAGAATACTCAAGGGATGAAATTATGAGGTGAGAGAGGAAAGTGGCAAGAGGAGATGGGGAGAGACATGTTAGGGTAAACTATCTCATGTAGGGGAAGTGGTTGCAAAGGAAGGGGAGAATAAGGAAGGCTAAAAAGACAAAACCACATTCCCATTGAATTTGGTTCAGGGAGAAAATGACATACATACTAAATGGGATATCTCAACCTGCAGCAGGATAGGGGGAAGGGGGATGAGAGGAGGGATGATGGATGGGAGGGCATCCTTGGGGTGAGGGAGGTTGGAAGTACCCACTATAGAAGAGGGACAGGATCATGTAGGGAATGGACCAGGTGGGGGATGGGATGAGTGGGAGGGAATTATAAGCAGCCTTGTACAATATATCTACTATGATAATGTTTTGCATAGCTAGACATGTACAGCATATACTGAATTACTTATCTCCCAAGAAGGAATGGGTGACAAGGGAGGAAGGAAATGGATCTGAAATTCGAGGTCGTAACATTAGATGTTTCAAATATATATAAATACTATTATTAAGCCTCTTTTGCCTATAATTGGGAGATAAGATGTGCAGGCATTGGGACACAAAGATTCATCTTCCTCTAATGGAAAAGTCGATGGAGGTATGGGAGAAGGTATGGGAGAGAGCAGATTGGAGGAAGCGATATCTTGTAGGACTGCTATTCTGGGAGGTTGGGTAGGGGAATAATGGGGGGGAAATGATTATAACTCAAAATCTGGCAGAAATGAATGATGTAAAACAGAAGTTAAAGCATTTGTTTAAAGTAAAAAAAAAAGATAGGCTCAAAAATGTAAAGACAGTCATAAAACCAATGAAGAATATAAAATGATAACATAGATCTGGAAAATGAGTATCAGGAAGCCTCAAATTTGCAAAGGCAACTGTCCCCCAATCATTAAATCAATTAATCAATCAGCATTTATTATGTGTCTACTTTGTGACAACCATGGTGTTAGGCTATTAGTATTAAAATATATTAAGAACATTTTAAAATGGATGACAAAATCAGGAAGGAAGACAGGGAAGAAGGAAGGAAGGAAGGAAAACAGGGAGGGAAGGAGGGAGGGATGGAGGGAGGAAAGAAAGAAAGTAGGAAAGGAAGGAGGAAGGGAGGTAGGGAGGAAGGAAGGGAAAAAGGAAGGGTATGTGATGTGTATTATATTTAAGGAGTGCTTTAAAAGGCTATTATACATTTAGTTGTTGAAGAATATAGAGTACATTTTAGATATAAAAATATTGTGAGTGAATACGTAAAGATAAGGCAAGATAAAATTTTTTCTAGGACAGAGTGTAGCCTATTTTGGCTAGAGTGTAGCCTGAAATGAGAGTAACAAGGTGAGATAAGAATGGAAAGGCAATGTTCTTATTGTGAAGGGGTTTGATCGACACTTACATTGAATTTTACTACAGTTGACAATAGGGAGATGCTAAATATTCTTGAACCAGACAATGGCAGGAAGCATAAGGAAGGTAATCACGATGGCAGTATCAAGTGTACACTAGAAAGGGGAATGGAAATGATAGAAGTGGTGAGACCCATTAAGAAGCTATAATTATCAAGTAATATTACTACTATGTCTGAGGCCCAAAGAGATTTTTAAAAAGAAGAAAAAGATCTACAAGTAAAAATCATTTAGAGAAACTCCTTTTGTGCTGTCAAAGAAGTGGAAACTAGAGAAGTTGCCATCAATTGGGGAATATGAATATAATGGTATATTATTGTAATGGGATAATATTTTACCATAATCAGTGACAGTTACAGGAAATCCTAAGGGATATTAGAGTGAACTGATACAGAGTAAGATGAACAGAATAAGGAAACGATTTTGATATGATCACCAACATGCTAAACAATAACAACAAAACATTTTAAGGTATAAGAATTTTCATCAAAGCAAAGATTAATCATGACACCTGAGGAATCAATGAGGAAGCATTCTGTCTATCAATCCTGACAGATAAATGATGGGCTCAAGATACAGAAAGAAATATATAGTTTTGAATGTGGCCATATGCATTCATTGTTCTCCTTTACAACACAAGTTTGTGTTGTAATTATTATGCCAAAACATAGCTCAGCTCTAAGGTGATGAGAACACACCCATCTCAGTGTCTTCCAACAGCAGCAACTAAATTCCTAGCAACCTCTCCCTTAGTTTTCAGTACAATCAATGTAGAGAGGTTTATAATAGTAGAGTATGCAGTTACAATGCACTCACACTGACATCAGACACAGTTGAAGGTAAGTCAGGTTAAAAATGTTTTAGTTTTAAGAAATTTATATTATTATGGTACTGTAGATTTTGTTATGAAACTTTCATATTTTCTGAAATCAAAATTTTATTTTGTTTTGTTTTAATTGAGATGTTAGCACAAAAGATCACAGAATCCCAGGGAATTATGAGCAAGAAAATATGTTTTGCATGTTACCAATTTTATATTGTATACTGTGATTTTTGCTTATTTAATGGTTAATAGTTCAGGAAAGGTTAATATTAGCAAAATTAATGATCTTTTATAAAGAAATTTATGCATAAAAATGCAATTTTCAGTACTCTCTAGTTAAAGATTACAGTTTATAATGCTTGTGGGGATATGGTCTCCAATTTCTCATTGGTTCAATTCATTACATTCACAGTTGTGTTTTCTTTTTGCTTTTGCACCACTTTTATTAATGTTGTCCCTCATACAGATTAAGGACGTACTATTTTTTTTCCCTTTGAATGATAGTGTAAGAAGTGAGGAGAGAAAACTGATTTTTGTTCATTAAATACACATTGGTATATATTTATATGTGCTCATGTACATTTACATATATATGTGTATTTTATGTACACAATGTATGCATATAAGTGTGTATATATTATACACATAAACATATATACACACATGAATACACGTATTTTGTGATGTGTATACATATAGAGAAAAGACACAATGGTTATAAAAATTGCTTAAGAGATGAAATCAACAAGACTTAAAAATTATTGACCTTGTTGGGGATAGGAAAGAATCATAAACACTACCAAAGTTTAAAATTTCAAGACTGTATGAATTGCAGTATCGCAATATTTTTTTTTAAAAGCCTTGATATCACATATACATAGAACATGCTGATGCCTTTTCTGGAAATGACTAAAGAAATTAAATTACAATATTATAATAAATCACCCAAAGCAGAAGGCATGCATCTGCAAGTTTATACTTTTGCTACTGATGAGAAAACTAGGTAATTTATCATTAGAACATCTACGTTGTATGAAGACTGGGACACAGCCTAAGTTGCATCTATCTTTTAATAGGGAACTAATGGAATCTCAGAAATTATATTGGATTGTATGCTAATCTAAGTTCCTAGCTGAGAAAATTATTACTCAGAAAATCACTAAAGATTACTTTTAAAATACCTGCAAAAAACAGAAAATGAAAAGTAATGTGAATTACCTAGGAAGAAAATGAACAATTTTGAATTACATAAAGGTACACATATGTTTGGACTTAAAAGCAAATTGCTATGAAAATTCATATCATTTCATCTTCTAGATGAAAATTGATTTACATATGATAGACATGATAAAAGAGTAACTTTTTAAAGCAAAGTTCTGAATGTTCACAGTATTGTTTTGTTTTGCTTTCTTTTAAACAACACGTTCACTTTATCTTGTTATTTATACCAACTTCTCAGTTTCTTTAGAATGATATTAAAATTGAGACACAACTATTAAGAAGGTAAAATTGTACTGGCAATAAGACTTTTGTAATATGATCAAAAGCAATTAAATTCCTGATGGATTGTTAAGAAAAAAGTTTTTTTTTCATTATTTGAGCACTAAAGAAAATATGTTATTGTTATTTTGTAAGCATGGTTCAATGCAAAGTGTGCTATAGTTTGCATCAGTAGACTTGTATTTGAATTTTTGAGTGCCATTCAATATTAGTGTAATGGTGGACAATTTGCCAAATATTTTGAGGCATGTTTTCTCATATGTAAAGTGAATAATTTGGACTAGATAACCTCTAAGTACTCCTCTACCTCTAAATCTTTCTTCCCAGATTATTTTATATTCCCAACTATTTCCTATTGCATATTTTACCCTTAACCCAAATAAGATGGACTTATACAAGTTCTTAATACTGCACTGTGGTGTTTGTGCCTTTGTCCTTTTCCTCATGCCTTCCTCAGCCAAACATCATATCTCAAAATCCTCTAAAGTATTCTCTGGTTTCTTCCCTTCTTTCCCCAAATCAGAAGTGTCCTCTCTTTTCCTTTAAGGCTTATACATTAATTCATACTGTCCTCATGGTCCAAAAGAATGCTGTATAAAGTAAAAACAATATTGTTTTAAGAAAGATTTTGAGCAAATAAGTTATTTTGTCTATTATAAATACCCAAATTAGCTATAAAGAACATATGAAGATGCTATCTGCATCCAGAGAAAGTACCTAAATAGAAGTATGTTTAATTTTAGATATATAATAACTTCATATATGCAATATACACATATGTTTGTGTGGATTTGTATCTACATAATATGTAATATACACATGTATATACACACATATACACATGCACACATATTTGTGTCTAATGGTAGCTATCTCTAGGTAGGGGGAAGAAAAAGAAGAAAAATTACATGAAATTTTTTGTATATTTGGAAAGAATATTAGTAGTACATAGTAGATTTAGAGATCCATATACAAATATTTTTAATTGTACTGTGTCATGAAAATATTTGTTTTATTCCAAAACTTAAAAATAAAATAAAATAAATAGTGAGTGATAGAGGGAATTGCCTTATTTTAGAGAAGTATTGGCTTATCTTGCCTTCCCCTTCCCCACTGACAAGAAGATGGCTTTATGGACTATAAAATGTTGGAAGATTTGAACTTCACTTTAGTATCTTAGTGACATCAGTGACTAGTGGTAGTATCAGCATTTGCATCAAGAGCCAAAACTTAGAAAAACTAGAAAGACCAAGAAGAGTTAGTTTCAATATTTTAAAAAGTCACAGATGCTTTGAGTACAGTCAAAAGTAACATCTAAGGAAAACTTCCTGAGGACCCTGTAAAGAGAGTAAAAAAATGCTAGTAACCAACGACTTTTAATTACCTAATGAGTATGTCTGTTCTCTAAGTTTAAGCCTGCTCTACACAAGGACCTTTTTGGTTAGAGTGTGTACTACTGCTTTGGGGGGAATGTTTTGTATCAATTACTACTACTATAGCACTTTAATAAATAATTGTTTCTTGAAACTTTTAAATTCTTGATGTCAAATTGATAAACAATGGGCAACAAAGAGAGAGTTCATGAGTAACAGTACTGGAGAAACTACAACCACTTAGTATTACCCCTAGAACTCTGAGGAGACAAATAGCTAGCTGATACAAGCTGCCTATGGAAGTGGAAGTTAAGAGAGTAAGCCATGAGAGGGTGGTATATAATATTATTGGGTAATTGAGTTAATTAGTTGTAGTAGTGGATACAGTGTTGACCTTAGATTCAAGAAAACCTTATGTTCAAATCTTGCCTCAGACTAATTGTATAACTCTTGGCAAATCACTTAATCTCTATTTATTTCAGTTTCCTCACTCATAATTTGGTGATAATAATAGCACCTGCTTCTCAAAGTTTTTGTGAGGTCACATTGGATAATATTTGTAAAGCATTTTATAAACCTTAAAATGCTACAGTAATGTTAGTTGTTGTTTGGCAGGAACATTGCTTTATTCCTCTTAAAATCAACCTCCCTGTGGCTCCACTCATATCTCCTTGACACACCACATCAAAATCTTCCTATCTAGCCATCATTTTCCTTAGATATCATATCTCCCTTTATTTGAAGGCAGAGATGAGTTCATTTTTAACTTATATCTTCAAATATAATAGGCATTTAATTAACATTTGTTCATTCATTGATTGCTTTATTTATTTTTGTATCTCTCCTGATCACTAAAAAATCATCCTTTGCAAATAATTTTGTTGTTCAGCCATTTTTCAGTCATGTCTGATTCTTTGTGACCCCAGCTAGGGTTTTCTTGGCAAAGACACTGGATTGGTTTGCTATTTCCTTCTCCAGCCCATTATACAGATGAGAAAACTAAGGCAAACAAAGCATAATGGCTTATCCAGGTTCCCACAATTAATAAGTATCTGTGGCTGTATTTGAATTCGTGAAAATGAGCTTTCATTATTTCAGGACAAGAGCTCTATCCACTGTGCTATCTGGCTGCCCTTTGCAAATAATAGGGGTTTAATAAATATTAGTTGAAAGTAAAAAGGAAGACATACTAGATATATTCATCCACAGAGTTTTACAGTCCTCTAGGCCATATGGGTTATATAGAACTCAATACATGTGTAAGATTCCAGGCCACATAGAGTACAGATATTTTAAAATATGTTAATCACCATTATATCTGGGATTAGAAATCAAGTTTCTACTGAGTACTTCAAATGTTGAGACCAGACTTCAAGACATTTTTTTTTCAGATAGTCTAAAATGGCATCATTTAGCTGCTTGTGATCATTCTTCTGATTGCTTTTTCCCCATAATTTTTGTCTTCTCCTAATTTGCCAAATTCCCAATTCCCAAAGAGTAAAGATGTTGCTGCTGGTGAGATAGAAGGATTGCTTTTGTAGTTTAATAAAGTGGTATCTGCTCTGCTACTTACTGTCTGAGAGAGTTGACTAGGGACACTGGCAGGTTGACTGCCCTAAGATTATACAGACAATGTGTGTCACATACAACTCAGGTCTTGCTCTGGGGCCAGATCTACCTTCTCTAGATTTAGGGACTGTTGATGCAAATGCTGATATATATATATATATATATATATATATATACACACACATACATACATATATATATTCATGATAAACTGTGATGCAAATGCTGATATATATATATATATATATATATATATATATATACATACATACATATATATATATTCATGATAAACTGTGATTTCCAAAAAGAGAGACTTTGGATGAGATAACCTCTGAAGTCCCTTCCAGTTCTGAATTCTATCATGCTTTTATCCGTTGTGACAAGGATTTGCTTTCAATTTTCAATTTGTAGTTTCTGTAATTGTTTTAAAAAGAATCAGTCTCATTCAATTTGTTAGATTCAAGATGAAAAAATGCATATTCAGTAAATATAGTTTAATGAAGTATTACTTGGATTGACAGTCTTACTGTCTTAAGTTTCTCAGGCAGTGACTTAGCTGAAATGCAGCACTCCAATTAAGTAGTTCATTAAATTTCTTTCCTCCATTACAGAAAAATTATTTTTATGAAAAATTAGATTACAACCGTTTGTCTATTCTTTCAAGAAAGAGAAGGGGTCCAATGAATTCTAGAATCACATAACCCATGCAGATGAGTTTGGGGGCCTATAAAAACAATTATGTCAAAGAATTTTGCATAGAGAATTGAAAACAAGTATCTAGCAATGAAACAGTTCTAGATGACAATTGGTACCAGCCTTAAATTCCTTGTAAACAAAATGCTTTTCCCTTTAAGTTCCTAAAGTGTGCTGTGCTCTTAAGTAGTATAAACACCCTATATTTAAAACCTGGCAGTAACAAATAGTCTTGAGAAAATAGTACATTACTCAAGGATGTCGTCCTTTAAAGCTTAGGAGTCATTTTTTTTTCAGTGAGACCAGGTCATATATTTATTCTGACAATTGCTGTACTAGTACATCAGGAGTGGCTGGAGCCAAAGATAGATATTACTCAGTGATCTCACAGGTAAGTAGAAAATATGTGGGCAGAAATGGCTCATGATCATCAGCAACTAATATTTATTGAACAGTCACCATGAGCTTGGCAACACTCTGTATTGTATGGACTGATGATTCAATTGCAAAGCCAAGTCCCTAACCACACAGTGATTGTATCATAGAACAGATGCAAATTTGTATCTGCCAATAATTCACTGTGATTTTAGGGATACTGGTGGTTTGTGTTTATTGAGCACCAGCCATGTACAAGGTGCCAAAGAGCACTAAATGTTCTTACATGCCAGACAGAACATAGATTTCCTCTTTATTTTCCAGGATCAGCAGAATTTGACAGACTCGGAAGTTCCTAAAATAAAAAGTGGGATAAAATAATTATATTTGTATGTAATCTTTTGCCATATTGAAAACCTGAGGCCCAGAGAGATGAAGGGATGGGCCCAGTTTCACACAGCTAGAGCATAGATTTGGATCTAGCCTTCTGCTCCCTATCCCAGTGCTCATAAATATGTTGTTTTGTTCAGTTGTTTCAGTCATGACTCACTCTACATGACCCCATTTGGGATTTTCTTGGCAAAGATACTAGTTTGCCATTTCCTTCTCCGCATTGTTTTATAAATGAAGAAACTGAGGCAAGCATAGCTATGTAACTTTGCCTAGGATCACAAAACTACTAAGTGTCAAAAGCTAGATTTGAACTTTAGTGTTCCTGACTGCAAGACTGGTACTCTATCCACTGAGCCACCTAGCTGTCCTAAAATACAAACATATTTACAATGGCAAGAAACCTCAGAGGTTAGATAGACCAAAACATTTATGAAGGACCTACTATTTGTTAGCCAATGTGCTAAGCATGGGGCATACAGAAACAAGACTGACATAATCCCTACTCTAAAGGAGTTTACATTCTTATAGAGGAAGATAACACATAAATGAGGGGTAGAAAGGAGAGTGGTAGAGTCATATTCAGGGGGCAAGGTGGAGAGCAGGGTGGTTGTGTAGCATGGAGGGGGAAGTGGACATCAAGTCTAATGTTCCATCAATGAGGAAATTGAGACCTAGACAGCTGAAATGACTTCACAAGGCTCATAGAGGTAGTGACAAAGTCAGTACTCAAACCCAGGTTCTTTAACTCCAAATCTTGTGATCTTTCTACAATGCTATGCTTCTATAATAGGCAAACATTCTCATGAGGACTGTAGGTCTAACTTAGTTTGATGGTATAATCAGAGCATGATTATAGTGAAACTAACCACATGGTCCCTTGCCACTCATTATTAGATAACCTTAGAAGTCCTGGCTCCATTTTGGTAGTTATGAAATGAAGCAACAGAGAACCCTACCAAGCAGTACCCTATTATAGGTACCCAGAGCTCAGTTAAGAACTTCCATTTACTAACTTCTGTCAGTCAGGCATATAACTATGTTTCACATTATTGCTGTACATTGGCAAATTGGTAATGATAGTTTAGATAGAATATATTAAACCAATGAGCTAGAACCTTCCTCAAAGTTTGTGATATCACCATTACTATTCTTCCAGGGTCATTCCATAAAACGCCCACTCTCACAATACATTTAGGACTATGACAATTTGTTTTGTTTTGCTTTTCCTTGAAAGGTATCAAAACTGTCCCCAGTACTTGATTAAACCAGAAGTCCAAGACTCAAGCTATGATTATTATCATAAAGCTTTCTAGTGGCCTCTGAATATATTGATGTGACTTCCTAGACACAAAATGACATTAAAAAACCCATCCACAAGAGATCATAGAAGTGGGAGGAAGACCCATATGTACAAAAATATTTTAGCAGCCCTTTTTGTGGTTGCAAAGAATTGGAAACTAAAGGGGTGCCCATCAATTGGGGAATGGCTAAACAAGTTGTGGTATATGAATGTAATGGAATTTTATTGTGCTATAAGAAACGAGGAGATGACAGATTTCATAATTACCTGGAGAGACTTATACAAACTGATGCTGAGCGAGAAGAGTAGAATCAGAAGAAATTTGTATACAATCACAGACATACCATATCTGTGATGACCAACTATGACAGACTGGACTCTTCTCAGTAATGCAGTGATATAAGTTAATCCCAAATGACTCAAGAAAATGAGAAATGTGCCATCCAGAGATATAACTAGAAAGAACTGAGCCTGAATCCTGATGGAAGTTAACTAAATGATCTTTTTTCTTTTCATTGTTTGGTTTTATTTCTTCTTTACCATCTTTCATCCCACCTAGTACAATATGCCTTTGTAATTGGAATAATGTCTAATATGAATGCATTTGCAGACCCTATACTGTACTATATGCTGTCGTGAGGGGAGGGGGGAGGGAAGTAAAGGAAATCTGAAAACCAAGGAACTATGGAATTAAATCTTGTTAACTGAAACTAAACTAATAAATTAATAAAAAAAAAAGCCCATCCACATATAGTTGAGTCCTTTCAGACCTTATGTGTCCCAATACCACATGAGTCACCATATTCTATGCAGCCAGCCATATTCTTTACCATATGGAGACAAAAAGGGGCCATGTCTACCAAAACTAATTACATCAGTCTCCTTGTTGAATATCCTTTCTATGTAATAGCTAAGTAAACCTTCTTTTGTTAGCTGTTGATTGACGTAGGAGTGTATCATTTCACATCAACATTAAACCTAAATAATGAGGGGACTGACCCAAGTCAGGCTTGCCCATTATAGAAGTCATATAGTTTCTCACTTTTCTTCTCATTTTTCAGATGATAAAACTGAGGCTCAGAAGGGTTCAGGGACATACCTGAAGTTTTACAGAGTAAATGGTAGAACAAATATTTGAATCTAGGTCTTCTAACTCCAACTCCAATATGCTACCAAACAGAATTGTCTATGTGTATCGGTAGATTAACTTAAAATTACTTTAAAAGGAAGGGCAAATTTTGAATATAATGCAAAGCCCCTGTCTTCCAATATACTGTTCTAATAAGTAAACCATATTACCCCTCAAAATGAATATAATTGCTATTTATTTAAATAAACATTTATTAAATTTGCTTGTTATGCATGAAGTCACATGTCAGCCCAGCATCCAATATTTGTGAGTTCATATTTGATATGTAACATATTAACTGAACCCAAATTTTATGGTAAAAAATCTAAAACAATATTGTATTGTATCTTATGTCATAATTACAAACTTTACACATGTAGACAGTATCTCTTTGGGAAGCCAAATTTTCCTACACTTCTTTATTTTATGAATACTGTACTATTGTGCCGTGGGCTGCCAGCACTTAGCATGATCTGGAGACATGAATAAGAAATGACCAGGCCTTGTGGGTAGTTCAAGGAAGAACATGAACTCCATTTAATGACTCTTAGGACAAGGTTTTTATAGAGCAATGAGACAAAGGAAGGGATGGAAGGGATCTCAAGTATTCTTATCATTATCTTAGTCTGTCATATCCTGGAAGTAGCAGGGCAGTAAGGCCTTTCGTTCTCTAGGTGCCAGAAAGTCTTAGGAAAAGTCAGTTACCTACTTTCATATGCAGTCACATCACAAAAGATGCTCTTGAGAGCTGGCTTCAAGGCCTGAAGTCAAAACTGCATCATCAAGTACATCTGCATAGGAACTGACCACCTAAGAATTAAAATATTTAGGTTTTGGACAACTAAAGTTTTGGGGCAGAGCCTTAGATCTAGGCCTCAGGTACCTCTTAATGCAGCCACAGTCCTAAATGGATACAATCAAAAGCCGACTTCAAAGCAGAAGCACTATCCTCAAAAGATACCATGTTTAGAGCTGGCCAGCCAAAGATACCTGAGTGCAGAATCAGATATAAGTCCTGGCTCAGGCCTCTTTGGATCCAAACACTATTGTGTACGAATGAAGGTGATATCATATTGATAACAAAGGTTAAAAAATAATTTGAATAAGGAAAATTTTCTTTAGTTCAATAAAATCATTTCTATAAATGGATAAATGAGAATTGTTAAATTTTCCAAACTGTTTGACTCTACCTACTTCCATTTCAACAGCTGTGCAACAAAATCAATACTTTACAATATTATGAATCCATTTATGTTCAGAATACTAAAGTGAACTATTGTCATGAATACTGAAACATCGAGTTCAGACAATTTTGTGGTTTGTTGAGACATTTCAGTAGAATGTTTAATAAATTAGGTTGGCAGTGAGCTACATATGTGACAGCTTCTTCAAGCTCTTAGTTTTATGAGGAACAACTAAGGTCATTTCAATTTTCAAGTCTGAAGTCCCATTGTTAGAACGACAAAGGCAGAAATGCAGCAATTTAGAAGAGTGAGGGAAATTGATTTAAAACTGAAATAATGGGAGACTTCTGTTGAATATCCTGTCCAAAAAAGTAAATCCCTGTACTATCTTAATTAACTTACACATTCTCCTCTGGGCCAAAAAAAAAAAAAAAAACAACAAATAAACAAACAAAAATATAATACTACTGACCCAGCTTCAAATCTTCTGCTCCAGCTCTCTCCTACTAATACAGAGACCATCACAGTCTTCTTGACTGATAAGCAAAGCATTAAATCAGCCATATTTGCAGAAATATATGACAGAACCCCCACAACATTTCCTACATCCATCCCCTTCTGTTTACTCGAGCAGATTCCACCTTAGTTCAGAATATTATTATCTCTCATCTGGACTATTTCAATAACCTTGTAAATAGACCACCTGCCCCAAGTTTCCCCTGATCCAATCTATGTTCTATGTAACTTCTGAAGTATTCCTAAAACTAAGCTTGACTGTCACTCCACTGCTCAATATACTCCAATCCTTTCATTAACTATATAGTCCAGCCAAACTGGTATACTTGCTATTTATGGTGTTACATTTTAAGCCTCTTGGAATATATAATTTCCTTTAAAGCTCAACTCAAGTGTGACTTCCTATATAAGTTCCTTTTCTGGACCTCCAGCTACAACTGATCTCACACACAGAATTATTATATATTAGAATATATATATATATATGAATATCTATATAATATATATAGATATTATATTTTACATATGCTTTTATTTCCTTATGTGTGTACATATTGTTTCCACTAGTAGAATGTAAGATCTCTAAGAGCAGGAACTATTGGGTTGTTGTCGGGGCACCCCAAGAGCTAGAATAGTAGGCACATAATAAATGCTTATTTGTTGACTGACTAATTGAACAGGTGCATCTCCTTTCTGTCTCATTTTTTCAGTCAGCAAAACAACAAACCTTTATTAAGCACTTCCTTTGAGCCAGGCCTAATGCTAAGGCTGAGGGACAAATGTACAGAGGAAAAAGTAATCTGTGCCCTAATGGAGCTTATATTCTAATGAGGAAATCAACCTATATAAATCAGAACATATAAGATTAAGGATAGAAAGAAAGTAGTCTTAAAGAGAATGGCCCTAGAAACTGGAGGAGAAAGGATGACATGCAATGGACTAGGAAAGCCTTCTGGGTGTGTTTCTGTCTCCCTCTTCACCACTGGAACTTATTATATTCATGTTCTTTTGTTTTCCTTTTGTTTTCCTTTTTCAGAGTATTTTTGCTTTAAATTATATGCTAATATTGAGTCTCATCATTTTGGGGTTTGGGGGTTATCTGGTCTAAGCTTCTATCTTTTATGTTCTTCTGTTGTTTTTACACCTCAGTCTAGAGTAAGATCACTATGTATGTGCTAAGCAGGGGACAGTTAGAATGATAAGAATCATGAGAGAAAATAGCTGACATTGGGGAGGTGGTTTTGTCCTATAAAATCCAGGAATACAATTTCATAGGGATAGGGAAAATTGGTAGGAAGGAGGATTTTACAAATCACTAGAGAATAATTAGAGCTAGAGTAGCATTAAGGTCTGCTGAAGAAGGAAGGTAAATCAAATTATAAAGGTGTATAATTTGTGTTGATAGATATCTCCATTGTCTTGCCTACTCTGTTGCTATGAGTTGAGCCAAGCCTCAGGTTATGACCCTAAGCTCATTTTACCTTTGGATGGGTCTGAAAACATAATGAGGTTGTTGGAGGCAGTTTAACAATAGGCAAGATGTATTATTTATTTGCTTAGGGGTGTGTGTGTGTGTATGTGTGTCTGTATGCTTATATGTAGATACTCCTTTGGAGCTCCTTTTGAAAACAGAAATGCACCAGAGACAAGCAACATGTTCATTCACCGGGAACTGCAATTAGTACACAAGCCCTTAATGGAAGTAGGAAGTGATTATATTTCAAAACAGATTGTAAATGAAACTATGATTCATGAATTTGCTAATTTTTTCTATGCCTTGGGCACTATCCTAAATTTAATTGTTATACATACAGAAAGGTCATCAATGAGCATAAATGGATGTTTCTAAGAATTAAAAAATTGAAAGTCTCAAGAGTTAAAAGTGACTTCAGAGGTATGGTAGGGCAGACCAAATGTAGGAATATTCTTTTTTATGTGTCTCTGAACAAATACTGCAGAAACTGTTGATCTCTCCAGGTTGTTGTGAGGAATGTGCTTTGAAAACCTGAGAATTCTGACTTTTTTTCTTTGTTCTTCCCACATTTTTTTTCATACACTGCAGTATGATGTATTGAAAAGAGCACTAGACTTGGGCTCAGAAGACCAAACTTTGAATCCGGACTTCCCGTGTTTACTTTGTGACATTAAGGAAGGTGCTTCCTTTCTCTAGACAACAAGTTCCTTCTTTTTTGTATGAGTGTATTGGACTAGATGATCTCTAACATCTTTTTGAGCCCTAAGAGTTTATAATTCCCTGAGTCAGAATTCTGCTTTTTGACTTGCCAATTTTATTCTGAGACTTAGTTCCTTCCTCTGTAAAATGATGATAATAGTAACTGTACCGCACCCATTTCAGAGGACTAGTGTGAGATCAAATTGTATAGCATAAGTAGACTGCTTTGTAATCCTAAAAGCACTACTATATAAATGATATTACACCTGTTCTGTGAGGTGGATACTTTGATTTATTGTGATCTCCTTTTAATAGATAAGGAAAATTAATATCTGAGAAACTGATTGCATATGTTAACAGAATTAGAGCATGTCTAGGAGGGTTTAATTTCATTTTCACTTATTCTAACTTGTCTTTCTTGAATGATCAACTCACACCACATGACCTAGGGAAATTGTATTTAAATTTTTAAGTAGCTCCTTTAGTCATGCCATTGTTTCAGGTATTCAGGACGATTTATTAAGCAGAAAACCCAAATGGATTTGTGTATATGTCTTTGCTCAGACAATATAACTTGCAAGTTAGAATGACATGTGCTTTGAGAGCAAATATGTTCCACTCCTTTTAAATATGGAGAGCAGCAGTCACCAATAAATAGGAGACAAATGTTAAATGACAGCAAAGAGTTTCTTAATTACCCCTTCTTACCACATTAGAACAATCATTATTGGGTTATTAGGATTTTAGTGTTTTATAGAATTTTTTTTGCACATAGTAAATGTTTAATAAATGCTTCATTCGTTCAAAGAAATTAATCAATTATAATTATAATAATTGATCAATCAATTCACAACCAATAGATAAATGAATTAAACGCTTATAGAATTGAACCACGATATAAATGAACCAAGATATAATCCAAACAATAGCTTAAAAAAAATTTTTGGTAGGGGAAAGTCACCCCCTAAAGTTTCAAGTAAAGAAAACTGATTCACAGGGAAATTAATTTGTTAACTAATGGTTTACAGTCACTCTCAAGGGACTATTTTAGACCTTAGGCCTTCATTGAGTCCCCTCAGACCCACTCTAAGGAACTGTAAATAACCAACACAATTGTGACATAGGGATGGGGATTCAATGGGCAGCTTGGAGTATCCCGAGGTACCAGCTGCAACAGGAGACATTCTAGTTCTGGCTGTAAATAACCTTGGAGAAGTTGCCCCACCTTGTAATAATAACTCATTAAAAATGGCTGTAAAATGCGTATTGGAGCACCCTGGAGCTGGAAGACAGGGTGTAATTATCACATGAATGTTTTGGAGGGTGAGTCCCACTCCCTTTACCTCTTTACCTAGGAGGCTGTGATCAAGCTCTATCTGAGGCCCTCCCATTTTTCAGGGATTACACACAGGGACTAACATCTTTAGGTAGTTGCTCTCTGCTGGGTGCCCGCACTGATCACATTGTGTCATTTTCACAGGACATTAACTTATAGAATTTTTTAATGCATGTTATGGCTTCTTAATCATAGAAATGGTTTCATTTTTGCCTTTGTGTACCCTGAGCAGAATACAGTGCCTCACTCAGAATAGGTTATTAATAAATTCTTGTACTTTGATTGTAGATAGGGGGCACCCCTATGTGGTAACAATGGAAACTAAGGAGTTGATGATAATAAAGGTAATGATAATAGTGATAATAATAGTAGCTAGCATTTATATAGTTTTAAGGTTTGCAAAATACTGTAATAATATTATCTAATTTGATTCTTACCACATTCCTAGGAAGTAGACATTATTACTATTATTCTCATTTTGAAGATGAAGAGTAAGGCAGAGTTTAAGTGCTTTGCTAAGTGTCCTGTAGTTAGGAAGCATTCAAGGTAGGATTTGAAAGTGGGTCTTCCTAATTCCAGGTTCAGAGTTCTACCAGTTTACCATCTCAAAGCTGTCCAGATGTTGTTTTTTGGGGGGTAGGGTAGGGTGAGGGTGGGAAGAGAGGACACCATGAGGAAGTGATTTTTTTTAATTTTCATAGTATAAAAATTATCAATAATCATCACTAGTAATATTGTAAACATACTGTCAACAATATTGCAAAATATTAGGTTTAGTAGAGAAATGGAAGATCTATTATCATTTCCTAAAATCTGAAGGAATCCCCTCTATACCATTTGAAATGGTCATTCAGTCTCCAACTCAAAATTTCCACCAATGGAGAACTCACAATAGAGCAATCTTTTTAAATGATATTGTGAGTGCATTCATATTATAACTTAAACAAAATCCACCTATCTAAAACTCTACTCATTTGGTCCTAGTTCTTTATTCTTGTGTTTCATAGCATGAACTTAATTCATATTCAATATGAACAACCTTTCAATGTTGAAAGTCAACTATTGTGGCCAATTAATTCCTCAGTTCTCTAAGAGAAGCATCCCCAGTATCTGTATTTTTGTTGTTGTTGTTGTTTTGTTTTTTTAAGGTTCATGGGATCATGAATTTGGAGCTGAAATGGAACGCCAAGGTCATCAAGCTCCATGTTTTACCTATGAGCAAATAGAATTCAGAAAACTTCAATGATTGGTTCAGGTCACACAGCTCCTGAGTATGAGAGGCAGTATTTGGATTCAGGCACTGTCCATTCTGATCCACCTTCTACTCAGCTCTCTTCTTAATCTTATCTGTACTTGTTTATCCATTTTGTTCACACCTTAAACTCTCTTCCAAGTCATCTTTAAGCCAATGACTATGCCCCTTGGCTGTAACTTGTACAAGATCTTCCAAATCCTAAAACTGTTTTTACTGGCCACCCTCATGCCTAGAATTCTCTCCCTCCTCACCACTGACTGCTGGATTTCTTAAATCCCTCAGCTTCCTGAAACCTTAGATAAAATTTCATCTTATGCAAAAACTCTTTGCTTGTCCTCCTGAAGGCTCCTGAATGATAATTCTTCATTTCTCTGATCATCTCGAATTTATCCTGAATATTAGAACATAGTTGTTGGACAGTTGTCTTCTAATTCAATCATGATCTTCTTAAGGGTACACACAAACACACACACACTTATGTATACATGCATGTATGTGTGTATTTGGATGTTTATATGAAGGTATGAATTTGTGTATGTATTGCATATATACATGTATGTGTGCATACCTATACACACATGCACACACTATCATTCCTTCTAACCCTAGCACTTATCATCATACATGGCACATGGTAGGCATTTAATAAATGGTGGTTGATTTTACACCAAATATATCTCTTTCCAATACTCCTTACTGCCTCTGTAGCTTTATAATCCTCTATACTGTTTGTCAATATCATTCCTGAAGTATGATGCCCAGAAGTGAATTGTGATTTGATGAAGGCAGAGTAAAATATTTATGCATCTGTTGTACTATTCACTGTATAGTATTAATGGAGCAAAAGACTGTATTAACATTTGGAAGGGCACTTTCACACATTGAGCTTGACTCTAACTTAAAATCCCTTGTATTTTTTTTCCTTTCAGATAAACAAATGTTCCCCTATCCTCCTTTTAAACAGTATACATACATGCATGCATATATATGCACACATGTACATATATATGTATGTACATATGTATGTATATGTATATATATGCACATGCATAAATGTATTGTGTGTATTTACTTGTATATGTATGCATATGTATTTAAAATTACTATGAGATTTTATACTTTTACTAGTTATGTTTCATCTTAATAGATTTGGTCAGTTATTTCTGCCTGCGAACAACTCTTGGGACCCTGATTTTAGCATTTGAAATAACTCTTAGTTTTATGTCATCCACATATTTGATAAACATTATTATCTAGGTAATAAAATTCTGTGATAAAAATGTATAACAGATAAGGGGCAAGGACAGAATTCTATGGCATCCTTGGAATAATGTCTTTCTAATATAATATTAGCCCATTAATCGACACTTTTTGGATATCATCACTGAATGAAATATAAATATACTTAGTTGTGCTACAAAGCTATCATGAAATAATTTGTCACATATCTTGCTGAGATTCAGGTAATAATAATCATATTTCCCTGTCATTCCCTATGCCTAAAATGCAATTCTTCTCACTTCTTCCTCTTAGTCCTCCTATTATCCCTGAAATATCACCTCCTACAAAAGGATTTTTATGTTATTCTTCTAGTTACTTGTGTTTCATCTCCAAAATTGCTTTGCATATATTTTGAATACATTCATACTTATACATGTTCCCTTCCCTGATCAAATTTACAAGCTTCCTAACATCAGGGACTGTTTTACTTTTGTCTTTATAACAACAGTGCTTGATATATAGTTGGATTTAATAATTGCTTATTGGCTGATTGGTTATTGTTATGGTCACTTTATCAAAATGTTAATTGAGATTCATTGAAATTAAAGGATTTGGATCTGGATAAGATCTTTAAAGTCATATGATGCTTCCCTACCTTTTTACAAATGAGGAAATTGACATACCATAGGTTAAGTAACCCAATATTAAATAACATAATAATGATTTGAATTCTCATCTCATTCAAAGTTTGGTGCTCATTCTACTCCACCACAAAATGAACCCCTTGAAACCATGTTATGATCAAATTTCTCCTTTTTAAGTGCTCAAAAACCTTCTATATAAATAATGTTAGTGATACAGTATAGAACAAATTCATAGAAGAAAAACCTGTTTCATCTATCTTAGAAAAAAATATGACAAATGCATATGGAAGCTGATATAACTCTCTGCTTTGTGAAGCAATCAGAGGAATCAAAGATAGAGATAAATGTATTTTACACATGGTGGACAGACAGTTATGGATCATTATATGACAGATTCTACTTAGCTCATAATTTATTGCAACTGTTTTCAGACATGCTGTACTAATTTTTTCCAGGAGGTTTTTTGCCAGGTTGATTACTGCAGCAGCATGCACCCTAGCATACCCAGAATGGCTGCTAGCATTGGTTCTTTAATCTACTTTTTTAAGGAAAACAACTCAAAAGAGATTAACACTCTTACCTTAATCAAACATAAATCATGTACCTAGTTCAGGGGGAAAAGTCAGCACACCAAACTTCTGAGAAATTACAAGCAAAAGTTATAAGCAGACAAAAAATAGAGAATGCAGCACAATTCAACAGACCAACAGACAGGGCTTCTAGCTATCTCACTATCACATAACTAAGTAGCTAGTCATCAGAGAGAAAAGCACCAACACCTGGGTTTTCAAAGCCACGGGGCTCAATGGCTGCCCAGTCTCATCTGGCCAAATCACTCAACTTTTCCCATAAGTTAACCCCAAAGCAAAACCTCACATCAGGGTAATCTCTTCCTCTAGGGTCAGAAGATATCACAACTTGCATGACTCATTGCCTAAATACAAAGTAATAAAATGTGTGCCTTCCTGAAAAACAAGCCTCCCCTAAGCAAGCTTCTCTTGTGGGGCTTCAAGTGAGACCCTTTAAAGGGCAGGGAAAATCTTCAAATTCCCTTACCATTACAATTGCTTTAGTTTTCAATGATAGGAATGTTATTTCCTTATTGAAAAGGTAAAGCATTAAGGTAAAGTTTCAGAGATGTAAATGACTTTAAAATAGAGAAAACTTCTCTTTAAGCAAATCTTCCAACAGTAACACATGATCACATTCTGTTTTAGTAGCAAATGTTATATAAATATATATGTGCATATATATATTCTCTCCAAGCATGTCATTTGGCATTTTGCATCAAAGTACTTTAGAACCTTTTAACACTACAAAAATAAAAATTAGAATAGAGTCAATGTTTTGTTTCCCTTCCTTTTGTATAATATTACAGTCTTTTATGCAGACTCAAAATAATTGATGCATTTAACTCAGATTTATACAAGTTAGGAAAAATATTTCTAAAACCTTGTCATGAATTCTCTGGTCTAAATTATTATAGACTATTAGTTATTGTGTCTTATACCTTCCTACTATGAGATTAGGAAAATTCAGTTATCACCTTAATGGAGATATGGGACTGAAATCATATTATAATTTTGGAAATTTGATTAGTTAAATGATCGAGTAAATTTTAAGAAACTAAAATTGTAAATGTATATTTTCTTCTGTCAAAAGGGTATTTTTCAAAGCAAAGATAATACCATCAGGAAAATACTATAGTTAAATAGAAAAGATGCTCATATTGCTTGTTAAAAAAAAGTCTTTAACATCAATCACTGATTTTATTTGTACATATACATGTAAATTTTAAGCCATAATCATCAGGCATATTGAGAATTTTTATTTCCCTATTCACTTAAATGTCATATTTGGAATAGTTTGTATTTTCAAAGTTTTTTTTTTTTATTTTTTAAAGCAATTGGGGTTAAGTAACTTGCTCAAGGTTACACGGCTAGTCATTATTTATGTGTGGGTGCTCATTTTCTGAGGCCGGATTTGATCTCGGGTCATGCCAACTCTGAGGCCGGTTCTCTTACTGCACCACCTAGCCACCCTGTGTATTTTCAAAATTTTATATGTTTGAAATATATTTTAAAACACTTAAGGTGTCCAGGTTATGTAGACAAAAAAAAAGTCCCTGAACTTAAAGAGTTTATATTCTATGGGTGTGAGGAGTTGTTGATGGAATAAAAGTAAATATAATACAAGGGAGAGTAAGAGGCAAAAGAACATTAACAGGTAGAATGTTCAGAGGAAGATAAATCAGAAAACACAGAAGGTCACATAATGTATCTCAGGCAAAAGGAATGGTTTCTGTGATTTAAAGGCAGAAGGAGAGGGACTATGGAATCTAGGAGATGGCTTGTTGTATATTCTGCCTCAAAAGTAGTGTTCATTACGGGGAATAGTACAAGAAATTGTAGCTATAGGGAAAAAATGTGAGCATAACCTATGAGGAGTATGTATTTTATCCAATAGATTGGGCAAAAGATCCTGGAGAAAAGTTGGTAAGGCAATTTCATATTAACTTGCATGTTCCATCACCTAAGAGCACCATGCACATTATTACATTGGCGATTTTATGCTTCCTTTTACCAGCCTAAGATTTTCTCTTCCAAATAATGCATAAATTAATATTTTCTAATAACATTTTCTTCATTAATTGTTGGCTTCTTGACTAATGAGGTACTTAGTAGCAGGCATGTACTTTGACCTCTGAGAAATACAGTAAATCAGGCTTAATGGGTACTTACTTTATTCACAGAAACTGGGAAAATAGGGGAAAAATAGGAGTAGAGGTAGTATCAATCTATAGAAATTATTTGGTATCCCTTCTGATTTTGAGATCTACATCAGAGAACATAGGAAGGGAGAGGTAGATAAGAATGTCACATCTCTCCAGGGAATCACAAATGCTCTACCTAGAAGATGAAGCCACATTGGATTGCATTTCAAAAACATGCCATAGATTGGTAGATAGATAGATAGATAGATAGATAGATAGATAGATAGATAGATAGATAGATTTAGAGATATATATGGATATAGCCATATATTCACACATGCATTCATGTACACATATACAAATACATATATACACATATATGAACACACATGTATACATATACTCAGGCATACATATATGGATGTCTGTATATATTTATAAATATGTAAATATGCATATATGTATGTATGTATGTATATTCACATATGAAATTTCATGTTCTGATGGCAAAAAATATTAAGTGACTAAGGGAAAAAGCCTTATGGAGGCTTGGAATAAAGAGATAAAGTAAAAGATTAAATATCTTGTCATTGTATTCAAATGTTGGCTCAGTAATTATAATCATTTGGATCTGTATACAAGCTTGGAGAGAGAAACTAGTTGGGTTTTGGTCCCTTTTAAATTGGTAATTGTGCTTGCATCTGCCATCACAGAGCATAAGCCTGTATTTTGGCTTGATGTCTGTGAACGAGAAGAAAAATATACAGAGATAGAGAGATTAAACTTCTAATCTGAGGCAAACATCTGTGGATTTTGATGTTTTCAAATGCAACCTACAAGAGATTTATTTCATGAGAAATTTAAGTAAAAGGAGCTTCTTTTTCTAAGCAACATTTCAGAGATGCTTCTGAGAATGAATTAGCTAATTTTATTTTTTTAATATCAAAGCCTAACATTGCAACTGACAGGAGATTATTTTGGTGAGGCTTTCATAAGGAAATCCACATCCTTGACACTTTACATGTTAAAGAATAAATCCATATTGTTGCAGACTGTCATTAACTGTGAGGTTTCATTTCGCTTCTCATATACTCCTGGAAGACTGTCTAAATTGCTTATTTTACTCTATTGCATCTAACCTTGTATTCTATATGATTGTGTTAATAGCACCCTGCCCAATAGATTTTAAAAACCTTAAGTGAGACATTTTTTCTTCATCTTTGTATTCTCCAGGCCTTGGAGAGACAAACTAGTTGGGTTTTGTCCCCTTGTAAATTGGTAATTGTGCTTGCATCTGCCATCATACAACATAAGCATGTATTTTGGCTTGATGTCTGTGGATGAGAAGAAAAATATACAGAGATAGAGATTAAACTTCTAATCTGAGGCAAACATCTGTGGATTTTGATGTTTTCAAATGCAACCTAGTCATTGCAACATCAATACTTTGCACGTAATAGTTGCTTAATAAGTGGTGGTCAAATTAAGGTAAATATAGTTGGATGAGTATAAATCATTACCTCTAAAATGTCAATTCAGCATAGCAATATCCATATAACATCTATATGTATATGTGTATATATATATATATATGTATATATACTCACACCACACACATATAATTTCCTCAGATAATGCTATGAAGAAACAGTTTGTTTCCATTTTTTCTGATGAAAGATGACAGTGCCTTTCACATTTAATTATAAAAATAATGATGTCAAAACTCTTTGAAGCACCAAGAATTTAAAGCTAGTTATTAGGAAATTATCAGAATTCAGAATAATACAGTTGGAATGGATTTTGGAAGCCATCTAGTCCAACTGATACTTTAAAACTAATCTCCACTTCATGATACCCAATAATAGTTTATCTGTCATCTACATGAAGACTTCTAATGAGGGAGAACATATTGCTTTTGAAAAATATTTTTTTTGTTTTCAACATTCAATTCCATGAGATTTTGAATTTTAAATTTTCTTTCTTTCCCTCTCCTTCCCCCTCCTCAAGATGGCATGCAATCTCATATAGGCTCTACATCTACATTCACATTAAACATATTTTTACATTAGTCACGATGTAAAGAAGAATTAGCAATAAGAGGAGGAACCACAAAAAAGAGGAAAAAAACACAATAGCAAAAGAAAAGAAGAGCAAATAGTGTGCTTCCACCTCCATTCAGACTCCAGAGTTCTTTCTCTGGATGTGGATAGCATTATCCATCATGAATCTTTTGGAGTTGTCTTAGATCTTTGCATTGCTGAAAAGAGTTTTCTATCGAAGTCAGTCATCCCCCTTGAAGTCATTACTTCTTGAAGCACACCATTTCATTTCTGAATAGTGCTAATTATTAGGAATTTTGTGTTGAAATCAAGTTTACATTTACCTCTTTGGGACTTACACCCATTCCTCTATGATCTGCTTTAGTGAGAAAAGATAATAGGTCTCATTTCCCTTCTTCATCAAAGCCTTTCCAATACTTTAAAACAAAGTAACAAAACTATATCTCCTCCTCACTTAATTTTCTCTTCCTCAGGCCAAACATACCCAATTCCTTCAAATGATCTCAGTATGGCACCAAAGTAATACTTTTCACTGCACTAGTGTTTTTTTTTTCTTTTCTGATACCCTAGCTTAATAATATCTTTGATAAATGAAATTGTATACTCAGATTTTAAAGCAGTGCTTAAGATGTACCATTTGACATGCTTGTAAAAAGAATAGAAAAAAATGAACCTTGTAACTTTTTTAAAAATTTAGTTTATTATAGTAAAGGAAAAGAAAATTAAATGTGTGGAGGAAGAAGATGAGGAATTTGAAATTGCTCCTTGGTCCCTGGTGCCCTTCAATAACTATGTCTCACTGACTTCATGGTTTCATTTTTCTTCATGATCAGTCATGTTATTGTAGTGGGAGACTTCTGGTATGTACACTAGTCTGCAACTTAATAGTCTTAGAGACTTGTCTGGAATGTTGAGAGGATGAATGATTTGTTCATGGTTACATGGATAGTATGTGTCAATCAGATGAAGGATTTGAATAGTTTTTTTTTATTTTATTTTATTTTTTTAGCAATTGGGGTTAAGTAACTTGCTCAAGGTTACACGGCTAGTCATTATTTGTGTGTGGGTGCTCATTTTCTGAGGCCGGATCTGATCTCGGGTCATCCCAACTCCGAGGCCGGCGCTCTTACTCACTGCGCCACCTAGCCGCCCCTTTAGGGCAATTGGGGTTAAGTAACTTGCCCAAGGTTACACGGCTAGGTTTTTTTTTTTTGTTTGTGTGGATTAAGTGTCTGAGGCCGGCTCCGAACTCAGGTCCTTCTGACTCCAGGGCCGGCGCTCTACTCACTGCGCCACCTAGCCGCCCCAATAGTTTTTTTTTTAATATCTTGCACTGCTACCAATTATACTACCTAACGTATAATATTCTTTAAAATAAATAATGAAAAGATTAGACTGAATGACTTCATAGAGTTTTTCTTTTCTTCCTAGCTCTTGGCCTCATGTGTTTTAGAATCATCATGAATCTTTGTTTTTTTTCAAAATATGTAGCAGTTTCTGCTGTGGTGTTAGTGTTGAATTTGGAATAAAAATTATAGAATCACAGAATTTTAGAATGAGAAGGAAATACACAAAAAAATCTAATCCAACCCTCATCTGAAAGAAGTCCATACTATAACACATCTGACAAGTCTGTTGTTATATTATTACCTTTGATGTGTGTATCTGTGTCTGTGTTTGTGTGTTGAGAGAGAGAGAGAGAGAGAGAGAGAGAGAGAGAGAGAGAGAGAGAGAGAGGAGTTTGTTTTACTTAACTAGGAATGTTTGTTACAAGAAAATTGGTTTTCTTTTCTATTGTACAGTGAAGTAGAATATAAGGAAGTAGAGAATACAGCCCCATTATAATTTGTCATTTTTTTAATTAAAAAAACTAGTGCTACAGATAAAAGGTTACTTACACTTTCAGATGAGATCACTGTATTATTAAATGTACTTAAGTAATTTACTTTGTTAAAAACAAAAAGACACCTCATAAAATCAGAATAACCTGCAAATATTTGTAAAGTCTAGGAAAAAACCCATAATAATAGCAACAAAAGAATAATACAAAATAATAATAGCAACACTTTGTTGTAGCAAAGAGCTGGAAACAAAGTGAATGTTCATCAACTGGGGACTAGGTAATCAAATTAAGTAATATTAGTGCTATGGAATATTTTTGTGATGTAAGAAACATGCTTCCTTCATTGTTTTTCCTAGTCAACCTATCATTTGTTTTCTTCCTTTCTTTCATCACTATTAATATCCAACAATGACATCTTCTGAATAAAAGACCTTCCTATTTAAAAAATAACTATAGTCAATCAAAACAAATTAACACAGAGAGTGTTTCTGAAAATTTATATCTCTTTTTCCAGTTGGTAACTTCTCTGCCCAGAAGAGGGAAACACTTTTTGTCATCAACCTTCTGAAGTCATTGCTTTGTAAAGACTTAAGACATTTGAGTTGTTTTCCCTAGCATCATAGTAATTATTGAATAAACATTTCTCATGTTTCTGTTCACTTCACTCTGCATTATTTCATAGAAGGCTTTACAGGATTCTCCGAATCCTTCATATTTGCATTTCTTACAACACAATAATGTTCCATTATATTCACATACTATTATTTTTTCAGGCATTCTCCAGTTAATGGACACCCAATTTTCTACCCAGTTATTTGCTACAGCAATGACTGCTGCTATAAATATTTGTCAACATGTGGAAACGGGAAAAGCCTTGTTTCTTCTACCAGGTTTTGGTACATTCCTATACATGGTATCACTGGCTAAAAAATTCATTAACTTCTCACAATATAATTCCACAATGACTTCCAGAATAGTTGGACAAATTCATCACTTAGTTCTCAATCATTCCCACAAGAATTGTGTGAGAACCTTTATCAAATACATTGCTAAAAAAATCTAGGCAAATGATATAACAGAATTCTCTTCAAGTACTAGTTTGTTAAACCTGTACAAAACAAGTAAATAAATCTAATCTGCTATAACCTGTTCTTGACAAAGCTATGTTGGCTCTTTTTAATTACAACTTTTTTTTTTTAATTTTAAATGGTTTATTAACTTCTGGTTTACATCATTCATTTCCACCAGATTTGAGTTACAAATTTTCTCCCCCCTTTTCCCCTACCCATGTCCCCAAAAAAGTGATCCCAATGGATATCTGCTACTCCAATCTGCTCTCTCCCATATATTCCCCCATACCCCCTTTGACTTTTCCAGTAGGGCATGGTGGATCTCTATGCCCCAATGCCTGTGTATCTTATTTCCCAATTATATGTAAAATAGTATTGATAATATATATATATATATATACGTACATATATACATATATACATATATATACATATATATATATATATATATATTAAACATTTGGTTTTAAAACTTTGAATTCCAGATTTATTCCCTTCCTCCCTTGTTGCCCACCCCCACTGGGAAGATAAAGCAGTTCAGTACAGGTTGTATGTGTGTAGCTAATGCAAAATATTACCATAGTAGATATATTATAAAAGACTGATTCTATTTCCCTCCCTCCTATCTCACCTCCCACTTGTTCTATTCTCTACTTTGGTCCTGTCTCTTTTCAAGAGTGGGTGCTTCCAACTTCCCGCCCCCCATCCTGCCCTCCCTTCCATCATCCCCACTCTCATCCCCTTCCCCCCTATTATCCTGCAGGGTGAGATACCTTATTTAATGCATATGGCATTCCCTCCCTGAGCCAAATTCAATACCAATAAGGTTGACCCATTCACTTTAGCCTTCCTGTTCTTCCCCTCCATTGCAACCATTTTCCCTTCCCTCTTTTATATGAGATAGTTTACCCCATTTTGTCTCTACCCATCTCCTCTCATTATATTCCTCTCTCACCTCTTAATTTCACCTTTTAAGTATTATCCCTTCCTATTAAATTCAACCTGTGCCCTCTATCTATGTGTATCTATCAATATATACATACACATTCACATATGTATTCATATGCCTTCTGTTCCTTTCAACTGTTTCCATACTGAGAGAAGTTTCATCAGTTACAATTATTGTTTTTTCCATGTAGGAATGCAAATAGTTCAACTTTAATACGTTCCTGATGATTTCTCTTCCCTGTTTACCTTCTCATTCTTCCCTTGCTTCTTGTATCTGAATGTCAAATTTTCTATTCAACTCTGGTATTTTCTCCAAGAATATTTGAAAGTCCTCTATTCCACTGAATGACCATATTTTCCCCTGAAACATGATACTCAGTTTTGCTGGGTAGGTGATTCTTGCTTTTAATCCCATCTCCTTTGACCTCTGGAATATCATACTCCAGGCCCTTAGATCCCTCAGTGTTGAAGCTGCCAGATCTTGTGTTATTCTAATTGTGTTTCCACAATATTCAAACTGTTTCTTCCTGGATGCTTGTAATATTCTCTCCTTGATCTGGGAATTTGGGAACCTGGCTAAAATATTCCTAGGAGTTTTCTTTTTGGGATCTTTTTCAAGAGGTGATTGGTGGATTGTTTCAGCCTCTATTTTGCTCTCTGGTTCTAAAACATCAGGGCATTTGTCCTTGAGAATTCTTGAAGGATGATTTCAAGGTTCTTTCTTTGATCATGGCTTTCAGGTAGTCCAATATCTTTTAAATTATCTCTCCTGAATCTATTTTCCAGGTCAGTGGTTTTTACCATGAGATATTTCACATTGCCTTCTATTGTTTCATTTGTTTGGATCTGTTTAACAGCATCTTGATTTCTCATAAAGTCACTAGCTTCCATTTGTTCCCATCTAATTCTGAAGGAAAGATTATCCTCAGTGGGCTTTTGAGATTCTTTTTTCATCTGGCAAATTTGGCTTTTTAAGGCATTCTTCTCCTCATTGCCTTTTTGAGCCCCTTTTGCCATTTTAGTTAGTCTACTTTTTTAAGGTGTTATTTTCCTCAGTCAGGCTGATGACTCTCCTTTCATAATTTTCTTGCAACATTCTCATTTCCTTTCCCAATTTTTCCTCCACTTCTCTTATCTGCTTCTTAAGGTCCTCTATGGCCTGTAACCAGCTCAAATCTTCATTTGAAGCTTTTGGTGCAGGAGTTCTGACCTCACAGTCCTCCTCCTATTCCATGCTTAGATCCTTTTTGCCCCCAAAATAGGAATCCAACATTGATTTTTTTCTTTTTTTCTGTTTCCTTTGCCTAGCCATGTTGCCACTCAATTATTTGACTTTTAGGGTTTTTGCCACAGTAAGACTCTGCCACCAGAGAGGGGAGCCTCCATCCCAAATGCTGTGGTTTTCTCAGTGCTGGAGTATTAGTTGGGTGCCCTCTCTGTAGCTTCCACACACTCTGGCAAGCTGGTCACACACCCTAAGATCTACACCCCAGACCACAATCCAGAACAAAGAAGGTTAAAGCAAGAGCAATTACCCCTCCAAAAAACTGATTGACAGATCCCCCTACAGTTTGCAGGCCAGGAGTTGAAGCTGCAAAGTGATGCCTGCTGGGGCTAAGGTTCTCAGAGGCTTCTCACCCTGGTCACAGCAGCCAACACACTCTCCTGACTAGTGGGTCCCAAAGTCCACAGGGCACTGACCTCTCACTGTGTCCTTGGCATCTATTTGTTGATAATTATGGAAATACCATATCTGTTGGTGTTCTGGAGTCCCTCCACCTAGCTGCTGGTCAGGCCGCCCTGGGGCTAAAACCTGTGGCTTGTGCAGGGCTGGGTCAGCTCCCAGAGCACTGAGCTGGCTGCACCCTGTGTGGCTCCTGGGCTACTGGGCTGTCCTCAATGGGAGGTTAGCTTCTCTGTGTCATTTTGTGGGTTCTGTAGCTCCAGAGTTTGTTCAGAGTCTCCATTTACATGGATTGGTAAGGGTGGAAGCCAAAGCTCCACTGAAGTGCTGTGTCTACTCCACCATCTTGACTCTGCCCCCGCTAATTACCACTTGCTTTACTAACTTTTCACTGTTTCTCTTTAATCATTTGTTTTATAATTTCCCCAGGAACTGATGATAAGCTCATGTACCTATAGTTTGCAGGCTCTATTCTCTTCCCATTATTGAAAATCAGGATATTTGCCCTTCTGTGGTTCTGTGTTAACTCTTCTCTCTTTCACAACTTTTCAGATTTCATTCAGTCACATATTTTAGATACCATATATATTGTTTTTCCAGTACCTGCCAGTGTAGTTTATTTGAACCAAATCACTTTTAATTCATTAAAGAGAATAAGAAACTTTCTTACTATCTCCTAAATTTTCTTGTATATCAACTCCTCTTGAATTTTTTTCTGCCATTTATATTGAAAACATGCAGTGTCAAAACGTGACTCCAAATACTTAGCAGCAGTCATTGCAAGCAACTTAAGCTGATGGAGTCCTAGTTTCCTCATGTGTAAAAGGGGTACAATAATAGTAACTATGGCTTAAAAAATACATTAAGAAAACACTAGTGACTACTCTTTAGGTTTATTATGAAGATCAAGTGATATGATGCAATTACAATAATTCACAAAGCCCCTAAGTGCTATTAATGTACTATATGAATGTCTACTATTATTGTTAGTATTATTAATTATTCATTTAAAATTATATAATCACAAGACATCAAAATCTATTCTGGACCTGAGATTTCAGTGACATAGGGAACTTTCCAGAGGAGGAAATTCTCTCACTTGAAGCTGATTGTCACTTGTTTTTCTTACAAGTTGCTCAGAGTACTGAAAAATTTAGTGACTTGCTGAGAATCAAGTTGTCAGGATATGTCAGTGGCAGAATATCAATAATCATCTTTAATTGTTTTTTTGTTACTAAGTTTTATTTTGTTATTTAAATATTGTATTTTTCCATATTTATATTTCCTCTTACTAAATCCTGGTAAATTCACTGAGATCATGGTTATGTCTATGCTTCTTTCTGTCCCTAGAAAAAGCAGGTGCTGAGGGTTTTGAAGGAGAGATGTATTGACTTTAATTTCATTTGAGGGGAAGAAGAAAGGGAAAGCTCCCAAATGAATAAAGGAAAAAGAGAACTATAGCTGGCACAACAAACTAATAGTGAATTATTCTGCCTTTTACAAACTGAAACTTGTTTTATTTGAATTTTTATACACCCAATGACTAGCATGTTACCCAGCATGTTAGGTGCTTAATATTTTCTTGTTGTTTGATTGATTGAATTACAATTCATTAATTTTGTCATGGTCACATCTGAGTAGTTCAGAACATTTAGAAAATAAAATAGATTTAGTCATTCTTGGTGTAAATCAATGAGAATCATTGTCCAGTCATCCTTTGTATTTAAGATTCTTAATACCTTCCATAGCAACAACATTCAAGTGGTGACTTTAAATTCTTTTACAAAAGTAAGGATCAAAAAGGGATATTTAGAATTTAAGCTTCTTCAATTGAATACATTTCAGCAAGTATTTAGTAAGTATCTCCACTCTGCTAGACATTGAATAAAGTAGTAGGAACAGAAAGATGAAAAAGAAGAAAAAAAAAATGTCTTTGCCCTCAGGGAGCTTACATTCTCTTAGGATGGGAAAGGCATGAACAGAGGTAAATAAATACAAAGTAGCTAGAAAGCAATTTGGGAGGAATTAAAATTGGAAAAAACCTCTTATAGAGGATTTGAAACTTAAGCTGAGCCATGAAATCTAGAGAATCTACAAGTACCAGAGGGACTCTTTCTTTCCTGTCTTTTTACTTTCAGCATCTTGTACATAGTGTTCAAGAAATGCTTGTTAAATACAACAGAACTTAAATAGGCAGATTCTGCCATATTCATTTATGTATACATTTACTTTTATCAACATGCAATTGTATCACTACTTGAGAAAGTCTTAATCATTTAAAATTTCTGGGGTTTATTTGTTTTATTTTTTATTTTAGACTTAAATACTAAAATTTAAATACTCAGAAAAAGAAACATATTATGAACTTAAATATTGAAAGTTAAATACAAAATAAGAAAATTTTAAAAGCATTGCCACATTCACAGAACAAGAGAATTAAAAATATACAGCAATAAATTTCCATTTCAAGAAAGTCTATAAAAAAATACCTTGCATTGTCTTGAGAGCTGTCCATCTTTGCTTCCTTGTAAGTTTTCTTTTGCTTCCCACTGTGCACTTTTTACTTTGTTCTTTTTTCTCCTTTCCTCCCCCCACCCAGGAGGCTACAATTAATCATTGATAGATCAATCAATCAATAAATATAGATATCAAGAAATATATATATATATATATATATATATAGCTATAGATAAAAAGATCAAGATTCATATACATATGTATGTAGATACATATAAACACATGTACATACAAACATATATGTATATATGTATATATGCACATATACCCTTACCTACATACACTTACACATACATGTACTTAGATATCTGCAATCAAACTCATATATAGAAATATACATATATACACTTCTATATAAGACTGTATTATACTTATTTGTCTTCTGTTTCTCTGAGAATGAATAGACTCTTCCTTCATAACTGTCTTTCCATATTTTTCCAAGCCCACCAACTTATCAATTCTTACTCCACAGCAATATTCCAACCTCATACTGCTTATTTTAAATGGTTCAAAGCAACATTGATGAATATGACTGATAGAGTGTAGTTTTCCTGTTTTTCTCTTTTGTTTAAATATATTTTAGCCTTGCCTTTGTGCAAGATCATGATTTCCACCCTTGCTCTTTTTTCCTAACAAATTCCATTCCTGTTCTTTATTTTATGTTTGTGCATACCTCTTATTTCTATCCTTCCTTACTTCTCTAGTTTATTTTTGCCTGTTATTTGTCCTCCTATTACTTTACCTACCCCACTCTAAAGATCCCCTTCTTATGCTCTCATTCCCATTAATCTAAATTCCCTTCTATACCCCCCTTTAAACTATTCCTTCATGTACCCTCTAAAGATCCATCCCTTATCCTCTTCCCCTTCCCTATCCCTTTAGATTCTTATATCTTTCTGAATTTAGAAGACTTTTATACTCGTCTAGATTCATTTGTATTGTTCCCTCTAGAATACATTACTGATGAAAAATTATGAGCCCTCATTCTCCATTCAATTTCTCTGTCAGTTCCCTCTCTCGCACTTCATTTTTTAAAGCAATTGGGGTTAAGTAACTTGCTCAAGGTTACATGGCTAGTCATTATTTGTGGGTGGGTGCTCATTTTCTGAGGCCAGATTCGATCTCGGGTCATCCCAACTCCGAGGCCGGTGCTCTAACTCACTGTGCCACCTAGCCGCCCCGCACTTCATTTGTTTAAGATAATTATCCTTTTTAGTTGTTCCTAAATAGTTGTACTTTTAAAATCAAACCTTGTGGTCGAGCCCTACCCACCCCCCACCCCTTCACCCTCACCTCCCCACTTTGAGGTGCCAAGACCCCGGGAGTCCCCAGCCCCTCTGCCCGTCATTCCGTCCGTCAGCTTCTCCGCCCGCCATGGCCGACAAGGAAGCAGCCTTTGATGATGCTGTAGAAGAACGTGTGATCAATGAAGAATATAAAATATGGAAAAAATATACTCCTTTTCTCTATGACTTAGTGATGACCCATGCCCTAGAGTGGCCCAGCTTGACAGCACAGTGGCTTCCAGATGTAACCAGACCTGAAGGGAAAGATTTCAGCATTCATCGGCTTGTCCTGGGCACACACACGTCAGATGAACAGAACCATCTTGTGATAGCCAGTGTGCAGCTCCCCAATGATGATGCTCAGTTTGATGCCTCTCACTATGACAGTGAAAAAGGAGAATTTGGAGGATTTGGCTCAGTTAGTGGGAAAATTGAAATTGAAATCAAGATAAATCATGAAGGTGTAGTGAACAGAGCCCATCATATGCCCCCAAATCTTTGCATCATTGCAACAAAGACTCCATCCAGTGATGTTCTTGTTTTCGATTACACCAAGCACCCTTCAAAACCAGACCCTTCTGGGGAGTGTAACCCAGACTTACGTCTCCGTGGACATCAAAAGGAGGGCTATGGGTTGTCTTGGAACCCAAATCTCAGTGGACACTTGCTTAGTGCATCAGATGATCATACTATCTGCTTGTGGGACATCAGTGCAGTTCCAAAGGAAGGTAAAGTAGTGGATGCAAAGACCATATTCACAGGACACACAGCAGTAGTTGAAGATGTTTCTTGGCACCTGCTCCATGAATCTCTCTTTGGATCAGTTGCTGATGATCAGAAGCTTATGATCTGGGACACACGGTCAAATAATACTTCTAAACCAAGCCATTCAGTGGATGCCCACACTGCCGAAGTAAATTGTCTCTCTTTCAATCCTTATAGTGAGTTCATTCTTGCCACAGGATCAGCTGATAAGACAGTTGCATTGTGGGACCTTAGAAATCTGAAACTGAAATTGCATTCCTTTGAATCACATAAGGATGAAATATTCCAGGTTCAGTGGTCTCACCACAATGAAACCATCTTGGCTTCCAATGGCACTGACCGCAGGCTAAACGTCTGGGACTTGAGCAAAATTGGAGAAGAACAGTCACCTGAAGACGCAGAAGATGGGCCGCCAGAATTACTGTTTATCCATGGCGGTCACACTGCCAAAATATCAGATTTCTCCTGGAACCCCAATGAACCTTGGGTTATTTGTTCTGTATCAGAAGACAATATCATGCAAGTCTGGCAGATAGCTGAAAACATATACAATGATGAAGACCCTGAAGGAAGCGTGGATCCAGAGGGACAGGGGTTCTAGACATATCTGCACTGGTGCTGATTTTTAAGACTCCCCTTTCTTCCCAACCTGAGATTGATTAACACTGGTTTTGAGACAGACTTTTTTGTCCAGACATTCTTCTATAGGTACCTGTTAACCCAGAGAGTGAATGATTTCTGACTATTAACTATGGGGGGGAGGAGAAGGGAGCTTGACTCAGCAGAGCCACAGACCCATATTTAATTGTTTTCCCAAGAACTTTTTATGAGCAAATCCAACTCAAATCTGATTAAGCTGCAAGAAGTGGACCATGAGTGTTTTATTTTTCTTCCTTTGCTATAACTGCAAGTTTTTCAGCTTAATTTAAGTAAAATTAGAGTGGGGTAGGATTTATAGCCAAGTGAGGAATCAGCCACTGAGGTATTAGCATTGTAAGACTTCTGAACTGTTTCCCTTGTTCATAGAGATTCGAAGACTAAAATTGGCATGGCTAACCTTCTAGGGTACAGATCATCCCTGTTGTAGACTGGCCTACCCCCTGCTGGTTTCCTCTGCAACCAGTCAAAATTTATTATTAAATTTTTTGTTGTTTTATTTAATTTTTTTCCGTAGTGGCTGTTTACTCCTTCCTTTCACTTCTCATCTGGTGGGGGACAAACAGCCATGTGAAATGTTGTAGCTGTACCTGCAGAATATCTTTGTTCACTTTATATAGTTTTGTTCTCTAGTATATTTCTTGAACTATGTTTTCATATTATTTCTTTCCTTTCTATGAATTTTTTTTTAACTTGGGACCACCAGGTTATAAAGAAGGTGTTTGTTTTTACCTGACAAGATATACTACTGGTAGACTACCCAGTAATCTGGAAACAGAGCAATTGGTGGCTGGCAAGGGCTTTAAAATTCTGGATGGCTTTTCTTCCTTCATCCTTTCTTTTTTTTTTTTTTTTTCATCTCTAAAAAAAAGTTCCAAAGGTGTTTTTATTTTATATAAGCAACATCTCTACACGCAATTTGCTTGGAGTTTTTAAGGATTTTCTGCCAAGACTTAAAGATCCCATAGGCTATAAACAGGACTCTTCTTTCCTGCAAAACATATATCACCTGTTTGAATCATACTAAAATTCTGATTGTCTGGAGGTCCCATTATCTTCACTCTTACTTTGTCCTAGGCAAGTCTATGTTGATAATTCTGGAATCTCCACAGTTCCTGGTGTTCTGGGGTTCCTCCAGCCGGCTGCTGGCCCTGCCGCCCTGGGGCTAAAACCTCGGCTCACGTGGACCTGGGCTCGGGTTGGCTCCTGCGCTCTGCCGGCTCCCAGACCACTGCGCTGGTCCTTCCTGCAGGGTGCTGGGCTGTCCTCAGCGGGAAGTTAGCTTCTCTGTGTCGTTCTGTGGGTGCTGGGGCTCCAGAAATTTTTCAGAGTCCTTTTTTACATAGTTTGTGGAGAATCTGGGGGCAGAGAGGCTTGGATGAGCTGTTTCTACTCCGCCATCTTGGCTCCGCCCCCTTCATCCTTTCTTTTACAAAAAAATTTCCAACAAACCCCACACAAATGGAATTAGTCCTTGACCACTCGTTTTATACGATGTCCTTTGGTCAGTGGAGTAACTTGTCCAACCAGCAGCCTGTTACTGTCCATGACTAACTGTAAGTGCTTATGATGGAATAAATTGCTTTTCTACAAAAAAAAAAATCAAACCTTGCTCAGGTCTACACAAGTCTTTCTTAAAAAATCCCAATTATTTTACATTTCCTCCTATAAAAGATAAATAGCCTGTCCTTATTGAGTCCCTTATAATTAGTGTTTGGTATGTACCTTATATTTCTCTTGGGTTTTATATGTCAAATCTTCTATTAAGTTCAGGGCTTTTTTAAAACAGAATTCTAAAAGTCTGACAATTCATTAAATGTCTTTTTTTTTCATTTAAGATTATGCTTAGCTTTGCCAGGTATGATATTTTGGGCCAGAACACTAGTTCTTTTGCTCTTCAATATATAGTGATCCAAAACCTGAGTCTTTTATTGCTATTGCTATTAGGTCTTGTGTGATTCGAATTGTGGCACCACCATATTCAATGTTTTTTTCCTTGTTACTCATAATTGTTCACCCATAAGCAGAGAATTTCAGGATTTGACTATGATATTCCAGTGGATTTTTCTCATGGGATCTCTTTTAGGGGTTGATCAGTTGATATTTTTTTTTTCTATTTCCACTTTCCCCTCTTGTTCTAATGCTTCAGGACAATTTTCTTTCATTATTTCTTATACTATTGTATCAAGGTTCTTTTTTTAAATTACCTTTCAGGTAATGCAATTATTATGTTTTCTCTTCTTGATTTGTTCTCCAAATCAGTTGTTTTTCTTATGATATGTTTCACATTATCTTCTATTTGATTAGTCTTTATAGATTGTCTATTATTTCTTGGTCTCGTAACTTTACTGACTTCCCCTTGACCTATTCTGATTTTCAAGTAGTTGTTTCTTCCTTAAGATTCTGGATTTTTTTTCTAATTGGTTGAATTTCTTTTCATAATCTTGTTTTTCTCAGATTTTTTTTCATTTTTCTCCAATCTCTCCCATTTGATTATTAAAGTCTTTTTTAAGTTCTATGAATTCTTTTTGGGCAGGTGATCATTTGCCATTATCCTTTGGAATAGGATACTTCCTACTCTGAAGATGGACCCCAGTCTTCTTTATTACCATATGCACTACTTATGGTGGTAATCTTTCTCCTTTGCCTGCTCTTTTCTTGTTTTTTCCCTTTCGTTGCTGCTTATTTTTCGTAATCACTTCTAGTTCTGGGGTTTGGGGGATGGTGTCTCTGGCCTCAGATCCTCATTCAGTTCTCCCCTCTGGCCTGGAACTGAATCCAAGACCTCCTCCAGCCTCCTGTAAGTGCCCACAGCCAGTAAAATCCAAACCCTACTTATATTGTACACAAATAGTGGGGTGGAGTGTTTGCTGGTTCCTAGTTACCCAGGGCCACATTTCTGCAGCACAGCTAGATCTGGCATTTCCTTTCAGTACAGGTTTCCTTGACCTTTGCCAGCTCAGACACCACTTCCATCCCTGTCTCTGGGATAAAAATTCTTGTGGCTTGGACTGAGTCTATCTCCCAACCCAGCTAACACCAGGGCTTACTTCTTGTTGTTTAAATATAACTAGCCCAATATTAATTCTTTAAAGAGACCAAACCTCATGTTGGGCTTATTCTTCAGAGCTTCTTTGATTGTCCCAGTAGTACCCCTGTTCTTCCCCAATTCTTGTTTATTTTTCATGGTTCTATGTTCACCCTAAGGCACTATTTTATCTTGTTTGGAGGGGGCGAATCTGGAGAACTTGGAATTTTCTGATCAACTCTACCATCTTCTCACAATCCCTCTCCCACACACAAATTCACTATTTTTTTAATAAAAGCATGCCAGTACTCAACACTTAAGAACACATGACATACAACACTGAGTTAGATTAAAATAAGAACTCTTCAAGATACTGGCATCAAGGAAACTTTTGTGAGGGAAATAGTGGCAATTATAATAGGTCAAGGAAATCCCTGGCTTCTTCAAATACCCTTTTATAAATATTTCATTTATACAAGTTTCATAATCTTGGAAAAGCAATTTATATTTGTAGGCTAAATAAGATCTTTTTTTCCAAACTGTGTAACACTGTATAATTTTGATGTGTAAAAAATATTCCTTTTTTATTTATTCTATTTAACATGTCCCCTTCAAGTTTTTACGTATACTTACCTTTCATTTCCATAGAAGTAAATGGATTGTAAAACTACAAGCAGTGATAAATAGAATCATATTGAACAAACTTTTTGAAATCAGGATTTGGTTTCCAATATCAATTCTGCTATTCATTTCTTAATGTAATTTTGGAAAACTCATTTTGGGCTTTCACCTTATTTTGGCTAGATTCTCTGCCTTGTTTTCTTGTCATCTCCTATCCATCTTGTCTCCATTCCCTCCTAACTTCCCTAGTAAGCTTGTACTCTGCCCTTAGATTTTTCCTTGGACCTTATAGGTTAGTGTTAATCTGATTTTGTTCAAATCCAGGTCTTCATCTCCCTTACCTATCACCTTTAAATCATGTTGTGGTATGAACACCCTTCTTTTTTGCTCCTCTTTTTGTGTTGTTTTTCTGTTTCTAAAATGTAAGCTCCTTGACTATGTTTTGCTTGTATTTTTATCCCCAAATTTTAGGGTGGTCACTGGGACAAATAAGTGCTTAATAAATGCTTTATCTATCCATGTATCCATAAATCTATTTTTTTTATCTATCTATCTATCTATCTATCTATCTATCTATCTATCTATGTATCCATTTATGTTTCTATGCATTTATTTATCTATCTATTCATCTATCAACAACTTATCATTTTGGGTGCTGGGAACATGTGGTCCAGAGTAACTGTCTTCCAGTTTTGAATGACTTTCAAATGGAAAATTTGTTTTGGTTCATTGAAGAGGGCAGAAGTAATGATAAATGGTTAGAAGTTTCTGAAGACTGGGAAATTAGGCTTGATCGAAAGGAAAATTTTCTAACAATTATAATGAGTTTTCTAAGAAAGGAATTCTTTCCTCTTTCTTCACATAAAGTCTTTAAACAATGGGCAAATAAACACTTGTCAGTTATACTGTAGAGAGGATTCTTTTTCATATGATTCTTAGATTCTGTATAGTCTCTGAAGCCACTTTCATATCTAAAAATATATGATTCTGTGAAGTGAAAACAAACCCAAAACAATCTTAGCCTTCAAAGAATTAAAGTTCTATTAAGATTATACATTATACTCACAAATAAGTAAATGCCATGATATCTTTAAACTAATTAGGGAAAAAAAAAACTTATTTTTTTTTATAGGTGGCCGTCTAGAGGCAGGGTAAATGCTGAATACACATTAGTGTTATATTGTCTGGGATAATGGTTTGTGGCAAAAAAAAAAAATCATTAAGTTGTGCCTTATAGCTATAAAATCTTAAATTTGGCTTTTACCACTTCTCTTGACTTAATGGTATCTGAAATATAGAACTCAATAGTTGCCAAACTGTTTATTTAAGTTCACTTTTGTCCATTATTTGCTAAAGTTTAGAATTAGCTATACCAAAAATACATCTTAATTGTTTCTGCTCAATTTGGAATGACCAGAAGTTCTGCTATATGCTTGCTTTTTTCCAGGAAGTGTGCTTTGCTACCTTTAGAATTCCCCTAAATATATTCTTTGGTTCATTTTACTCTTGGCAAAATATGAGCATCTGTTTTTAGAAAAAGACTGATTAAAATTGCTCAAAAGGCTTCTTGAATATAAAACAGCTATTACAAAACAACCTTTCATTGATTTATGCTTAAATGAAGCTGACATATATGAAATTTAATTTTCTTTGAAACACATGTGGGTGAAACATTTTAAAATTAGTTCGAGATATTTAACAAACTGAAAACACAGCTGGGTGTGCAGCTTTTTACTTAGAAGAAACTAGAAATTGTAAAGTCTAAGTTTTAACATAATGTGGGGAAAGCTATTGTTTAAGCGTTTTAAAATTGTGTGATACATTCTGTATGTTTAAAAATAGATTATATTTACAGGGAAAAGGTCAAACTTTTGAAGTCATTAGGTTAAAGTTTACTCTTTACAAACTTAAAACTTTACAAAGTTTCCCATTGTTTAAGAAAAATGTGAGCTATTTGAAGCAAAAACCTAAGAATGGTTACTTCATTCTCATGTAAAAATATTCTTGTTTGGGGATGGGTAGATGGGAAAATTTTGAGATTAAAGTAGTAAACAGTCTCTATTTTTATGTCTGTGGATTTCAGATTTAATTGGAATTAACAAAGTCAGAGAAAGCATGATTTGGCACATTAATACACACAATGGATAGAGTGCTTGGACTGGAGTCATGAAGAACCACCTTCATGAATTTCTTTCTGGCCACAGACACTTATTAGCTATTTGACCCTAGACAAGTCACTTAAGCCTATTTTCCTCTGTTTCCCTCTGTTTCCTCATTTATAAAATGAGCTGGAGAAGGATATGGCAAATCATTTCCAGCATCTTTGCCAAAATAACCCTAAATGAGATCACAGTTAGAAATGACAGAAATAACTGAACAACAACTAGGACTGAACATACTCACCCAGAGTCATGCTTACTAAGCGTAAGTTGGATAAGTTAAAAACATCTAAGCAGCTTCATACTTACCTTTGGTACTTTCAATAATAAATTTATCTAAATTGCTGAGCCTACAGATAAAATTGTTTAGGACTGAGTCTGAATATGCATACCTACAACAATTAGAGAAAGAATTAAATTAGTTTGAAAATGTAGAATAAGCCTAATTAGAACTGGTTTGGCATGAAAACAATTGGGACATAGTACTTTTGGGAAACAGAAAACACTAAAAGTGCATAGATTTTTGTTTGCTTAAAACTGTGCTATATTTATTATTGAATCTAAGCAAATTAATGTGTACACATAGAGATCCTTATTAGAAAGAGTTCTGAATTTTGAGTCAAAAGATCTGGTTTTTAATACCAGTTCTCTTATTTCCTATATCTGTCACTTTTTATTGATAAATTTCTCTTAGCCACAAAAGGTTTGGAATATATAAACACAAATGCCCTTTTCAATTCAATTCCATAATACTTTATTACTATTACTTTCAAATAAAATTTCATAAAATTATGCCTTTTTTAGTGTATTCTGAAGCCACAATTTTTCCTTATGAATTTAGATCTCTTAATCATTTTAGCACTCCAACATTTTGGTTCCCCTCCATTTAGGGACAGGTTCTTGATCTCTTAAGTACTCTGTTCAACTGGCCTTCTGTGTACTTTTGGACAGATATATTGCCCTTTACACATAAAGTCACTCTCCTACTTACATTAAATTTCTTTGAATGGCAATTGACCAGGGTTATGTTAAGAATCCCACAAGCAGACACTTACTAGTACATAGAGATCATCAGAACTTTGTACATCCCTCATACATGAGCCATGGCAGCAACCACACTGGCATACCCAAGATAGCTGCTAGCACAGGTTCTTTGATATGTTTTACTGGGAAAGATAGCTGTTCAAGGGGTCAACAATCTTTTTTTTTTAATTACACTCATTAGTTCAGGGGGGAAAATCAGAACACTGAACTTCAGAGAAAATACAAACAGAGAAAATACAAGCAGAGAAATAAAGATCAACAGACAGGGCCTTTAACTGAAAAATTAGCACAGATCAACAGACAGATCCAACTATCTGGCCAAGGCAATATATGCATAGTTACCAGAGAGAGAAGGACCAATATCTAGGTTTTTCAAAGCCAGGGGGTAGAAGAAGAAGGGGGCTCCTTAATGGCTACCCAGAGTCTCATCTGGTCAGATCACAAGGACAACTTCCAAAGAATGAGACCCAAATCAAAATGCTAATCTAAGAGTATATATACTTTTTTAGTGTTAGAGGGCATCATAAGCCCAGTAATTTGGTATGGAATTAGAAATTAACAAAAGGTGTGAAAGCCTTCCTATGAGCAAGCCTCCCCTAAGCAAGCTTCTTTTAAATGGGCTCCACATGAGGACTATTAATGGGTGGGGAAGATCTTAAATCCCATTAACATTACATTACATTGTTAATCCATAAAACCCTCAACCAAGTAAGAAGTCCCAAAAGAAACCTCTTGCAACCCTAGAATGGACAATAGAGAAGGAGGGTGGAATATTCTGACTCAAAGACAAAGACCAGTGAAGTCAAGGGAGATAAAACTTTCCCAAGGTCATGCAGGTATAATGTTCTCAATGTCCCCAAAAAGGTCAGTCTGATAGAAAGAATGATTATTTTTATAAGAGTATCAAGATTTAAAGTAAGTCTTTAGGAGGACCTTTATTCAAAAATTTTTAAACTAGCTACATGAGCATTTATGAACAAATAAATAATTTCAGTCTTGTAATCTATGAAAAGGGAATTACAATGGCACACATTGTTATTGTTTGTGTTATTGTGAGGCTCAGATAAGATTATATGCCTTACCTGTGTTGCAGAACTTGATTCTTTTTCAATGTTAAAATATAAAAGAATGTATGACTTAAAATGATATCTTCTCTCTCTCTCTCTCTCTCTCTCCCTCTCTCTCTCTTTTTGGTTTTTGGAGGGCAATTGGGGTTAAGTAACTTGCCCAAGGCCACACGGCTAGGTTTTGTGTGTGTGTGTGTGTGTGTGTGTGTGTGTGTGTGTGTGTGTGTGCGCGCGTTAAGTGTTTGAGGCCGGATCCGAACTCAGGTCCTTCTGACTCCAGGGCCAACGCTCTACTCACTGCGCCACCTAGCCACCCCCAATATCTTCTCTTTTATGCATCAAAGATAACATATATAATGTAAATTAAAGTATTTATATTTAATACCATTATTATAATTATTGTCATTTTTTGTCCAAATAGTCATGACTATATAGAGTCTAGTCTTTTTATTTCATTGATATAGAGAATTTCTAGCTAATGATCCTTCTATAAAGTCAGGCCAACACCATCTCTGCAATTCATTGTGTTAGTTAATTGTGTATAATAAAGAGGGATTAAGTGACTTTCTCAGGATGCTAAAATCACTTCATAGAGTGGTGAGACTTGAAGTTAGTTCTTCCTCATTCCAAATCTAGCTTTCTAACCACTTAGCCATGCTGCCCTATGATTTATCAGAGTTGATTTTAAAAGAAGTTCCCCAACATAAGATTCTATACTTGAATACTTTAAATTCCTATGTCCTCTCTCCTGTGATTTATTCAGTTATGTGGTGATCTTTCTCAGGAAATTGTAGTTAAGACACATGAGCTACAACCATTTTTCCAAATGCTATCCCTGCTTTATAGGACCAATATACTTAACATTTTCTTATCATATTCTATTCTTAATTTTCTGATTCTTCTTATTATATACTGTTATTTCTCATAATTCATATGATTAAATTTTTGATTGAATTTTTTATATTCTTTCCTGAAGAACCAAGACTACCTTCTCTTCTGGTCTGTATGTGGAGAAATAGTTCCATCCTGTGGAAAATTCCTCAGATAGCAGACATCAGGGCCCTTGGGCACAAAAATGATTATAAGGGGTTTCTCTGATAGACCAAATTATTTGAATGTTCAAACAGAAGTCCATATTATAATTTTTCTAAGATCTTTCTTTTGCATCATCATATAGAAAATATGTTTTGAATTATAAGCAGTATGGAATCTTATTGACTGTAATAAAGGAGCAACAGGTATAGTATATGGGCTAATTCCATTATAAAATATTGCTTCATAAAGAACTTATAATAAATTTAAGCTATGGAAGTTACAGTATCTCACAAAGATGTGTATGCAATAGTAAAAGGTAATAAATCCTAGTGGACTTTTTAAAATCTTCACCGACCTAGAAAACTGTATATACAGTTTATCTGAAGATATTAAAAGAGTTCCCATTTTTCCTAGCATGGAGAACATTTAGTTCTATAACGAATATATATTTTACATAACTTCAGAAATGCAGGAAACAGATGGTCAGTGATTTTAGACAAGCATCTTTCACAGTCTAAATACTTGAGAAGATTGAAATTATTTTCCTTGTAAGTCATTTAGGTTAGAATTTGGCAACAGCTTTTGTCATTTAGATAGCATAATTAAAATAAGATTTACATTATGAAAATAAATTTTCAAGTTAATTCAAATAATTGTTCTTAGTCTCTAATGCATTTTGACTTATCTTGATTATACTAAAGTTTTCTGAACAATGTTCCAATATTTTTAGTACTACTGTACACTTCAAATACTTCAAGTAGTTTCTTTTACTTCATATTGTCCATTATCAAATCTTGTTAATCCCCTCACAATCTTTTCTGTTCTTTGTTACCCATTCCTCACTCTAGAGTTCAAGACAGTAATATCTAAATCAAGTACTGATGCAAACTACATCTATCTGATTGGCTCTTTGCTTCCACTCTCTCTCTCTCTCTCTCTCTCTCTCTCTCTCTCTCTCTCTCTCTGCTATGATCCATCACCTATGCCAGCAACCAATATTTATTTTGTTTTAAACATCATTTGGATCACACAATTCTACTTTTTAAAATATTTCACTGGCTCCTTTTGAATCACTAAATAAGTATAAATTCTTTAGGATGACATTCAAAGTCTTTCACAAAATATCACTCTAAGCCATTTTGGAAAGCAATGTGGATGTAAGGCCACAATGTCATTAAACTGTATTTACCTTTTGACTCAGTGATTCCAGTGCTCAACCTAAATATCAAACAGATATGAGAGAGTAAAAAGATGCATATTTTAAAAATGTATTTATACCACTGCTTTTTGTTATATCAAGGAACTGAAAATTAAAACACTTCCCAATCATATGGGAAATGAATGAACAGTAAATATCGTATGATTATAATGGAAGAATATTACACCATAAGAAATTATGAAATTTTGAATTTTAAATCAAATTAAGAAAAATTTATGAATTAAGGCAGAGTGAAGTAAATAGTGCCTAAAATTTTATATGGTAAATTCAAAATGGTAAATAAAAACATCTTACAAGTCTTAAGACCTCTCTTCAGTGCAATGACCACACAAGGTCCAGAGGACTAATGATATAGCATGGCTGCCCATATCTTGACAGTAATATGATGGACTTCAAATAAAGAATGATTTCAGGCATTACATGACTGATGTGGGAATATGTTTTGGTTGACTATGAATATTTATTACAAATGTGTTTTTTTTTTAATTTAGGCAAGATAAGATAGAAAGATGGCTATGTGTTGGTTGCCTTGAAAAAATGAAAGAAAAATAATAAAACAAGGTCATTGAAACATTTTTAAAGGATCAGAACACAACACTAGGAAAGCTGTAAGGAAACAAAGAAACGGGAAAGCTTTTAAAATTACGCATTGTCAAGGAAATTAATTAAAAGAAATGCAAGGAAAGGTGGCCTAGTCATACCAGATTTAAAACTGTATTATAAAGTAGCAATCATCAAAACAACTTAGTACTGGCTAAGCAATAGACTGGTGGATCAGTGGAATAGGTTAGGTACAAAAGATATTATACCGTAGTCAATTATTATTGTCATCTACTCTTTGATAAAGACTCTAGATTCTAGGAAAAGAACTCACTATTTTACAAAACTGCTGGGAAAACTGGAAAACAATGGCAGAAACTAGGCATAGACCAATACCTCACACCATATAACAAGAGGTCAAAAAGTGTACATGATTTAGATATAAAGTGTGATACTGTAAGCAAATTAGGAGAGCAAGGAGTAGTTTACTTGTCATATCTATGGAGAGTGAAATGATTTATCACCAAATAAGAGATAGAAAACATTATGAAATGCAAAATGGATGATTTTGATTATATTAAATTGAAAAGTTTTTTTTTTTTTTAAGAAACAAAGCCAATGCAACGAAAATTAGAAGGGAAGCAGAAAGCTGGGAAATGATTTTGATAGCCAGTGTCTCTGATAAAAGGCTCATTTCTAAGCAATATAGAGAACTGAGTCAAGTTTATAAGAATAAAAGTCATTCCTCAATTGATAAATGGAAAAGGACATGAAGAGGCAGTTTTCAGAAGAAGAAATGAAAGCTATCTATAGTCATATGAAAAAAAAATGCTCTAAATCACTATTGAATAGAGAAAGGTAAATTAAAACAAGTCTGAGATACTGCCTCACACCAGATTGGCTAATATGACAAAATTGGAAAATGATAAATGTTGGAGAAGATATGGGAAAAGTGGAACACTAATTCAATGTTGGAGATGTTGTGAACTGATTTTATCATTCTGGGGAGAATTTGTAATTGTGCCCAAAAAGCTATAAAATTGTGCATATCCTTTGATTTAGCAATACCACTTCTAGGTCTGTATACCAAAAGAGAAAATAAAAAATGGAAAAGGACCCACATGGACAAAAAAAAAAAATTATAGCAGTTTGTTTTGTGCTGTCAAAGAATTCTAAATAAAGGGGATGCCCTTCATTGGGGAATGGCTGAATAAGTTGTGCTATATTTATATAATGGAATACTATTGTTCCATAAAAAATGATAGGCAGGTGGACTTCAGAAAAAAAAAAAAAAACCTGTAAAGACTTACATGATCTGATGCTGAGTAAAGTGAGTAGAACCAGGAGAACATTTTACATAGATACAGCAACATTGTGTGATGATCAACTCTGATAGACAGCTTTTCTTAGCAATACAATGATCTAAGGCAATTCCAAAAGACTCATAATGGAAAATACTATCTACATCCAGAAAAAGAACTATAAAGTCTGAATACACATTGAAGCATACTGTTTTCTTTTTCTTTCTCGTGGTTTTCCCTTTTGTTCTGATTCTTCTTTCATAACATGACTAATCTGTTTCATTTGATTACATATATATAGCCTATATCAGGTTGCATGCTCTCTTGGGGAGAGAAAGGGAAGGGAGGAGGAAAATTTAGAACTCAAAATCTTATAAAAGTGAATGTTAAAAATTAAAATTAATTAATTACAAAAAGAAAATTACACATTGAAGTAATTATATGTATGTAAAGTTTGATTTCTCCCTCCCCATTTAGTTAATAAAGCAATCAAGGGATAAAATGAACTATTAAGCATCAAAACAAGATGGTTTAAACTGCCTTATATCTTCAGAGTATGGATCTCTTTGATATGGTCAAGAAAAATTGTTTGACTGAGACAAACAACAATGATCGTTGAGGCTGTATTAAAATAATAATTAATAATAACAATAGTCCAAAACTATTCAGTTCAAATGTGGAAGAAATAAAACAAGTTTAGAATTCTAGTTTTAGTCACTCCTTGAGAATTCCTTGTTGCTGCACCCTAAGGACTATGGGAACTTTCCTTTTGACTTTTATGTGAAATTTTTCATTTATATGTACTCTTCCTGGCTAAAATGTGAACTCCTTGGGAGTAAGAACTATCTTACCCTGCTGTTTATATCCCCAGAACTGAGCATAGTGCTTTGTACATAGGAAATATTTGATACTTTGTAAATTCATTCATTTATTTATTTCACTTTCACCATCTCTCTTTTCTTCTTAATATAGTTTTTACAACTATCCCATCTCTTGGAGCTAAGATTGAGCGATATTTTTCCCCTCATAGTGCCTAGCCTAATGATTTACTTATAAGAGTTGTTCATTAAATCTTTTTTGTGTGGATGAGGAAATGAACAAATAGGCACTCAATATATGTTTACTGGATTGGATGGAATGTTGAAAAGATGCACCTTATTGGAAGGAGAAACTGAAGGCACTGTAAACATTATATAATTCTTCCACTCACCTCCCAAACCTGCCCCCCTCAAAGAAGGGATTCAGCCTGTACAACTAACCCTATTTAATTCTGAACCCAGTTCATTGTTTATCTGCAGTTTCTGGGAGATTGTGAAGCACATAGTAATGTCTTATATGCAGAATTAGGAGAAAAAAGTTAATGTTCAAATGAGTATATCCTAGAGCCATGATTAGTGATATAGCCAACATGTGATGATGATTAACATAGGATCTCCTATTGAGAACTTTGTCCAAATTCTTCACTTTATATAACAGGAAAATGATGCCAAGGAAACATTCAGTACAAGATCAAACATTAATCTTGAAGTCATGCATTAAGTAGAAGAGTCAGAATTTCAACCCAGATCCCCTGACTCCAAATCCAGAGCAATTTCTATTAAGCTATGTTGTTCCATGATAATGCAGAATTTATAAACAGATCCTTAAATGTTATTTAATGGGTACATATATAACCACATGGTAGAAGTTAACAGAGCTTGTGGAGGTAAGTATCTATGTTTTCTTTGCTATCTTTAAATCTTGGAACAGAAAATTCCTTCTCAATGCAGATCTGCAACTCCCCCATTCTTTATAGTTTTAGAGAGTAGAGTCAGGCATTGAAAGATTACTCACCTTCCTAAGGTCCAACAGGTAGTGAGTATAAAGAGAGCTTATAGATGAGGAACTTTCCCAACTAATACAAGACAGCACCTGCTCTGTAATTTGTAGTCTTTGGGAGTTGGTTGGAGCACTGAGAAATTTAATGAACAGCTCAGTGTCACATTGGTTTGCTATGTGGGTAATGAGGCTTGAATCTGGTTCTTCCTGCCTCTGAGAACTATTTTCTATCTATTATGCCATGCTATCTCTCTAAAACAGATCTTGGATGCCTTAAAGTGAAGGAGTTGATTGAAAGATCATTAGTATTATTCCTTCGTGGAAGTTCATTTTTGGATCCTTTAGTGTACAGTTTTGCCATAACATACCTCTCTCCTTCTTTTGCACTACCATATCAGACTTAATTATATTATCCTTTCTTTAAGTAATCTATATAGAAGGTCTTGCTAAATATTAGAAAGAATGGAATTTATCTGTCCATATGAGGAATTTATTGGAAGGGGAAATAATTCAAAAATATTTCTATAAGGCCCAAAATTTCAGCATTCAAAAGAACAAATAATTTATCAATCATGAATTAAAACAAATGAGAAAAAACCCTGAAAACCATATTTTTTAAATTAAAGAATGAAAAGAAAGAACAATGCCTAATAGGTGAGGATATGAAGATAAACACATTTTAAAACATATTCGAGTTATTACTGTGGAAAACAGTGCTGCAGTGATCAATATATCTGCATGGTTCAGGGCTATTGGCCGCTAAAAGTGAAGTGGTAGGCAAGCAGATTCATCTCATTGGTAATTTAATCACTAGGATGTTAATGTAGCTCCAAAAATGTATTTGCAAGTGCTAATAAAGAAAAATTGAATGAGACTGAGTATTTTAAGTGGTAGAAAGTAAAAGGTAGAAAGTTTCATTAATAACTAGAAAACTATTTAAAGCACCTATTATTCATTTTTAATGTTATAAAGAGTCAAAGAAAGACTCTTACTGTGGAAATATGACATAGTGATCATCAACTTTACTTGTCTGGAAAATTCCAAGAGAAGTTATGTCTCAAAACAAAAAGAGAAAAATAGAAAGCAGGGCATGTTTTTCTTTAGAACAAAAATGCCTGCAGTGCTATGAAGAGTTTCATGTCCGATCAGACTGTTTAGGTTCCAAAATAAAGATCTGTGCTTAAATGCTAGTGAGATTGAAATATGAATTGGGAATGAATATGATTCCTTGGCCATATTAGTTCCAGCCAATTCTAAACTGGGTTGTGTTCTTGACAGAGAGTTATAACTCAATCTATGACCTATCAGATTTTAAAAATACACAAAAATATGAAAATGAAGATAATATTCCTGACCAGATGACTGATCACCAACTTTTTACAGGAGAGATGACAAGAACTATATTTAATCAATTATTCATGATATCCCTTTGGATTCCATGGGATCAAACTTTCTAAGGTGCATAAAAATAGCCAGGCTAGCATGATATAAAAAAGCAACAAATTGCATTTTTTTCTAACTTTGAAGAACTCTAATTTCAATAGTATAGCCCATCCCTTTACCAACAAAGATCCTTGTATGCTTTATTAGATCATCTTTGGGATATACTATGGTAGAACTCATCAGCTTGTGGCCAAACTGCTGATGATACCAAAAAGAAAAATATCAAGTTTTCATAAATTTAACTAGACTAATACTTGTATGGCAGATAAAAATTAATTATTAGATCCATATTTGAAATATTTCCATCTTGGTAAAGAAAGAATGAAAACTCTTTATGAATAGGGATTGTAAAATCCCTCTGGTTATTTCCCATAAACTTGTTGGCTAGCCTACTTCCAATATATTTTACTTTTGTAAATTACTAAACCAACTGTAGGACTTCAGTCATCATTCACCAGACTTGAAGTAAAGAGAAATGAGCTCAAATTCTGACTCTGATATTTACTAATTTTGTGACATATGACACATCAGTAAGCTTCTTTTGTCTTTTGTTTTCTCATCTCTATAACTGAGGCAAGGAAATACTATTGATATATAGATATAGATATAGATACATACACACACACATATATATACACACATACGTATTTATACATGCATATACCCTTCTTTATAAACATGTAAATGTATGTATTTATATGAATATATATATATATATATATACACACACACACACATATATATATTCCCTTTAACTATCTTCATACTGAGAAAAGTCTCATGAGTTACAATTATCATTTTTCCATATAGGAATGTAAATAGTTCAACTTTGATAAGTTCCTTGTGATTTTTTTTTCTGTTTATTTTCTCATATTTCTCTTGCTTCTGGTATTTGAAAGTCAAATTTTCTGTTCAGCTCTGATTTTTTCATTGAGAATGCTTGAAAGTCCTCTATTTCATTAAATGGCCAAATTTTTCCCTGTAGCATTATATTTAGTTTTGCTGGGTAGGTGATTCTTGGTGTTAGTCCTAGCTCTGTTGACCTGCAGAATATCATATTCCAAGCCCTTCAATCCTTAATGTAGAAGCTGCTAGATCATGTGCTATTCTGATTGTGTTTCCACAATACTCAATTTTTTCTTCTGGCTGCTTGTAATATTTTCTCCTTGACCTGGGAACTCTGGAATTTGACTATGATATTCCAAGGAGTTTCCTTTTTGGCATCTTTTTCAAGAGGTGATCAGTGAATTCTTTCAATTTCTATTTTGCCTTCTGGTTCTAGGATATCAGGGCAATTATCCTTGAGAATTTCTTGAAGCATGATTTGTAGGCTCTTTTTTGATCATGGCTTTCAGGTAGTCCTATCATTTTAAAATTATTCTTCTGGATCTATTTTCCAGGTCAGTGGTTTTTCCAATGAGATATTTGATATTGCCTTCTATTTTTTCATTTGTTTGGATCTGTTTTTATTATCTTGCTTTCTCATAAAGCCATTAGTTTCAACTTGCACTAGTCTAATTTTGAAGGAACTATTCTCTTCAGTGAGTTTTTAAAACTCATTTTCCATCTGGCAAATTTTGCTTTTTAAGGCATTCTTCTCATTGGCTTTTTGGGTCTCTTTTGTCATTTGAGTTAATCTGTTTTTTAAAGTGTTATTTTCTTCGGTATTTTGGCGGGGGGGGGGTCTCCTTTAGCAGGCTGTTGGCTATCTTTTCATGATTTTCTTGCATCATTCTCATTTATCTTCTGAATTTTTCCTCTACTTCTCTTACTTGATTTTCACAATACTTCTTGAGCTCCTCCATGTCCTGTAATTAGTTCATATTTTTCTTGTAAGCTTTTGATGCAGGAGTTCTGACTTCATTCTCTTCCTCCTGTTCCATGCTTTGATCCTTTTTGTCCCCAAAAAAGGATTCTAGGACTGATAGCACTTCTGTTTGCTCATCTTGCCAGGCATTTACTTGATATTTGAGCTCTTTGCCATGGTAGAACTCTGCTTCCAGAATGGAGAGAGCTATGTCCCATATCACTGGGGTTTTTACAAATGTTGTCAGAGGTCTAAGGAGGATACCATTTCTATAGACACCACACTAGCATCTGTTTAGAGTCATATTTTACCAGTATTATTTAAAATCCATTTAAATGTGAATCATTGTTACAGTTATTCTATCGGTAGGTTTTTTCTTTAATCCTGGCTCTTTTCCAAATTTAGCTATCCTTTTCATTTCTGTATAATCAATAAATCTGAGAATATTGTCATGTGTTGAATAATTCACTGATGAAAATGTTCACTGGAATAGAGTCAAAGAGAGATCCATGGATCATTCCACTAGAAAACTTTCTTCAAGTTGAGAGAGGGTCATTGTTTGGTCTTCTTTCACTGTCGTCATTCAGACAGTTCCATAATGCATCTGGCTGCACTAACTATCCACTCCCTCTAAATTTTACCCACAAGGATTTCATGATAGATATCCTTATCTATTATGGACTTTCTCAACTGCCCTGGTAATATGCAGGTATACCATATCTATGGCATTGTCCTGATCTAGAAATTCTGTCAAAAATTATGTCTAACATGACCTGTTAAGGAAACTTGTTAAAATGAAGTTAGTCTACAAGAACTTATTATTATTTTTATGCGATTTTCCATGCACTACAAAATTTGTTAAATTTTTAGCTTTCAGTTTTGGCATATTATTAGTATCTTATAAATCTATTTTGATCAAAATTTAAACTAAAATATAACTTAATATGCTCCATATTTTATAATTTCATTTTGCCTTAAATATTTTAATTTATGATATATAAATATCCATCTCTCCCATTGAGAAAGAAATTGATCATTTTGTTTTAAAAGTTTGATCCATCATATGGCAAGGATATCATTTAATTCTCAGGAAAAAGTATTTTCCTGAATAGACCTCAGAGACTTGAAAGAGTCAATATAACCTCTGCCAAAATAAGTGTCTTCACAATGCTGTGGAGCTTTTTTTTTAATTCTTATTGCACATTGTCTCTTTACTCCATCCTAAAACAGACATTTTATTGATTTTGTTTCCTAGTTCAATTTTGTGGGGAAATTGCTCGGACCAAGAGGAAACTCCTTGAAGAGGCTACAGGAAGAGACAGGTGCTAAAATGTCTATCCTGGGGAAAGGATCAATGAGAGATAAAGCAAAGGTACTGAACTTTGATTTTGTTATTTAACAGCTACAGAAGGTTAAATGTCATGTGGATTGCCACATTTACATTGCTGCTCTGAGCTCCTCACTTTGAATCTCTCATTATTCCTTCTGAGCCCAGTCTCTGTGCTTTCTGCTGTCTCTTGGCCATAACTCATTCATTCATCTCACTTCACCAAACACATACCTTCCCCTATTTTTTTATAGTTCTGTGTGCAGATTTCTACCCAATCATTTTGTCCTTGTCTGTGTTTTCTTCAGTGTTTCAACCAGGGTTCATTTCTCTAATGCTCTACCTAGATTCCTTTGCCCTTTTCAGTCATGTCACATAATCACTTCCATTGTACCCTTCTCCCGTTTTCATCTCTTTGTTTACTTTTACTTTGATCCTCTTATCTGAACCAATTTTTATTACTTATCTACAAATTCAAGAAAAATTACTTCTTTCTGGATATACTTGAGCCAGTATGACACCCTCTTCCCCCAAAAAAGGTAAACCAGGAAGTGTGATAACTTTTATAGATTTTCCATCTGCACTGATCTGAACACTCTAATTTATTGATTCATAAAGTAGTAGTGTCTTTCTGACTTTTTAATTCAAACCCTTCAATAAATAGCCATTTTAAGAAGTTTTACCTCTCATCATCATTTCCAAAAATTGATTGTAATGAGTGATTTAGATAGTAACCTATAATTATGATATTAAAATATTCATATTTTAGTATAGAGTAACTTAAAAGTAGGTTTAGTTTATTTTTTCTTAAGATATTAGTAAATTAAATTAGTAAATGAAATGGACTTGAATTAAAGTTGTTGTTTTCTCTTAATCATCTGGCATTAAAGGGATGAACATAACCTATGATAAACATTTTATTTCCATGACAAAAAATCTGAATTTGAAGTTGTACTGAGGCACTGCTCAGGGATAAATCATTTTAAAATTTGCTCAACAGTAATACTTATGTTATTTGGAAAGAAGAATATTTGTTTACTAATCTTCAAATTTATGCAGTTTCTTGGTTATTTTATCCTACATAAATTTAGTTATGGCTTGCCTCTTTGCCAGATTGTTTCAATTCCCTACCCCCAGAGCTGTTCAGTCCTACCAATACTTCTTAAAGTAATGATAGTATCACTGCCCACCTCAATGGGCACCCATTGTTTAATAATTAATGAGAAATTATAACATAATAATATCTTATATTCATTCTTTAGTATTCTATTGTATATTACTTTATGCTACATTTTCTTTTTTTAATTTTTTTGTTTTTATTAAGTTGTTTACTTTTAGTTTCCAAGATTAATTTCCATAATTCCTTGAGTTTCAAATTTTCTCTCCCTCTCTCCTTCCCCTCCATGGCAGCATACAATCAAGTATAGTATCTGCAAATACTTTCATATTAGACATTAGTCAGGTTATAAAGATATGATACATTTTCTATTCATGGAATAAGAATGTACCAGTTCCCTTTCATGTATTCCAAAATAGAGTTGGGAATGTTACTTTACACAAATAGAAATGTGAGAACTCTGGAATTTATACAAATCAATTTGGCAGTTTTATTGCTTTGTAATGCATGAATTATAGTTCTTGTCTCTCTAAGAATTCAATGGTTATGAATAAATGTTTGCTTATTGGTCCTTTAAAAAGGTTTCTTTTTTTAAATTTTACTAAGTTTAATATATTATTAGCCTATGTTTCTTATAACCCTACTTATAGATTATTGTCTTATCTTTCTTTACATCCCACTTGACCATGCTTTTAATAACTGAAATTTTTTCTTTCTACAATGTAAAGGAAAATTCCAAACAAGCAATTCAAAACAATAATTCATGATTCTATCATACATTTCTTAGAAAGCAAACCAATATAACAAAAGAACGTTCTTTGAAAAATCATGCAAAAATGGCTTGTTAGTAGAAATCACTTAAGATGATGAAGTATAAACATTTGTGTTCAATCCACTTCTAGTCACTTATGTTCTGACCTCATTGGCCTTTTTATATAACCATAGCTCCCCTATCCATATACAGAAACAATTACCTCTCCTGCATTTAGGTCATTCCGAAATAAAATATTCTGTTGAGCTAAAGCATGAAATAAGGACTTGCTGAACCCCCCTGAGAGATGGTTCTGGAGGAATCTTATGTGTAAAAATATATATCTAAAATTGTATTTTATTTCCTATGGGGCAAAATGAATCCTTGAGAAATTGACAGAATTATTTCATGCTAAAATAAATCAGTTAGTAGATATTCTACATATGTTTATATTGTGCCCAAAACAGTGTTAGGCACTGGGAAGTATAAAAAAAAAGCTCAAGAAGTTATTCATATTCTCAAAGAGTTTATATTCTATTTGAACTCCCCTCCTTTTCCTTAGTTGTCTTGATAATCACAAAAAGTATCACTGGAAAATAAGGCATTAGAGGGAAAACCAAAATATTTGGTCAACAGTAACTTACGGAGACAGACATAAAGTTCTGAATGTCAGCAAGTTTTAGCCAGGAAAAAAAATGACAATTAAGGGAGGAAAAATTTTAGGTAGCTAATGGCATAATGCAGTCTGTATGTAGTCCCTAGAATTTTACAGTTTAAGAACGTTTGTGGGTTTTTTTAATTGTTTGTTTTCTTTCCTTACATTTTGTTAACAATAAAACCATTCAGAAAGACTATGAGCAGAGATAAATATACAAACACACAAGCTTGATAGAACTAATAGTGGTAGTTTCTTCATCAGAACACTTACATTCTGTGTTCTGTTTGCCACTCAGCCACAGTCTTGACAAAGCTAATCAGTAACTCCACTGTTTTCCATTTATGTGATTATGTGTCCATCATTATCAGATCAATGATGATACATTTTAAATTGCTTTATTGGGAGAAGGGGAGAGACAGCCTTGAAGAAAAGTAGGGAGCAAAATATAAAGGAAAATATAAAAAAATATAATGCAAAATACAAGTTTATAATTAAAATGCATAAAAACTATTTAGACACATTAGGAAATGAAATTGCAGCAGAAAGATTTCTTCAGAGCCCAAACCTATTGTGCACCATATGGCTGTCTCCTTCGAAAGAACCAAGCAGCTGCATGCTTCACTGTCAGTTTGCTCCTGAAGAGTCTTCAGGGGTAGCTTGCCATAGCTTCAGACCTAGTGTTACTATTTTTAGTGGTGCTGATGGTTAAGATTGGTGAGGGAGAACAGGCAAGATGCTGATTCCTTGGGCTTTTGTTTGAAGGAGAAAATATACAAAGAATTTGCATCATGCTACCCCAAGACAGTGGATAGAGAGATAGGGGGGCAAATGATGGGAGTATTTGGCATATTGAATTAAGAGAAGTTATCACATGAACTAGTAGTATGGAATAGATTGGGAGACAGCATGAAAGAGGAGAGAGTACTGGATTTGGAGTCTGAGGACCTGGGTTCATATTCCCTTCTACTAAATACAATCCGATGACGTTGGTCAGGGCACATTCTCTATGTTCTTGTTTCTTTATAGATTTGGAAGTCATACCATCAGAGCTGCCTTCTAGTTCTTAATACATGCTTTTGTGATCCCAGTTCAATTAAGGCCCCAACACTTTAATATCTCCATGACTTTGAGTGATCCATTTAACTTCCCCAAGCCTCAATTTCTTCATCTGTAAAATGAAGTTATTGGACCAAATGATGTCTAATATCTTTTCCAAATCCAAATCCATGATCCTATGAGAGTAGAAATAACTAGTCTTATTGCTATCATTGTGGGCAAAAAGTAACATTCACACTTTGATTCTTGATCCTGATTCATCAGATAAGAAGATGTTAAATTGAATTATGAAAATGTCTTAAAATATAACCAATTGTTATACTAATATAGATTTTGTTTGAAAAGTCAAATAATAGAGTTTTCCCCTTATTTATGTCAGTATAATTTTGTTTATAATAATTATATTTCTCTGACACGCAAATTTTGCAAAGGTCTTTATTCACAAAAGCCCTATAAATTAGGCAATATTGCCAGCCTCATTTTCCATACTAAAAAGTTGAGATACTGAAAGGCTAAGGAACTTTTCTATTATGGTAGATGTGGTATCACCAAAATACTACAGTGACTCTCAATTCATATATATGTGTGTGTATATATATATATATATATGCCTACATGAAATGAGCAAACAATTTATATGTATGTATGCATATATACATGTGTCTATATATATGCATATATGTTTGTAGGTGTATATGTGTCTTTGTACACATATGCATATATATCCAGCTCCAGTTGCACATCGACAATTATTGCCTTTTGGATATTTCAGAATAGATGTCCTGGAGACAGTTTCAGCTCAACATGTTCAAAATTGAATTTATTTTTTTTCCTCAAAAATCTATTCTTCTTCCAATTTTTCCTATTTCTTTAAAATATATCATATTTCCCCCCATATTTGTAACTTCAGAAACAGTATTCTAGAATGCTCACTTTTCCTCACTTCATATATCTAGCAATTTGCTAAATCTTGTTTAACACAGGAGCTTTTGGGCTCCAGCCTCTAGTAGGTTCACTTTTGATCTGGGCAACCAGAAGGACACCAAACATAGACATGATAATGGGTCAATTTATTCTTCTCAGGGGAGTTGCTGATAATGGGAGCATGATTTCCTACAGCATCCCCTAATTACTCTTCTCCCAGGTAAATTACTCTTACAGTGAGAATAAAAGTTGGAACACCAACCCCTACAGCATCCCCTAAGTCTTGATGTGGGCCAGTCGAGACAAGCACACAAATCCCCTTAAACCTTGATGGTGGCCAGTCAAGGCAAGCACAGCATTCACATTCCTCCCAGGCTTTGATGGTGGCCAGTCAAGGCAGGCATAGCTTTCCATCTCGTGTATTCCCCAAATCTGAAAATCCACACTTACTGACCAGTGCTCACTTGATTTATAGAGTAGCACACAAAGAAGGTAATTTGCCAGCAATAGCCTCATAAGTTTACATTAACATTAGCCATATTATGGTGATTGAGCATAGTGTAGGAGCAGTGTGCCGTTTACAGCTTAACTCAACTATTTACATTATCTTGGTTATATAATGCTATGCAAGCTTAGTGAGATTGTTTATGATGTGAAATCCTAGGAACTAGTACTTTGTTTATAGCCATAGATAAATAAATCTACCTTACATAACATCTTACCATTTAAACTTTATATTATCTTGTATCTTGCCTCCTCTCCACTTATGCAATTGCCTGCTTCATTCAGACCTTCATCCTCTCTTTCCTAGATCATTTCAACCCTGCTATATCAAGTACCTCTTACACCAGTTTACCCTACAAGCTACTTCTAAAGTAATTTTCCTTAAGTGCTGATCTGACCATGGGACTCCCCTACTCAGTCTACTCCAGTGTCTTCTTATTGCCTTTAAGATAAAACATAACTCCCTCTGTTTAAAACCCTACACAACCTTTCCTCATGCTATCTTTATAGTCTCAATGGACATTGCTCCTTCTCTCTCACTGTGTGACCCACCCAAACTGGCTTTTTCTCTGTTTTTCATTCATCACACTCTGCTACATTTCTCAGTGCCTTTGTAGTGACTTTGACATATACCTGAAATATCCTCACCCCTTATCTTCTTCTCATGATATCCTTCTTCCTTTAAGATGCAGTTCAAGCACCATCTTCAGTCTTGAGACTTTCTTGATTCTTCCATATGATATAGTCCTTCTTGCCCAAATACTTTGTATTTAACTGTGCTGTAATTTATCTGTTTTACATTTATGCTATATCTATGTATACTTGCACTTGCCCCTCCTGTTGAAATGTAAATTCTATACCAGTAGTGACTGTTCATTCCTTGCACTTGTGTCACTAGTGTCTGACAAATAGTAGCTTAATAAATGTTTGTTGTTTTCTGTTGTTCTTTTCTTAATCTAGGCTTTTGTTTTCTTCTCTATAGGATATAGTCAGTGGTGAAAATATTTCTTCTCAAAGGATAAAATCACCAACTTATCTATAATTTAGGATATTAGAAATTTAACTGATGGGGTGGCAAGTGGTACAGTGAATAGAGCACCAGCCCTGGAGTCAGGAGGACCTGAGTTCAAATCCAGCCTCAGATACTTAACACTTACTGGCCATGTGACCTTGGGCATGTCACATAACCTCAATTGCCCTGCCTTCTCCCCCTCCAAAAAGTGAAAAAGGAAAGGGAAGGGAAGAGAAAGGAAGGGAAGGGAAATGAAGGGAAGGGAAGGGAAGGGAAGGGAAGGGAAGGGAAGGGAAGGGAAGGGAAGGGAAGGGAAGGGAAGGGAGGGGAAGGGGGGGAAGGGAAGGAAGGGAAGGGAAGGAAGGGAAGGGAAGGGAGGGGAAGGGGGGGAAGGGAAGGAAGGGAAGGAAGGGAAGGGAAGGGAAGGGAAGGGAAGGGAAGGGAAGGGAAGGGAAGGGAAGGGAAGGGAAGGGAAGGGAAGGGAAGGGAAGGGAAGAAAGTTATCTGAGACACAAAGAAGTTAATTAACTCATCCTTGGTCACAAAACTAATATGTGTCAGAGGTTAAGTGAAACAGCAGTAACTCTAAGGTCAACATCCTATCCATCATAGCACACTGATTATCTTCTCATTAATCAACTTTATTTTATTTTCAGTTCCAAAATCTCTCTTCTTGTGTCACTTCCCTACTCCAATGAGAAATTAAGAAAAGCATAAGCCATTACAAACCCATATAGTAAAATAAAACAAATTCTAGCCTTAACATTGACCAAAGAAATATGTATCAACCTGTACTCCAGAAACCATCACCTCTCTATCTGGAGGTGGTTAACCTGTCTCATCCTGGAATTGCTATTGATCCTTACAGCACACTGACTTTCATAGACATCAAGAGAGAGATAGAGACTGCAAAGGTGATTTCATTGACATAGGAAACTTTTATGTGAGACAACTCCCTCTACCTATGCATATAGGTACCTTCTCTGTAATTCAATCATAGAGAACTGCCTAGTGTGCTGAGAGATTAAGTGAATTGCCCAGGATCATACTGCAAATATGTGTCAAAGGTGAGAACTGAATCTACTGTCCACTCTCTCATAATGTATAGTAGATATAGACACACACACAAATATATGTGCATGCTTAGTGTTTATGTGTTTACATTTATTCCATTCTATTTTTGCACGCAAACATATTTAGCATCAGCTATTTATTATGAACCTCTCTGATTTTGTGACAGGATTGATTTTTCATAATAATGAAACTAACATCAAAATCTCCATAGTAATGCTACTTTCCAGTGGCCAATGTAGGTGAGAATTCAAGACTAGCCATCCATATTTTATTTGGCTTCAGGACTTTGGAATATCTGCTATTACAATATTTTCTCTAGTCCTAAAGGATTTGCAGCATACTCATTGCACATCACTAAGGCTCACATTGCTGATATTAGACAACTCTCCAAAAGTTTAATATCCTGACCACCAAAGCAATTTGTATTCCAACAAAAATGAGAACCAAGGCACCAGGGATAATATTTGGGCAACAGCCCTAATGAGCTTGGTGATTTCTTTCCTAGCAGCTAGGTTTCTCCTTCACCGCTCCTCTCTCAAGAAATTAATGCCTATTTGCCTCCCTTTTTTCATTTCCTAACAGTGGTGCTACAGCAAATGAAATAATTTTCCTGACTACATTTTGAGTTTTTGAGGAAAAATACACTATTAATTCAAAATAAGTAGTATCTTGTTTTCATTATATTGATTGGATGTTCCTCTGTTTTTCTATTCTAAGTGCTGAGTAGGAAGGAGAATGACAGATTAAAAGGCTCCCAGAAGGGAGAGAAAACAAAGGAGAGGGCAGAATGACAGAGTTAAATTTCAGAATGATAGTTATATGTGAGGGATAGAGAAGATTTTTTTAAAAAAAAGAACTCACTAACTTGAAAAAGAATTTTGTGCATCAGCACTTAATTGCTGGAAAGTGATAAAGACAAATTATATTGGTGGGTGTGATGTGATCAAATAGTAGAGGTGGGTGCTTCCTTTTGAGTAAAATTCCCTGAGTAATTCTGAGTTTAGATGGCAAAAATTGTCAACTGTGTAAAACCATATAGGAAAGGGCTATAACAGATTGAAAATTATAATGCATTATGTGCATGGGAAATAATCCTTTAAGCTGTACCATCTTTGTCAAGAAAAGGATACTTTATGAAGATGAATAACTGGCCACTCAGAGCAGCCAACCATGGAGGTAAGATGGAAACCTAATGAAAGCCACAAAACTACCAGGCCTACACATTTTCTCAGCACTTCTTATAACAATTCATATTCTAGTGGTAATTCATCTGATGACAATAAAATATAAGTTTAAAAAATCGTCAGAGATGATCATCAGGTCAAGCTAGACTTTCATTAATATTTAAAGACCTTGAAAGAGGGACTCTTGCTTTGTCTTTCTCTACCTAATGCTTAGCACAGTGCTTTTCTCATAGTAGGTCCTCCATAAATGACTGATGAATTGAATTATGAATTGCCTACTTTGTTCATTTATGTCTAGGCTAATTTATTTTACTCGTTGAATCTGAAGATTCAAAATTATGCCTGTCAGGATTCATTTGTGTCATAGCAGAAGGAGCACTGCAATTGAAGACATAGGAATGAGGTTAAAATTCAGGCTCTGTTATTATTACCTTTATGACTCTGGGCAAGCCACTCTGCTTCACTTGTCTCGGTTTCAGTCTTTTCTTTATAAAATATGGTATGAGAAAGTTGATCTTTAATGTCTGTTCTAATTCACTATACTATGAGTTCCTCCTCTTCCATTGCTAACATCCAGAATTGATAAAGAAAAGAACAAGGTGACAATTACTGCCAGAATGACTAGTGGAATACACCTTGCTTTGCCCTCAATCTCTACTGCCCATATTGTTTTTGCCATTTTCCCTAACTTAAAATTCTGTGGCAACAAGCAAGTGATGAAGCAGCTGGTGCAGATACACTAGAATCTATAGTCACAACTGTGAAGCCAGGAAGTATAAGCTGTAGAGTTGTCTTCTCATTGACCTGAAGCAGCAGTGGTACTTGTGTGTCTGAGCAGCCTTTCTGAAGGACTTCTCTGCTCACCTCTTGGAATGTGGAAGGTCTGAAAAAAAAAGGTGTCCTAAAAATTTCTTCACCCAACATTGGCCTGCTTACTGAGGCCTGTGGGGATCACCCTGCAGTTGAAAGAGAGACAGAAAGAGAGGAGAGAGAGAGAGAGAGAGAGAGAGAGAGAGAGAGAGAGAGAGAGAGAGAGAGAGAGATACTCTGAACTCTTGACAATTTCCAATAGTGTAGAAAGATAGCTTTGTGTTTCTGGGTATGGCTAATGATAAACAGCATAGCATATATGTGAAAAAAAAAAAAAAGATCCTTGCCTGTCAATGTAATCTCCAGGACATAACTAACTTTTAATTGCTTTCCTCATGAATTGTTTTAAGGACTATAGGCCTACACAAGAAGATGGTCGAAAATGGCTGAAGGAAAAATTAAATATCAGTTATCATAGTTTGCATGTCTATGATGGTCTGCACATTCAGTAAAACATCTTTATCAAAACATAATTGAGTTCTCTAATGATTTTCATTTACTTTTAAAAGTTGTATTAATGCATTTTTACAAAGATATATCATGGTTACTTTCTATGTTCCTTAACCCATGGCTTAGCACAATACTTGTCACAGAGTAGGTTTTTCCCAAATGTTTATTCACTGGGTGACATTTCATCAAATCCTCCTTTGTAATATGCTAAAACAATTGAGCAAATTAATTGGTATGTCAATCATATTGGACACTGAGAAACCATTTGTACATATGGTTTAACTCTTTACTGAGAGAAGGGAGATGTGCTTTATTATATATCTTTTAAAGAGAGTGAATCGTTTTGTTTAAACAGAGTTGAGTTGATTTTTTTAGTGTTGCTTTCATATATGGGATTGCTATCATTAAATGTATTATCTCCCTTATTCAACTTTCTTTATTCCATATCAATTCATATAATTCTTCCTATATTTCTATGAATTCCTCATATTTATTTTATAGCAGGAATGTAATATGAACTTTATTTATAACAACCTGTTCAGTCAGTTCTGAATCAATGAAAACCCGCTTTAATTTTAATTTTTCCTCTTTCAAAGTGATTCTATGAATATGCTAATATATGGAACTTTTCTTTCAGTCTTTGACTTTTGGCATGGTAAGCTCTTAGTAGTGGACATATAATTTAAAATTTAAAATAAGTTTTCCTAGATAATTCCAAATTGTTTTCTATAATAGCAGGCCAATCAACAGCTCTTTTGTTAGTGAATAATTTTGCTTATCTTCTCGTAGCCCTTTCTTTATTAACTATTTTATTTTTATGTAACCTCATTAAAGATAGGGGCTGCTTCATTGCTGTTGTCATTATGATGATAATGATAATGATTAGTGTTAATATTTTATCCCCAGCTAATAGCCCAATGTCTGGCACATAGTAGATACTTTATAAATGTTTTTTGAATTTAATAGAAATGAATCTTTCACAATTTTATGGGTAAATACTTCTGTTGCATTGATGGACTGTGATATAGACATCTAAAGAGGCTTTGTGAAATTTCATGATTATTTTCAAGGCACAAATGAGAAAAAGGGAAAGATAAAAATGACTGCCCCAGTAACAAACTATATAGATGCAGTATCAGGGTCATTTTATCAGTCCACAATTACTTTTTTCCTTTATATCCCTGCTTAACATACATCATTCAGATCCACTTAAGCTATCAGAATCAGATGTCTTCATTGAAGACAGAGCAGTAGTGATGGTGTTTGTGCACTCTGTTGATGGATTTTCTAATGCCCCCCAAAATTATGAACAACTCTTCACAGTAACAAGCATTTTGAGTAAAGATGGAAGTCTTTTATGAAAAGGTGTGCCATACTACATGCTGTAACAATTCTTACTTGTTTAATTGACACCTTGAGGTATTTCTGAATCCTCCAAAGTAAATGAAATTTTTAAAAATCTCTTGAAATAAACAACAACATGATTTCTTGTGGAAATCTTTGTCTTCACTTGTCGATACTCTTTACTCTAAACTCTAAGTGTTTGTGGCCAAATTCAGAAGACTTTCATTGGCGTAATATTTGATTCCTCATTCCGTTCTCTTTTTTAGCCAGAGAATTCAGTTGACATTTATTAACTACTATTTGTAAAGCACAATGTTATCCTCTGAATATCTAGTGTTAGTACTCATTTAAACTTTGGGATATATTCATCTTAAACAATAATAACTGTGAAGCCATTTATAGTTTTGTATGTTTTATACACCTCTTTAGGAGTTTTTAATGACAGGAGTAATACCATATAATCCTCTTTGATTTTCCAGGCTCAGAGTTTTGAGCTGGACTTTAAATTGTAATGCCAGTCTTTATGCAGTCCTGCATGTGTGTTACTCAGATAAACCATCCCTTGGCTATTGAAATATAATCACCATCATCTCTTATTCTATTGCTACCAAGAATAAAACCAGCAACATGTGGCACTTGATTTAGAGAACTGGAAAGCCTCCAGCATTTTTATTTTATTTTTTTTATTTATTTATTTATTTATTTTTTTAAACAAATACTTTATTAACTTCTGTTTTACATCATTCATTTCCGCCAGATTTTGAGTTACAATCATTTTCCCCCCATTATTCCCCTACCCAGCCTCCCAGAATAGCAGTCCCACAAGATATCGCTTCCTCCAATCTGCTCTCTCCCACACCTTCTCCCATACCCCCATCGACTTTTCCATTAGAGGAAGATGAATCTTTGTGTCCCAATGCCTGCACATCTTATCTCCCAATTATAGGCAAAAGAGTATTAATAATAGTATTTATATATATATTTGAAGCATTTAATGTTACGACCTCGAATTTCAGATCCATTTCCTTCCTCCCTTGTCACCCATTCCTTCTTGGGAGATAAGTAATTCAGTATATGTTGTACATGTCTAGCTATGCAAACATTATCATAGTAGATATATTGTACAAGGCTGCTTATAATTCCCTCCCACTCATCCCACCCCCCACCTGGTCCATTCCCTACATGATCCTGTCCCTCTTCTATAGTGGGTACTTCCAACCTCCCTTCACCCCAAGGATGCCCTCCCATCCATCATCCCTCCTCTCATCCCCCTTCCCCCTATCCTGCTGCAGGTTGAGATATCCCATTTAGTATGTATGTCATTTTCTCCCTGAACCAAATTCAATGTGAATATGTGGTTTTGCCTTTTTAGCTTTCCTTATTCTCCCCCTCCTTTGCACCCACTTCCCCTACATGAGATAGTTTACCCTACCATGTCTCTCCCCATCTCCTCTTGCCACTTTCCTCTCTCACCTCATAATTTCATCACTTGAGTACTCTCCCTTCCCAACAAAATCAACCTATGCCCTCTATCCATATATAACTGTAACCATATACACACACATTCACATATGTATTCATATGACCACACCCCCTTCTTCCATTATTTTTCATAGTGAGAAAGATATCATCAGTCACAGTTATTGCTTTTCCATATAGGAATGTAAATAGTTCAACTTTGATAAGTTCCTTTTGATTTCTTTTCCCTGATTACCTTCTCAGGCATCTCTTCCTTCTTGTGTCTGGGTGTCAGATTTTCTATTCAATTCTGGTTTTTTCCTCAAGAATGCTTGAAAGTCCTCTATTCCACTGAATGACCATATTTTCCCTGAAACAAAATACTCAGTTTTGCTGGGTAGGTGACCCTTGGGTTCATTCCCAGTTCTTTTGCCCTCTGGAATATCATATTCCATGCCCTTTGATCCCTCAGTGTAGAAGCTGCCAGGTCCTGGGCTATTCTGATTGTGTTTCCACAATATTGAAATTGTTTCTTCCTGGCAGCTTGTAGTATTTTCTCCTTGATCTGGGGATTCTGGAACCTGGCTATAATATTTCTGGGAGTTTTCTTTTTGGGATCTTTTTCAGGAGGTGATTGGTGGATTCTTTCAACCTCTATTTTGCCCTCTGGATCTAAAAACATCAGGGCAATTTTCCTTGAGAATTTCTTGAAGGGTGATTTCTAGGTTCTTTCTTTGATCATGGCTTTCAGGTAGTCCAATAATTTTTAAATTGTCTCTCCTGGATCTATTTTTCAGGTCAGTGGTTTTTCCCATGAGATATTTCACATTCCCTTCTAATCTTTCATTTGTTTGGATCTGCTTAACAGCATCTTGATTTCTCATAAAGTCATTAGCTTCCATTTGCTCCAGTCTAACTCTGAAGGAATGAATCTCCTCAATGAACTTTTGAGATTCTTTTTCCATCTGGCAAATTCGACTTTTTAAGGCATTCTTCTCCTCATTGCCCTTTTGGGCCTCCTTTGCCATCTGAGTTAGCCTATTTTTTAAGGTGTTGTTTTCCTCAGTCAGGCTGTTGACCCTCATTTCATACTTTCCTGCATCCTTCTCATTTCTCTTTCTAATTTTTCCTCCACTTCTCTTATTTGATTTTTAAAGTCCTTCTTAAGGTCCTCTATGGCCTGCAACCCACTCATGTTTTCCCCTGGGGCTTTTGGAGCAGGACTTCTGACCTCACAGTCCTTTTCCCGCTCTATGCCCCCAAAATAGGAGTCTAGGGTTGCATTTTTCTGTTCCTTTGCCTTGGCATGTTGCCACTTAATTGCTTGACTTTTGGGCTTGTTGCCACACTATGGCTTTAAGGCCAGCTAGAGGAATTTTCGTCCTGAACGTGTGGGGGGCAACTTCCGTTTCTGGCAAGCTCTAAACCCACCCACAACTTCCACCCTAGATCACAATCCAGATCCAGGGAGGTTAAAGCAAGAGCGATTACCCCCCAGACTGATCGCTGGATCTCCCCACGATTTGTAGGCTGGGAGCCGGAAATGCCTATGAAAACTACAAAATGGCGTGTCTCCTCAGTGGCTTCTAGCCCCCAGGGGAGGGAGCTGACGCATTCCCCAAATACGGGTCCCAAAGTCCATAGGACACTAACCTCTTACTTTGTCCTAGGCAAGTCTATGTTGATAATTCTGGCGTCTCCACAGCTCCTGGTGTTCTGGGGTTCCTCCAGCCGGCTGCTGGCCCTGCCGCCCTGGGGCTAAAACCTCGGCTCACGTGGACCTGGGCTCAGCTCGGCTCCTGAGCTCTGCGCGCTGCCGGCTCCCAGACCACTGCGCTGGTCCTTCCTGCAGGGTGCTGGGCTGTCCTCAGCGGGAGGTTAGCTTCTCTGTGTCGTTCTGTGGGTGCTGGAGCTCCAGAAGATTTTCAGAGTCCTTTTTTACATAGTTTGTGGAGAATCTGGGGGCAGAGAGGCTTGGACGAGCTGTTTCTACTCCGCCATCTTGGCACCACCCCCCCCCAGCATTTTTAATATAATGTTTCAAAGTGCTTAATGCCTTGTATCCCTTTATTCTCAGTGTGGATTTTCTTAAAACTCTGATTTGTTGTATGTAGGTAAAGGTAATGGTGATCTCATTTTGCCTTCCCAACAAATGCAGTGTCTTTACATTTCCTGGTGGTATTGTTCCTTTTTCTCATTTGAGAACTGCATCCCTCACCATTTTATTTTCCTATGATTCTTCTCTTTATCCCACATCTTTCCCCAAAATGTCAACAATCACAAAAGAAGACAGCTAACAAAACAATTTGGTTCATTAATTATTTTTTAAATCACAGAATCTTAGAACTGGAAGGGAATTCAAAGTATTCATCAAACCTTTGTCGAAAAAACTCTCTGAGAGAGAACTCACTATCTCAAAATGCAGACCCATCCACTTCTATCTAACTCTGTTATGATTTTTCTCATACCTTGAAGGTTAATCTTTATTTTTTTCAAAATGCTTCCCATTGCTAATAATCCTGTCTTCTTGGGACCAGTCAGAATACCCATCCTTCCATAAGATCCATTCAGATATTTTAAAAAATCATGCTCTTAAGGGCTCTGTTCTCCAGGCTAAACATCCCTAGGCCCTCAGGACAAAGAGAAAACAAATTTCATTGCAAGATCTCTATTATCATCTTTCCCACCTCTGTAAGACTGCACTGAAATGCTACCACAAACAAATCATTTCTCATCTCTGCCCTCTCTCTTTGACCTTCCTGCCACTATTCTGTCCCTACTCTCCCACTACATGTAGTGGGTGCAGGAGTAGGGAGAGACAACTGAAAACTTTATATCTATATCATTTCTCAAGTACTGACCAATCTTAACCCATACTCTGTTCTCCCAAGCCTCCCCTCTCTTCCTACTTCAGAGAAATCCTTTTATATGATCCTTACACCACTTGTTGCTTGATTAATAAGAAAAGCTTTTTTAAAAAAATCTCTGAAATATTTGTTCAGTTTCTTCTTATTTAAACCACTGTATCAGTTTTTGCTTAGACTCCTGTAGTCCTAAATGTTCATTTGCTCTAAATATTTTTACACAATTTACAAGCCTCTTAAAAAAAAGAAAAACAGACAAACTTCCAGCACCACAGCTATTACTAGATAAAGAAAACACTAATTTATTTGTCTAGCCTTAGATACATGAAAACATTAATTTTGTCTCTCATTATGAGATGAACATATTCAACTTTCTTATCCAGTTCATTTATAGATTCTTTTGAGGGAAAGGCAAGAATTATTCCTTTTTTTGCTGAATACCTTCCCCCCTCCTTAATAATTTAGCTGTGCCCAGCTTTACAGGATATGCCAATACACTCTTTCAAGACAATCAGATTGCATTTTCCCCTATACTACTAGTCTCACAGATTTTCCTTGAAACATGAAAGGTTCCCCTCTGACCACAGGCACATTCCTGTGGACTGTGATATAATTTTTGTTATTGTAATGCTAAAGTCTGACCATGATGTTTCTTGAGTACTGATTTTAAGGTTTCTTTGTGTGTGTGTGTGGGGAGGGGGTGTACATGCACAAGTTCTGTAGGTTCTCTCAATCTGCATTTCCGATCTGTTTCCAGTGTTTCTTGAAATAGTCCTACATGATTTCCTGAATTATGGTGTTTTTAAAATCATTTTCCCCTTGAAGTTCCACAACCATTAGATGACCTTATTACTTAGTATATTCATTTTCGTTAGTCTAGCTTTAAAGCCCTCATGTTCATCAATCTACTTGCATTTTTACTTTATTTAATTTTCATTTTGCTTCTGGATATTTCTGTCTCAATTTTGACTTTCTCCTTTTCCAACTACTCTACTCTTTGGTGAAGAAGCTAATTTATATATTCTAAATTTTCTATTACATAAAAATACTAATTTCTTCCCTGAGAAGTCAAATTTCTATTTTTTATGTTATTTGCTTTGTTAACTCAATTCTTTACTCTCTTGGTTTTTTATTTCTAACCATTCTAGAAATTCTTAAAGTTAATGAATTATTCCTAGGGGCCTTGTGGCCCCCCTTCCATTGAGAGTTTTGACCCTATCTCTTTTGTTTTGAAGAACTTGCTCACTGTAATGAAAGTTTGCATTTTAATTCATTTTTCCTTTCATCATTCTTTCTGTTGATTTTTTAAAGTGGTCCTCCCTGTAATTTTGCTTATTATTATCCAAATCTTCCCTCCTATTTTAGCTAATTTAGGGAAAGTCCCTTGCGACATGATCCTTTACCACTGGCTGTTGTTTTTCTCTATTCTTTGCATAGCCCTGGGGATTGAGTGAAACTCATGATCCTTAATAGGAAGGCAACCATTTTTGGTAACTCTTACTGGAAGATACAGTGTTCTGCTTCACTACTACTTGGAGACAGCTTCTTGCTTCAGTCTTTTACTCTTTACTTTCTGATTCAGTGGTCAGCTTTTGTCTGTCCTTAGAGAGATCCCTGAGGCTAATAAGATTCATAGACCTTGATCCACAAAGGTTTTTGAGAGGGTCCTATGCAAAACTGCTCATGGAAAATTCTAAGAGCTTTTGCAATTAGCATTCTTCTCTATCTCTTTCTCAGTTTTCCCACAAACTTCCTCCTTATTATGCTTGGTCACCTTGCATGGAAGTCAAGGAAAGAGACATAATCAAGGAGATGTTTGATCAAATTCTTTCTCAAATATTTATTATTTCAAGCTGAACATGTTTAACTTTCTTCTGTTTGATGAATTTACATGTTATCTACCTAGTTCAACTCTAAATTCTTTTGAATTTAGTTGAATCTTTTTTTATTGAGAAATTGGATTTAACCTCTCTGTTCCTTAGTTTCCTAATCTGCAAAATGGAAGTGGATATTGGATTCAAAAACTTCTAAATTCTTTTCTACCTATAAACATATAAACTTATGATCATGCTGTTATGTATTCAAAAGTTGTAACAGTATAGAATCTCTGGACTCTTCCTTTCTACACAGACATTGAATGCATTATGATCATTTCAGTCATAAAGCCTCAGCCCTACAAAAATGAAGACCAAGCCTGGTAAAGGTATTGATGCCACTATGCAGGGGACATGCTATAATTGAAATCTTGGATTCTACCCTCTACTACATCTCTTGCCTTTCCCCACTGGGCTTAGTCCTGTTTCAGAATCATGAAAATCTAGGGGATGGGTTGATATAGTGACATAGTTATAACTCACCTCCCAAATTTTTTTTTAAATCCTGGTATCTAAAAAGTAATTTAGTTTGGCACCAGAGTTTGGGTAGGAATGCAGTGATTGTGCTATATCAGGGGAACACTGAAAGGAAGAAGAAGTGGGATATTGGAGGTGAGGTGATCTTCCGGGTTTTTATTAATTTTTCTAAGAATTGCCTTAGGCTAACATTCATATATTCTTTTCCTTTTTTGTCATCCCTTTCTCAGTATTTTGTGGCATTGTTGCATGATTTCTTATTGATTTTAAGAGGTAAGAGGAACTGAGCTCCAAGTAAATTTACCATTCCCAGTTCCTTGAAAAGGGTTCTCATATTTTATAAAAGACCTTCCCCTCATTCCTCTCACAGGAAACTCTCTGACCAAGAATTGAATCTAATCTTAATAAGCTAGAATACAGTTGGACTATGACTTCAGTTGTTCTGAAAATGATTATTTCCTCAATGTAACCTATTGTCACATTAATTATTTTTGGCTATTATATCAAACATATATTTCATATTGAACTTTCAGTCTGCTAAAACATTCAGTTATTGTTTTTGTTTTTGTTTGTTTTGTTTTTAATTTTCAAACTAGTTGGGAAATCAACAGATGACATGGTTCAGACAATTAGCTAAGAGGTAGATTACCGATCCTGAATGAAACATTTCAATCCAGAAGAATTATTATAAATTAACTAGTGATTCCTTTGTCATAGTCATTGATTTTCAAAATTGAGAGGTTAATTGACATAGGGATAATGATAGATCTTGTGAAACTCCGATAGAGACTCTTTTCTATGTTAACATTCAGTCCTTTGGTGCATGTCAAACAAATCTGCATCCATCTAATTACACCATCATCAAGTCCATATTCTCAATCTTATTCACAAAAAATATGACATAAAAACTTCTGTGCTATGTTTTGCTATGTCCTAGGTAACTTTTTTTACATGTACCATTCTAGTTAAGCTATCATAAAGAGAAATGAGATTAGTTTGGCATCACTTTTCTGAGGAGGCTGTAGTGTCTCTTTGTGACCACTGTTGTTGTTTTTACTACATAATCATTATGCATTCCATTTATTTGGCAGAGAAAATAAAAGCAAGAGAAAAATAGAATAGTTTTATCTTCTCTCCTTAATCAATTAGTGTTATTACATCCACATCAAGTGTGGTCATATTCCTTCTCTGGACTTTTTATTATCTGGTCATTCTCTTTTCTCCAATCTAACTTTAAAAAACAAACAAAATACATATTTTTGTTATTGTTTTCCTTTATACTCTTCACTAGATTCAGCTTATTCTTAATCTCCCCCTTTTGCTACTATTTTTGTAGGATGTTGCTGAGCTTTTACATTCATCCTGTCTTAGTTGCCATTACTTGCATGTTTTATACATATCTTTTAAAACCAGGGTTGATGATAAGTTTCCTCCCTAGCTCCATTAGTTTTGCTATAGAATTCCCCTTTTCTGCCTTATCAAAGTTGTTTTCTTATATACTCAAAATTTATTCACGAGACTGACTCATCTTTTCTGGTTTGACTTCCTATGTCAGGGGTATACTACCTGCCATTTATCTGGTGCCTTTGAAATCTCACATAAAATCTAGGATACATGTTAGACTGTTAAATTTTCTTCTCCTTTGTCACAAATGTTAAGACGAAGAGATCACTTTCCTCTAAAAGTCTTCCACCATTTCTACTTCAGCAATTAATTCCTTTTTCTTCAAGTAGAATCAAATCCAGAAAACCAGTTCTTCCATGGTTTCCATTACCTTTGAAGGATGAAATTATCATTAAATCCAGGAAAACATTTTTTTTTTCAGAGACAGACATCTATTGAGAATTTTTTGCCTTAATAATGCAGAAAATGTATCTGGTATACCTTTCTCTAGCAACCATTCTACAACCATATTTTAATGTTTTATTTTCCTCTACTTAGACTTTTTCTCCACCTACCCATAAACCAAGAATAGAATGGAAGTATTACAGGCCAATAGTCTAAAAAGGTTTTGGAATTTGCACACTATACAATGGAAAAATATCCTGTTCATATTTGTACATTTAATTTTTTATACTTTATATATGTACTATGTTACTATAATAACATGCACACTACAAAACTTATTTAAAGATTAAATTTTAAATGGATAAAATAAAGATGAAAAAAGTCTTAAAGTGAATAGAGAGCCACTGAAGTTTATTGAGTAAAGAAACTATATGGTCAGACCTGTGCTTTTGGAAAACCACTTTGGCAGGTCTTTGATGAATTGAATGGAGAGAGAAAAAGGGCTGAGAGAATTGAAATGCTATTGTTATAGTCCAGGTCAAAAATGCTAAGGGTTTGAACTAGGTGTTATATGCTTCCTTATAGGGAGGGAGATAAATGCAAGAGAAGTTGTAGCAGAAGAAATTATGTTATTTGTCTCTAAATTAGATATGTTGAGTGAAGGAAAGAGAGTTTAACATGACAACTAGGTTGGGAAACTAGTACCCTAGATAGTAATAAGGAGGTTTAGAAAAGGGGTGAGCTTGGTGTCAAAGATAATGTAAAGAACTTTTAAATGTAGAATATAAGACATTTTTGTCTATTCATCCTATGCAACTCATTGTGTTCCATCCAAAATGAGAAAGTATCTTTGTAGAAGGGAGAGTTCTTAATTATTAGCCATTGCCCTGGAACACAATGATACCTATTATAATCCCAAGGTAATTTCAGAGGAGGAAGGTGGCAATTCTACAAGGAATGGGGTGGGGAAAATTCCCCAATGACAAATTCATAGCTACTGTTCTAGAGGCCTAGGTAACATAACTGACCTAAGCAATCAACACCTGGTTCAGAAGGGAGGAGATTGGGAACTTGAATAGGAATGGAAGTGAGTTTTTTAGAGTTGAGGGCAGAGATTACACTCCTCTTAGAGAAAAATCCAAGATTGGCTATCAGGATGAAATTGAGACACAACTTTTCTTCATGCTTGATTACACATGCCTTTCATCTATCATAGGGCTACAATTTCCTTTTTTTCCTTTTTGGAGGGGCAATGCAGGGCAATTTGGGTTAAGTGATTTGCCAGAGGTTACATGGCTATTAAGTGTTAAGTGTCTGAGGTTGGATTTGAACTCAGGTCTTCCTGACTCCAGGGCCAGTACTCTATTCACTGTGCCACCTAGCCATCCCTTCCATTTTGTTGAATTTGTTTTAACATTTATTATTTTTTTATTTTATTTTATTTTCCTTTTGGAGGGCAATTGGGGTTAAGTAACTTGCCCAAGGTTACACGGCTAGGTTTTTTTCTCTTGTGTGTGTTAAGTGTCTGAGGCCAGATCCAAATTCAGGTCCTTCTGACTCCAGGGCCGGCGCTCTACTCACTGCGCCACCTAGCCATCCCAACATTTATTATTTTTGTTTAAAATTTATGTATGGGGGTAGAGTGAAGATGGCAGAGAAAAGACAAAGACTTTCCTGAGTACTCCACAAAAGTGCTCTGAACACCTTTAAATAATAATGTAAAACAATTCCTGGAATAGGAAAACCCATAAAAGGACAGGTTAAAATATTTTCCAATCAAAGATTACTTAGAAGCAGAAAGGGTCTGTCCCACTTGATTAAAAATGGAACACAGTCCAATGCAGGCAATGCCAGCATAGCCCCAGCACACCAGGAGCAGGATTTCTGAGCCACAGAATCTGGGGTGGCAGCAGATTACTCCAGAGTTTTCAGCCCACAACTGATTAGAAAGAGATTACACAATGAGTTGCATAGGATGAACAGACCAAAATGTCTTGCATTCTAAATTTAAAAAATTTTATATTATCTTTGCTACCAAGCTCACCCCTTTTCTCTTTGCTAGCACTGAGGCAGGACTCTATTGCTTTGTCCACACTCAGATCTGGGTCACAGTTCTGGGTGGCAGTCCCAAAGTAAGGGGAAGTACTAGCAAACCAAAGCTTGTTGGCTACAGTGGAGTAGGGTCCCTCCACACAGTTCCAGGACAAAAAGGTGCTTGTGGTCACTCACAGACCAGAACAGAGGCAGAAGAGTAGTAAACACACCTCTCCTTAGATTATACCCCCTTGGGAGAAAGCTTACAGGTCCCTAGAAGGATATCTGAAAAGGGGTGCACAAAATGCTGAAGTTTGGGACAGTGTGCCCTCCACACAGGAAGCAAATCCCTACTTTAACAAAGGGTAAAATGTCAAGAGATAGTCTGGGAAAATAAGCAAACAACAGAAAAAAAAATATGAACATAGAAATCTATTATGGTGACTAGAAAAATCAAAACATACGTTCAGAAGATAACAAAGTCAAAGCTTGTATATCCAAAGCAACCAGGAAAAATATGACCTTGTCACAGACCATGAAAAAGCTCAAAAAGTATCTTGAAAGTTAAGTAAGAGGGATAGGGAAAAATGGGAATAGAAATAGGAATGATGCAAAAGAATCATGAAAAATTATCCAAGGGTTTGGTAAAAGAGAACCAAAAAATACTGAAGAAAATAAAACCTTAAAAAGCAGAAAGGGTCAAATTGAGGAGGTCCAAAAGCTCACTGAATAGTTACTTCAAAATTAAATTGGAGCAAATGGAAGGTCATGAATTTTTGAGAAATGAAGAAACAATAAAACAAAACCAAAAGTATAGAAGACAATGTGAAATATATCATTGGAAAAAGGACTGACCTGGAAAATCTGAACTGTAAAATAGATCCAGAAGAGATAATTTTAAAAAAGGACTACCTGAAAGCCATGATAAAAAGCCTATTTGTAATCTTTTAAGAAATTATCAAAGAAAACTGCCCTGATATTCTAGAACCAGACTACCAGAGGGTAAAATAGAAATTGAAAGAATCCACGGTCACCTCCTAAAAAAGACCCCAAAATGAAAACTGTCAGGAATACTATAACCAAATTCTTGAGTTCTCAGATCAAGGAGAAAATATTGCAAGCAGCCAGAAAGAAATAATTCAAGTATTGTGGAGTCACAGTCAGAATAACACAAGGTTTACCAGCTTCTACATTAAAGGATCAGAGGACTTGGAACATCATATTTTAGAGGAGAAAGGAGCTTTGATTAACCCAAGAAACACCTACTCAGCAAAATTGAGCATAATCTTTCTGTCAAAAAGATGAATATTCAATGAGATAGAGGACTTTCAAGCCTTCTTGATAAAAAGAACAGGGCTGAATAAAAAAGTTAACTTTTAAATACAAGACTCGAGAAGAATAAGAAGGTAAACAGAAAAGGGAAATCTTAAGGAACTTAATAAGGTTATACTATTTATATTCCTACATGGGAAGATGACATTTTTAACTCATAAGATATTTCTTGGGGCAGCTGGGTGGTGCAATGAGTAGAGCGTCAGCCCTGGAGTCAGAAGGACATGAGTTTGGATCCAACCTCAGACACTTAATGCACACACAAACAAAAACCTAGCCATGTGACCTTGGGCATGTTACTTAAGCCCAATTGCCCTCCAAAAGGCAAAAAAAAAGATATTTCTCATCATTAGGGTAGATAGAAGGAGTATATATAGACATAATGCCCAACTGTGAATTGAATAAGAAGGAATGATATCTAAAAATAAAATAAAGGGATGAAAGAGGAATGTACTTGGAGAAGGAGAAAGGGAGAGGTAGAGTGGGATAAATTACTTCATGTAAAAGGAGGCAAATTACCTAACAAAAAAGATTTACAGCATAGGGGAATGGTGGAAAGGGAGGTGAGCAGGAGTGAGTGAACCTTACTATCATCAGAATTGACTCAAAAAGGAATAACATGCATACTCCATTGGGTATAGAAATCCACCTTACTCTACAGGAAAAGTAGGAGAGAAATGCGATAAGAGAAGGTGTGTGGCAGATTAAAGGAGACAGTAGTCAAATCAACACATTTTTAGATGGGAGACAGGGTGAAAGGAGAAAGAGAATAGAATAAACTGGGGCAGGGGTTGGATGGAGGAAATACAGTTAGCAATAGTAACTGTGGGAAAAAATTTGAATAAATTATCTCTGATGAATGCCTTATTTCTTAAACTTATAGAGAACTGAGTCAAATTTGCAAAGTTAAGAGCCATCCTCAAGTGATCAATGATTAAAGATATGATCACTTTTAGATGAAGTAATCAAAGCTATCAATAGTCATATAAAAATACTTTTACTCACTATTGAATGAAGAAATGCAAATTAAAACAATTCTCACACCTACCAAATTGGCTAATGAGACAGAAAAGTAAAGTGACAAATGTTGGAGGATGTGTGGGAAAAATGAGACATTAATGCACTCTTGTTGGAGTTGTGAACTGATTCAACCATTCAATAGAACGATTTAAAACTATGCCAAAAAGTCTATAAAGCCATGTATACCTTTTGACCTAGCATATAGCATGACTAGATCTATATACCAAAATAGATTTTTTAAAAAAGGAAAAAGGCCTATATATGCAAAATATTCATAGCAGCTCTTTTCTAGGGGCAAATAATTAGAAATTGAGGGGATGCCCATCAATCACAGAATGGCTGAACAAGTTGTGGCATACAATTATGATGAAATACTATTGTGCTGTAAGAAATGAGGAGCAAAATGCTCTCAGAAAAACCTAAAAAGACTTGCATAGGCTGATACAAAGTGAAATGTACTGTGTAGAAAGTAATGTCAATATTGTAAGATGATCACCTATTCTCAGAAACACAAAGATCCCAGACAATTCTTAAGGACTTAATATGAAAAACACTATTCATTCCAAGGGAAAGAACTGATAGTGTCTGAATAAAAATTGAAGCATATTTTTCAAAAAGATTTCTATATTTTTCTTGAGTATTTTTTGTCTGTGTTTCCTTTAATAACCTGAATTATGGAAATAGTTTACATGACTACACATATATAACCTATATAAAATTGCTTGCCTTCTCAATGGGGGTGGGAGAGGAGGGAGGAAGGAAAAGAATTTGGAATTCAAAATTTTAAAAATTAAAATTAAAAATTGTTTATGCGTGCAATTGGGAAAAAATAAAATACTACATAAATGAGGAACAAAAGAAGTGATAAATAGCAAGGTCTCAGAAAAACCTGGAAAGACTTACAAGAACTTATGCAAAGTGAAATATACTGTATACAAAGTTACAGCAATATTATAAGATAACCACTTGTGAATGACTTATTTTCAGTAATAGAGATGCAAGATAGTTCTGAAGTACTTATGATGAAAAATGCTATCTATTCCCAAAAAAACTGATGATGTACAAAAAAGATTAAAGCGTGTTTTTTCTAACTTTTGTTGCTTTTCTTGAGTGGTTTTTTTTTTTTGGTCTATGCTTTCTTTCACAGCATAACTAATATAGAAATGTTTGCATGACTGCACATGTGTATATAGCCTATATCAAATTGTTTGCTATCTCAATGGGGTGGGGTGGGGGTGATATAACTAGGAAGAGAGAGAATTGTGAATTCAAGGATTTAAAAACATATGTTGGTCCCCCAGGGGCAGAGCCAAGGTGGGGGACTAAAAGCAGGAACTTGCTTGAGGTCCCATTCCAATCACTTCCAAAACCTGTAGAATATGACTCTAAACAAATTCTACAGCTACAGAACCCACAAAGTGACAGTGAGAAACAAATCTCTCATTGAAGGCAGACTGGCAGGCGAACAGGAAGTGTCTATGACACCAGGCTAGGAGCCCAGATCTGCAGCACAGACTGGCCAGAGCAAATATCACAAGAGTGAATCACTGGCAGTTGTGGTGGTTTCCAGACTTCTCAGCCCATACATACCAAAGAGAAAGCAAAAGGTCAGCTGGGAACCCTGTTGTTCCTGGGTGAGAGAAGAGCATGGTCTGGCTCCTGGGGCAGTGGAGGTGACAGCAGCTTCAATTGCTGTCACTGCTGATGCTTCCAGCTCCATACCTACAGATTTTAGAAGGGGCCAAGTGACTGTCCAGAAGAAACTTGCAGGAATCTCTCTACTGGCACTGAGGCAGGATTCCCTTGCTTTGCTCTAGGACACAACCTTAGGTGGTAGTCCTGTGGTGAGGAGCACTGGTATGGCAGAGCTTGTTAAGGCCATGGAGAGAAAGTTCTCCCCACAGTTCTGAGGCAGGTCCCTGAAAAGTACTCTGAAAGCAGTTGTGCAAAACCACAGAAATCTGGGACACAGCACTTTCCAAGCAGGAAACAGAGTTCTGCTGTGGCAAAGAGCTCAAAAGTCAAATAATTGGCAGGCAAGATGAGCAAAGACAAGAAGCACAGCCTATAGAAGCCCTTTATGGGGACAAAGAGGATCAAAACAAAGAACAGAAGAAGACAACAAAGTCAAATCTCCTGCATCAAAAGCCTCCAAGAAAAAATATGCTCAAGATGAATTTTGAAAATGAAGTAAGAGAAGCAGAGAATGAGAATGAGAAGAGAAATGAGAATGATGCAAGAAAATCATGAAAAATGAGTCAACAGCCTGACTAAAGAAAATTACACCTTAAAAATAGACTAACTCAAATGGCAAAGGAGGCCCAAAAAGCAAATGAGGAGGACGGTACCTTAAAAAGTGAACCTAGCCAGATGGAAAAGGAATTTCAAAAATGCACTGAAGAAAATAACTTTCAAAATTAGATTGGAGCAAATGGAAGCTAATGACTTTATGAAAAATCAAGATACTATAAAAGAGAACCAAACAAATAAAAAAATAGAAGACAATGTGAAATGTCTCATTGGAAGAACTGCTGACCTGGAAAATATATCCAGGAGAGATAATTTAAAAATTATTGGACTACCTGAAAGTCATGATAAAAAAAGAGCCTAGAAATCACCCTTCAAGAAATTCTCAAGGAAAATTGCCCTGATATTCTACAACCAAAGGGCAAAATAGAAATTGAAAGAATTCATTGATCACCTCTTGAAAAAGATCCCAAAAAGAAAACTCCTAGGAATATTATAGCCAAATTCCAGAGTTCCCATATCAAGGAAAAATATTACAAGCAGTCAGGAAGGAATAATTTGAGCATTGTGGAAACATAATTAAGAGAACACAAAATCTAGCAGCTTCTACATTAAGGTATAAAGCCATGCATGAGAAGCTTTCCTGAGGACTGCAGCTGTAAGCAGCTTTCAAGCTTCTGATTTCATAGTATAGTGAATATTCTATTTATTCAATAACAAATCAGAGCAAAATATTCACAGAAAGTTAAGGTACAGCATTCACAATATTACAACTTATCACAAAATATCACAATATAGTATTCACAACAGCTTATCATTAAAATGGCCACATAGTTTTCGCTAGTGGTCACAATATTTAGAACAAATAACAATCATCTCAAAGTACAATAGTCAAAGCCTTCCACTCATGTGGACCACAAAATTAATTCAATCAGTCACTTATTCATCAATCAATTACTAAAATATCATTAATCACCAAGTACAATCATTAGAAAATACACAAACCCTCCACCCTTAGGTCACTACAGTTTTATCTTTACTCAGTACCCATGGAGAGGTCTTTTCATCTTGACTTGGGGCCAGTTCTCAGATTCCCTTGATCCACTTCCATGGTTCCAGATTCTACCTGGATTCACCAGACTGTCACCTGGTTTCAATGGCAAAGAGCTCCCAGTTCCTTGTCTAGATCTCTGGATAGGTCCTGCTCCACATTGAAGTTCACAGGGTACAGTCCATCTCAAATCCTTTACAATTTCTGCTCCTGGAAATTCAATTTCAACCAAGTCACAAACAAAGTCCCTGCATACAGGTCATGCTTACTCAATCTTCTGCACTTCATTCAAAAAATCAGAATCCAGCCTTGGGGAAGGGGGCTCCTGGACTTCTTTTCAGAATAGCTTCTGCCACCAGTTTCTTGTCCTAAGAAATTCTGACTATATCTTTCTGGGGCTTTGCTTATATACACAGCATTATTTACTTCTTGTTTCAGTCAACCCCTTCCTGTTATGTCAGGAACAGGGGTTTATACCTTTTCTTTCTTTCAGAGGCTTGATCAGTTACTAAGTTCTAAGTACCTGCTTATTTGACAATACAAAAAGGGGTCTTCAAAATCAAATGATATTACCATTACATAAGGAATGGAAGGGATAGCAATATGAAATTCCATTCTCAAAGGAGCTAGGATTAAACCAGGAATCACCTACCTATCAAAACTGAGTATGATACTTCAGGAAGGAAATATAAATATTCAATGAAAGAGAGGACTTTCAAGCATTCTTGTTGAAAATACCAAAGCTGAACAAAAAAATCTGATTTTCAAATACAAGAAGGAAGAAAAGAATGAGAAGGTAAACAGCTGGCCGCTCACTCCAAGGCTGCTGGGCTGTCCTCAGTGAGAGGTTAGCTTTTCAGTGTTGTTCTCTGGGTGCTGGAGCCCCAGAGGTTATTCAGAGTCCCCTTTTACATAATTTTGAAGTGGTGGGTGTGGGCTGGAGCACCTTGGAAGTGCAGTTTCTACACCACCATCTTGGCTCCACCCCCACATCTTTTCATATTAATGAATTTTAAATAGAGTGGTTTGAAGAAACCATGTTAGCATACATCTGTTTGAAAACAGTTTAATCTATTTTATTTTAAAATATATGTTCTAGATGGAGCATTTGATTCTTCCTTTGAGGTAGCTGGGTGGTATAGTGCATAGAGTATTGGGCCTGAAATCAGAAAGAACAATTTAGCATTCTCAGTTATCTGGCCTATATAGCATAAAGCTAGTGGGAGAAAGCATTGCATTTTCTGCTCCTCAACATATAACCAGTGCTGAATTTAAAGCTTGACACTAAGTGCTTTATCAATTATTATTTGTTCACTGAGAATGAAAATAAATTTAATAATAATAATCCATCAATATTAGCAATTGATAGAATGTATAGTATAATTTAAGTTTATCAGTTATTGATATAAATGTTTATGTATGTGTGTATATATGTGTATGTATTATAGAAAAGCAAACTGGGACTCAGAAAGGTTACCTGTTTTACCATTGATTATGTAACTGGTCCATGTCAGAAGCAGAATTTGAACTCACTGCTCATTCATTCATCTATCCATCCATCCATTTATTCATTCATCCATTCTTTCTTGTATTCAGTAAATTAAGGAAATAAAGGATATTTTCTTTCATTGTGGTGAACACGGACAGAAACAAACTGGTGGTTTTCATTCTCTAACTAGAGATAGTAAATTTGTTACAAATATGAAGCTGTCTGCGTAGCTTTAAATATTTCCTCCCAAATTGATTCATGAAGTAGTCTAATATTTCCATGTAATTAGCAGTAGCATTTTCAAAATAGAATAACCAAGAGGCCAATTTAACCTTCTCTGAAGAATTGCATTCTCTAGGGCAGATGCTTTAGACAATTACATTGTTCTGAGGTAACACTCACCAAAGAATTACATCAGGCTTTGAACAGATGCTGCAAGAACCCTGTTTTATTGCTAGTGCACCACAGTGGTGATATTAAAAGTCTTCATCTCCTCCCTCGCATCTGATGTTAAAACAGACTTTCACATTTCTCAGCTCTGACAGTTTAGTGGTAAGGCTCATGTTACTGTTCAAAGAAACTTGAAGACAACTGTTTTCTTTCTTTTTTTCCTGTATTGTAAAAATTAAACTAACCCATTAAGTTTTTTTTTTTTTTTAATGAGGACTCTAAGGAGTCTTCACCTCTAATGTTTGTTAAAGGGCTAATTCCAGTGGATGATTTTTTTTTCTTTTTCTTTCTCCTAACATGGCAAAAATTAAAATTAATTCATTCAAAATTTCTCAGAAGTCAAAATCTAACACTTGTTTACAAGTCTAACACAATTTTATCTGCGCTACTAGTAATCAATAAGCATCATATCTCACAAGCTAATTGCTTTGTTTGGGATTTATTCAGAAAATCCACAGTACTTTTAAAAAGACATATTTTCTTTTTCTTCATATTCTCTGCTCTGGTCTCTGATTTTTCTTTCCTCCTTTGTGCTACACTGATGGTAGTAAATGTAGATGAGACCCTAAAGAATATAAGGGAAGCCAGACATGCTGACATAATTAGATAGTATTTGTCCCCCATAGACAAATGTGTCTCAAATTAATTCCAAATTTAAGCAAGCTTCACAATGCCATTTTTCCCAAAGAATCTTCAGTACAGACGATAGGTTTTTTTAATCATAAAATAATTTGATCTTCTTGGTAAAGCAGAGTTTTTATGAGTCACAACTCATGAGCCATGAACTTGTGGAAATGTTCCCATGATGGGGAATGCTAATCTTTAGGTAAGAGCATAGATTATTAAAACAGATTTAAATTTCTAGGAACATAGTGCTATTTGTTCTAATGTAATATGACTGTAATTTTCAACTGTGTATGGTGTGTTTATGTGTGTTCATGCATGCATGCTCACATGTGAAATGTTGACTTCATTACTTATTTGTGGAAAAGTATCTGATTTCTTATTCTGTATGAGAAAATGTACATTTCAAAGAAAAAAATAGGCCTTATAGTCTAAAAGAAACATTGCAAATGCGAGAAAGGATATTCTATTTTTTTTTACAAAAAATGTACACAATGAAATAGAATTCTATATTGATTATATACCCCTTTATGGAAATGTGCATATAGGTAATATGTACTGATATATTATATAGTGAAGATAGGTATATATGTACATGTATCCAAGAGAGATTTTAATTTATCCAGCCTAATCCCCTTATTTTACAAATGAGGAGATTGAGAACTTTAAAAAATTAAGTGGGGCAACTAGGTGGTGCAGTGAGTAGAGCGTCGGCCTTGGAGTCAGAAGGACCTGAGTTCAGATGCGGCCTCAGACATTTAAGGCACACACAAACAAAAACCTAGCCGTGTGACCTTGGGCAAGTTATTTCACCCCAATTGCCCTCCAAAAAGCAAAAAAAAAAGAAATTAAGTGACTTATCCAAGATCTTACAAGTACTAAATGGAAAAAATAGAATTTCAAACTGAACATAATTCTAAATTCAGTCTTCTTTCCCACCCATCAATCTCTAGGTGTGACAGAGATATATGGGTTATGTGTATATAAGTCCTTGTGGGGTTTACCTCAAGAAATTTTAAGCATGAATTTAAAAAGATCTATCTTGCCTCCTAGGTCAAAAGCAGAATGGAAGATACATGCAAAAATGTTTATGTTATATTTTCCAGAAGTTCCAAAGTATGAGATCCACTAGAATGTAAGATTATTGAGCACATGTGCTATATAATATTTTATTGCTGTGCTCCCAGAACCTTGTAAAATGCACAGAACATAGTTGCTCCTCTATATATGACTCCTGGAATTGAACTGAAAATGAATCAAATCTATTTATGAACCTTAAGGTTTTCACTTTAAATTATTATTATTAATTATTATATTTGGTGCTTACCATAGCATCCAGAACAGTTATAGATAGGAAAACTTTCTTAAATTGAAATAAATGCAATTAATGGTGTGAGAATGTCTCATAATTGATGAAAATAATGAAGTTTGGCCTTGATAGCAAAAGTAAAAGTAATATTTTGAAATCTTCAAAGTTAACATCTTGAAGGTACTTGAAAATGTATGTGTCATGAGTAACTGAACAACTGAGCAGCTAGCTATATATTTAGCATAATAAAGAATTGATAGTTAATAAATGTTGGTAAAAAAAAGATGTGAAAACTATAGCTGTTCCATGTCTATTCATCTATTTATTTATCTATATCTTAGTTACACAGTCCTTTGAGTCATGCTATGTTTAGTTTTACCAAATTTTGTGTACATTTGTGAGAGAGAAGAGAAGAGAAGATGAGGAAGGGAAGGGGAGGGGAGGGGAAAGAAATATAAGGAAAATAGAAAGGAGGAAAGAAAAAGAAAGGAAGGAAGGAGAGAGAGCGAGAGAGAGAGAGAAAGAAAGAAAGAAAGAAAGAAAGAAAGAAAGAAGGAAAGAGAAAGAAAGAAAGAAAGAAAGAAAGAAAGAAAGAAAGAAAGAAAGAAAGAAAGAAAGAAAGAAAGAAAAAAGAAAGAAAGAAGGAAAGAAAGAAAGAAAAAAGAAAGAAAGAAAAAAAGAAAGAAAGCAGAGAGGGAGGGAATGAGAGAGGAAAAAGGTAGAGAGGAAGGAGAAAGGAAGGTGGTAAGGAAGGAAGAAAGGCTGAGCAAAAAATTTCAATTTGCCATGGGCTGCTCAGTGTCTAGCACTTAGCATGATCTGGAGACGTGAATAAAAAATGACCAGGCCATGTGGGTAGTTCAAGGAAGAATGATGAACTCCATTTATTGATTCTCAGTACACGGTTTTTATAGAGCAAAAGAGACAAAAGAAAGGGACTCAAGTTTTCTAATCATTACCTTAGCCTGTTGTATCCTGAAGGTAACACAGATTAGATAATTTGATAAGGATTTGTTATCCAGGATACTAAAGTCTTAGGGTAAGACCTTTGATCTAGGCCTCAGGTTCCTGCTAATGCAGCCACAGTCATAAACGGAAACAATTGAGAGCAGACTTCAAAGCTGAAGCGAAATCCTCAAAAAACATCACGTTTAGAGCTGGCCACCCAAAGATACCTGAGTGCTGAATCAAATATTTTGGCTCTCAATAACTAAAATCTTGGAGGCATAGCCTCTTGATCTCAGAACTCAGGTAACATCCTTATAAGTGTAACCCATAACAAAGAACTCAGGAGCTAACTTGACAAAATTCACATCTCAGAGATTCTTGTTTTAAAGTCCACTATTAGGATTTAATATCTGAGTTCTGAACCAGGCTTCTTCGGCTTCCCACATCAATTCAAATCTAAGAACATATATTGGGCACAAAAGGGCAGTTTTTGAGAAGTAGCCTATATTATTCTCCAGTAGGATTTCTTTGTTCTTCAGAGAGAGAAATGAAGTTTGGTTTTTTTTTCCCCAAGAGTTGTATTGATTTGTTCCGTGTTCTGTAAAAACCAGCACTTCTTTTGCTCTTTGACTGTAGATGTTGTTTTTTGCTGCTTTACATATAGATATATGCAGAAAGATTATTTGAATTATTTGTACCAATTATGTTAAATCCCAGTTTTCCATTTGTTGTGGTGCTGGTCCTCCTGAGAATCATGATAAATACTTTTAATATATTTTAATGGGTTACTGTTACAGAAAATTTTGCATAGCCACAATAGTATTAGACAACATTTACATTACATTAAATTACAGTGCATACAATTAAATTGAATGATGAAAAAATCAGACTTAAAACAACACCACTTTGGAGTCTAGCAAAATTGGATTCTTTGATAAACTGTGCAAAAAGATAGTAAAGAGGATATAGATAGCTAAACTAGATATTATTTTGTTTGCAATATATCTATCAGGGATTAATATTTTTTTTCACTCAGAGACATTGATTGGTTTCTAGATTATTTTTCTTCTGATTGATTACTGTTGTAATGCAGTGTCCCTTCTTCATCTATCTAATGAGAATCAATATGCCTTTGTAGCTATATTTTCATCTTGGCACAATTATTGTGCAAACTGCAGTAATTTGTGTCTTCTCAGTAACATTTTTAAAGAAAATTTGCAATCTGTTCCTTTAGCTTATCACCATAGGTTACTGGGGAAGTGTAGTCTCCACTTCATCATCTTTGGGTTAGAACAAAAATCTCCTTTATGTAAACTAGCCATGCTAAATCTTCTCAATAGAAAAAATGTATAGAATTTGTCATTTAATTGAATATTAAATGAGTATTGATTTTATTATACTCAAAGAACATCTTTAAATTTTAATTTCTTTGTGAATTATTGTTGTAATTAATAGTATTATTTTATTTAAACTAATAACCGAAAATTCTGGATTGCACTTGTCGTTCTGATTATCTCTTTTCAATAAAAAAATCAGATTTTCAAGGGATTGGAGGTAAACATTATAAGCCTTTAGTTTTTGTTTTCCCTTGGGGCATTAATTGGCTTTCCTTTGCCTTGATTCTCTCATATGAGATAAAGTGAACACTTACCTAGAGAGAATATTCAAAGTTTCCCAAAGCTTAGATGGAACTAGGAATTGATAAATTTCAAGTAATTGTAATGGTTATTATTTTAATATATGTAAATTCCAAATCTTAATTACATCTTTTACTAGGAGTTAATTATCCTACTGTATATTATTATATCTTTTTATTCATACATGTAACTATCTCTATGATTTTTTGAGTTGTTTTTTAATCTGAACGTAATAGAAAGGCCCATGAAGATTTTCCAAGGGACCACAAATTTGATTCAAATATAGCTTCCTCTTCTTTTAAAGTATATGGTAAAATCCAATGTGTTATTTTGAAAGTTGACCTTTTTATCTGTGCCTTCGACTGACCATTCTATTCTTATCTATTAAAATACTTTGATGACCATCTTCTGTAAATTTAATTATTCTTTTCATTATTTTTCTAACTCTATCACTGGTGTCGCTCTCTTCCTCCATTTATTACTGTTGCCCCCTCAATGGAAGAAAGAAAAACAAAGTGCTTGTATCAAATATGCAGTCAAGTAGAAGAAATCCCCACATTAACCATGGCCAAAAGTCATGCCCCATTCTGCACCTTCAGTTCATCACCTCTCTATTAGGTCTAGATTTGTATATCATTTATGGTCCTTGCAATTGTAGTTGGCAATTGCATTGATCAGAGTTCTTAAGTTTTTCAAGGTTGTATTTCTTCTCAATGTGGACATTATAAATGTAATTCTATGGGTTCTGAAGACTTCTCTATTTAACAGCTCATGCAAGTCTTTTCAGTTTATCTGAAACCATCTTTTTAAATAATTACTTATGACACAGTAATATGACATCCCATTCATATGTCATAATTTGTTCAGCCTTTTCCCAATTGTGGGGAATCCTGTTAGCTTCAAGTTCTTTGTCACCTCTCCCTACACACGTTAAAGAAAACCCTACTATAAATATTATTTATGCATATAGGTCATTTTCCTTTTTTGATCACCTTGAAATCTTTTAAGCCTCATTAAACAATAGAAACTATTAAGTGATCTTTAGGTATATTTCTAAATTGTTTTCTAACGTGGCAGGACTAGTTCACAGTACCATAATATATATCATTGATGAACAGTGAAGAAAATACTTGATTTCATTATGTATGTGTGTGAATGTTCATCTATTCTATTCAAGTTAAATATGCTGGCATATAAATATGCAAAATAGTTTTTAATAATTTCATTGTTTTAATTGCTGTAAATTTTCTTTTTCCATTTTTGATATTGGCAATTAGGTCTCTCTCTCTCTCTCCTCTCTTTCTGTGTCTCTCTGTCTCTTTCTTTATGATACATTGTAAATTTTTGTTATATTGGTCTTATCCAACTTTGAGTAATTAATATTTTCCAATTATTGATATTGAAGTTTGTCCTTTCCTTTGAGTATTTGTAGTTGTATTCATATAATTTCCATGAATGCCTTCACAGTCAAATCCCAAATAGATTATATATTTTTCTAGTTATTTTGCAAGTCATTTCTCTTTCTATGTCTTCCTGCTTGGTTTTATTGATAATATATAGAAGGATGACAATTTACATAGGTTTACTTTTTATCTCTCTTCTTTGGTGAAATTGTGGTTTCTATTAAGGTTTAATTGACACTTTAGGCTTCTTAATTGACCATTTTGTTATATGCAAAAAGTGATAATTTTATTTACCTTTTGCTTATAGTTATTCTCTCAAATAATTTCTTGTTTTATTACAATTTTATTAGCACTATATAAAATAGTGATGATAATGTATACCCTTGCTTTATTCCTAATGTTAATGGAAAGCTTATACTAATATATAATGTTGGCTCTTTGTTTTAGGTAGATACTGTTTACCATATTTAGGAAAGTTGCTTTTAGTTTTACTCATTTTCTAGCAGAAATGGGCATTGTATTTTGTCAAAATAATTTTCTACATATATATGTGTGGGGTGTGTGTGTGTGTGTGTGTGTGTGTGTGTGTGTGAAGTAAATTTGAGTTTTTTATCATTAATAATACTTATTTTCTAAATTTAGACATTATATTAAGGTCAGATGCTGTACTGAAAGGTGAGGCCTCATTTTCTTTTGTTCTATATCCTTTGAGATCCCATCATTTCCAGCTTGTATTGAATGCTGTTTTCTTCAAACACCTCAGGGGCAAAAAGCTTCAAACTTTCAGGGTCTTAAGTAGTCTGATCTAATGAGAAGTCTGATTATTGCCCTCCCAATATTAAGTCTTCAGGTTCTCTGCCCTAGTTTGGGGTTATGCAATACAACTATGGGCTTGTCCCTCATTGACCTTCTAGTCGACAGTTACTTGATCCAATCGTTTTCATCACAATGAAAGGCTTCAAAAGTTATTTTTTGTCTATGTTTTCTTTCATGACATGATGATTACAGATTTGTTTTGAATGACTACATGTGTATAACCTATATTAAACTGTTGGCTAAGAAGGGAGCATGGGAGAAAATTTGGAACTCAAAAGTTTTATAAATGAATTTTAAAAATAGCTTTTGCATGTAACTGGGAGAAAATAAATACATAAATAAATATTTTTAAAAGATAATAACAAAGAAAAATAAAAGACTTCAAGAGTGAGAACAAGAATATTACAGACTCATTATTTGTCCATGCTTCCTACCAAGGTACACTGCTAAAAGGTACCTTCCCTGGAAAGTCTTCAAAACTCATCTGGGCTAAGAACAATGTAACTATTCTTCCCCATGGTCGGAGTTCCATGTCCCTGTTGTATGATAGCAGATGACAAACTTGGTCTTCATCCTAGAAGACCAGAAGGTACTTGCTGGATCTCCTCTCAAGTGCACATAGGACTCTGTCTCCCTGTTCTGACCTTTCCTAGGCCAAAGAAAGCACTCACTGTAATGTCTCCCTAGATTTTCTGCTCACTATTGCTTTTGTATGCTTCTGCAGCCCTTGCTGGAGTACTTTTGGGACAAAGCTCTGCTTTGTTGCTTCTCACTGTGCTATTTTTTCTGGTTTCACATTTTTTAAGAAGAGTATTTGCAGCTAATTCTAATTGAGTTAACATTCTTTAGAATGGAAAAATGTAAAGAATAATGCTCCCATATACAAATTATTAATTCATAATCATTGTCATTTAATTATATGAGTATATAGACCCTCTTAATAAGTTTAGTAAGGATTAGTTTGCAACAGATCATTGGAAAAGTTGATCTTTAATACTCCTTTATGATTCTAAAGACTCATAGGCCTTTCTTTATGGATTTACTGAGGTATAATCACAAAATATAGTGATTTACCTAGACTTCCTCTCTCCGCTTTCTCCACTTTATGTTATAGGATTAAATAGGCTTACTTTTAGAACAGTTGCTACTGTCATCATTTTAGATCAACTATCATTCTCCTGCCTTACTATAATAAAGACATATCATTGAAATAGGCCATAGACCATTAAACGCAGATTTAAAAAAAAAAAAAACCCTTCTTGTGTCTACTGCCCAATGATTTTTATCTACCACCACCTCCACCCCACCTTGATCTAGAACCATGAAGTCCTTACTAGGGGAAGCTTCTCTTGTGGAAATTTCCTTTTTCATTACCTGTAGGCAACTCTTCTGTAACTTAATGTCCTAAAGAAGCTCTGGGCTTCCCTGTGGTGAATGTAAAGGAAAAGGGAGAGTGAAAGAAAAAGGAAGGGATCACTACCACTTTATTTGTTGTTACAATATCAATAAATAAGTAGTGTCAGAATTTAATTGTGAGATAATAAGTAGGTATTTAGTTCCTACAACCCTATACAAACACAGTGTGATTTTAATGTATAATTAACATTCTTCTATGCTCTGAAACTTTCATGGGGTACAGACTCCTCTCAGTTAGTTGAAGAAGGAGACACAACACTGAGGAAATAATTACCCATTAAAGCAGTGAAATTTCAGACTTGGGAGTACTTTGCCTATAGCATGAGTCAGCCAGGGTAGGAGTAGAGGTGAAATTTCTCTTCTCTCACCCCATATCAGCCATAACATTAGAATTACTAGTGCAAAAAGAAAAAAAAAACATTTCTAGCCAGGAGAGACATATCTGAGTATAGACACAGATGTGGAGAAAATTAAATGAGGGAGTAGAAAGCTGTAGAAAGCATAACAACTCATCCTAGGGATGTATGCCACCTATGGAATTAAGAAAGGTCTTCCAATGGCAAGAATTGTGAATTACTCTTTCTCACCCTTGTATTCTACATATATGTCTAACTATTATTTTACTCTAAGTTTGAAGCCAACTCTTCATATGAACACTATGAATTTGTGGAAATTTGAGCACTAGGTTTCTGTGGGAAAATGTGTCGACAAATTATTCTTACTATGCCATATAAGAAATGTCTTTACCATAAGCTAATTATATTTGCAGAATTTTGTTAACAGGAAGCAAACAATGGGTCTAAGGAAATATAGTGTTATGAATAGACCTCTAGAATGTAATTCCCAGAACTGTGAAAGTATTCACCTCTTTAGGGACCCAAACTGTGAGTATGAGTAAAAATTGGAGGAGTAGCTTCAGAAAGGGTGTCCCATGTAGCATAGATTAAAATCAGTTTTTCCATATTCTAAGGTCTGTCATTCCTCTTTCATAATGTATTAAAAGTTTTTTTTTGGAGTTACAACTTAATTTAGGTAAGGTAAAATTCAATACATTCTTGTGTGTGTATGTGTTATATGTGTGTGTACAAAATGTGTATATATATATGTGTGTGTGTGTATGTGTGTGAATTATAAATAATATACACATATATACACTGCAAACACACACACACACACACACACACACACACACACACACACAGACACCCCTAATGAGATTGGAAAAATCTTCCTGAAAACCAGAATAGATCAAGCAAGAAATAAATGACTTTATCAGACAGCAAGAAATATTAAGAAATAAAAGAAAAAATAATTATCAGATTTTTAAAAATTGACCTATAAAATGGGTCAAGAGGAGATTATTTAAGAATAAAGAGCAACCTGAAAATCATGATTAAAAAAATAAAAAGCCCAAATATTGCATTTCAAGAAGTCACATATGAAAACTGGCTAGATCTATTAGAACTAGGGAGCAAAGTAAAAGCAGAAAGAATCCATCAATCCCTTCTTGAAAATGACCTCAAAAGCAAAGTCCAAACAATAGCATCACCTAAATTCAGAGATCCCATGTCAAAGAAAATAATGTTGTGGAAAGAAACATTTCAAGATTCTGAGGAACTACAGTCAACATCACATAAGACAAGACAGCTTCTACTATAGACGTGAAGAAAACTTGACATATAATATTCAGAGAAATGTGTGTATGCATATATGTATACACAAATATAGATGATAGATAGATAGATAGATAGATAGATAGATAGATAGATAGATAGATAGATGATAGATAGATTCATGACCAAGTCATGTACTCTGAAAAACTGAATAGAATTTATGGAGTGTGGTAGAAGCAGGAAATTGACCTTGAATGTACTACAAGTCTTTAAAAAGTTTCTTATTAAAAGACAATAGCTAAGTAGAAACTTTGAAATGCAAATGAAAAAGTTCAGAAAAACTTAGAAAGTTAATCTTTCTTTAGCTGTTGGGTGGAATTTTTTTTCTCATAATTTAGCTGTGTGAAAAATAACATACAAGTATGGAATGAGGAGTAGGAGAAGTGGGCATCTGATAAACCTCATTCTTAACTGAAATGGACAAAATGAGTTGAACACTCATAGAGAGAGAGAGAGAGAGAGAGAGAGAGAGAGAGAGAGAGAGAGAGTTTAGTATAGAAATACATAAAACTCTTTAAAGAAATGATGAAGGATGTTGGGGGAATAGGTGATGATGAGGGATGGTAATATCAGAAAGATAATAATCAACATCAAAACAAACTTCCCGTTCCCTAAAGGGGAATTCTAAGAGACAAAATAAGAAAAACAAAGATCTTTAAAGGTGAGAGCATACTAAAATGCTTCTTTGACAAATAAGGACAAATAAGGAATGACTGAACAAATTGTCCAATATGAATATAATATAATATTGTACTAGGGAAAAGAGAATAGAGATCATTTCAGGGAAGCCTACATTGTATGAGCTAATATGGAGTGAAGTGATCAGGATGGGTTGAACAGTAACATTGTACAACAAAAACAACTTTGAAAGACTCAAGAAATCTCATCCGAAACAATGATCAATCATGTCTCCAGAAACCTGTGTTGAAGCAAATTACCTGCCTCCGAATAGAGGTGATAGACCCTAGGGGGAGCAGTAGATAGAGCTCTGGGTCCAGAATAAGGAAAACTTTTATTTGATCTAAAATCTCATCACAGGCATTAACTAGCTATGTAACCCTGGACAAGTCATTTAACCTGTTTGTTTCAGTTTCCTCATCTGTAAGTTGGAGATAATAATAGCACCTACATCTCAGGGTTATTAGGATAAAACGAGATATAAAATGCTTAGTACAGTACCTGGCACATAGTTAGCACCATATAAATGTAAGTTTCTGTTGCTGTTAAGTTGCAGATATATAAGTTTGGACCTGGTCACTGGGTAGATTCATTTTACTTAACTGCTGATTTGTAACACTGCACAGTGTCCCCCACCCCTTTCTTTCTCTCAGTTTTAATTGATGGAGAGGATTAGAGAGAAAGGAGGTTAGCAAAAACAAGACTGAGAGAGACAGATAAAGGAGAGAGAGAAAGAGAGAGAGAGAGAGAGAGAGAGAGAGAGAGACAGACAGACAGAGACAGAGACACTATAACATTTTTAAATGCAGAAAAAGAACAGAAGCATATACAGAAGGAAACACACAAACAAGATAATTATGAAAGTAAGATGTAGACAGTATTATATGCTTTTTTTAAATGGCATGAAATGGAATTTCTATTTCATAGACAATTTTATTTTTTGTACTTTATTGCATGTATAGAAATGTTATTTTTCATGATGAAATTCAGTATAAAATGTTTAAAATAATACTTCAATCTGTATTTCATGGACATTCTAATGTATTAATAATTGTTTGGCCTTGAAGATGTAAAGGACTCTCTAGAAATGCTAAAAAAAAAGAAAAAAAGCTATGTGCCAGACTGATTTGAATAAAATCACTAGTCTGACCTTTTTCTTAAACTTAGTTGAAACAGATGCAGAATGCAGTGCTTTGTGTTTCCAAAGTACTTTGGTAAATATTACATCATCCTAGTATTATTGTTATTACTTTATTAATTTAACTGTGGTCACATTTCTATGGAAAACTGATTCATTCTAAACTCTGCACAAATAATGGTTCTGTTTGTGTTGAGCATTAGCATTTTCTTTTTACCTGCAGATAATTTCTACTGTCAGTTCACTTTACATTGCCCTTTCCCCTTTCAGGGAAATCTTTTATTCAATTCAATTTAATTGAACAATCATTTATTGAGTCAACTTGAATTGAGGAAAACATAGATTCAAAGACTACCTCAGACATTGAAAAGCTGTGTCCCCTTGGAAAAATTAATTAATATTTTGATCCTCAGTTTCCTTATGTGTAAAATAAGGGATGTGGGTTTAATGATGATTATGGTTCCTTCCAATTCTACATCTATGATCCTATGTACCAGGTACTTTGTTAGCTATTAAGGATACAATGGCAGAAATAAAATCATCACTACTCCCAAGGAGCTTATATGCTATGTGGGTAGTTATAGTTGAGAAATGCTCCTGTATTTAAATATGTAAATACCACATCTATCCAGAATATAATATAAGGTGTTTTTTTTTCTTTTGTTTTGTTTATTTAGGGAAGAACAATACGACAAAGGATGGGGGTGGTGTGAGGCAAGATATCATAAGAGAGCTCATCTTTGGCAACTGAGCTGTAAATTGAAAATAGCCAAGTATTTTATGAAGGGGAGATAAAGAGGAAAAGCATTTCTTGTAAGAGAACTCACGTTTTTACTTAGTATATGCAGTTATCAACTCCATTTGTCAGAATGCTTAACCACATACTTTGTTAGTTGTTTGGTTTAAAAAAAAATCAAAATACATTTCTAGATCAGAATTTTTCCATATTGCTTTAATACCTGTGTATAAATACTTTGGGCAAGTTACATATTATTTACTATTCTCTGGGGCTTAGTTTTACTCATTTGTAAAAATAGAGAGTTGAAATAGCCAGGCTGTAGAGTCCTTCCCAACTCTAAATCTAAAAAAAAAAAGTTTTATTGGAAAAAAAAATTTAAGTGGAGGGAAAAGATAGAAAGTAGGACAACACCATTGAGTTTAGCTCCTAAGAGAATAAAATATTTCGGAATTAAAGCATTTTTTACCCCCAGAGAACTGACTCAAGTACCAAATCTTCACTCACCTAAAATTACAATTTTAAGTTAATGATATTCATCATTAGATTCCACCTTCAATCTATTTTCTGTTGTTGAGTGCCAAACCCCTGAAGATATCTGAATTAATACCAAGTTTGTTTTCTTCAGCTAGGTAAAAGTTTGCTAAGGGACTTTAATAATTCTATTTTTTTCCTTCTTATTCCATAAACAGTTCAATAAACTCAGTGTGTCACAGACCTTTCTGGTGTAAGGACTGAAAAATCACTTCAAATAAAAATCCTAATCTCACACAGTTCTACAATCAAGATGAAATTCACAACCCATGTGGAGGTATTAGGTTTCTTTTCTCCTCTGAACCAGATGGGGACTCTCAATTCATGCTGAATCAGCTCCTTGCTTTTAAATAGTTTTCAAAAATGTGAAAGGCATATCTTTGGATCCATCAAACTATCATCCCTCCCCAACCCCCAAAAACAACTGTGTAAGATGAATGGAAAGAAAGGTAAAGAGGCAACAGATTCACGAGAAGTAGAATTTGTAAGACTTGGCATGTGGGACATGGTACTGAAAATGAATGGTATGCTGACACTCCTCCATGGAAATAGGGAAATGTGAGGAAATAGTCTGGGAGGGTGAGGGGGAAATGGCTAGTTAAGTTTTTTGCTAAATTTGAGCAAGGGTTAGACTTCCAGGAGCAGAAGACCAATAAGTGGTTAGGATCTAGAGTTCAGTAGAGAGATTTAGCCAGGGTATGTAGTTTTGAGAGTTATTTATGTAGAAGTGACAAATGAACAGAGGAAAGGTAATTTTGTTGGTTGTTGCACCCAAATTATGAATTGGGATAAAGATTTATAAAGGATGTTTAATAGATAAGCAGTCACATTTAAATAGATATTATGTGATTTGGTAAAGGTACTCTTGGTTAGTTCTATAGCACTAAGTTCACTATAGCTTAATAAGACAAATTGAATGGTGTCACATTCTTTGACGATTGTACAGAAGGAGCCAGTGAGAAAAAGACATTAGAAGAGGACATGTCATTCTGACACAAACATTTGGTTAACTTTATTTAGCATGCTGCCTTTGGCACACCATTGAATGCTTTAGAACAAGAGGGAAACATGTTGTAATTTCCTAATTATGCTTTTTTATTTCATAGAGGAAAATTTCTTTCCAAACTCTATGGGCAATCATCTTCCTTTGTGAAATATAACAACTGATTGATAGATTTTCAAACTTCTTTATCTAACATAGGACCAAATATTATCCTTTGTAGTGCTTGTACCTAATAATTTTCTGTACCTCACTAAACTCTTTATCTTAAGGATTTCTTTCACAAGTAGATGTTCTAGCTTGAATTCTTGCTACTTTCCATTTGCCTGGTTTTAAAAGATTGCTTTTCATTCCACAGAATTTGACCTTTTTTTGTTCTGTTGACAGTAACTCCTTATCAGTCTTAAAAGGTTTGTTTTCTGCGATCTTATAATATACCATGCTAGTTTAGATTTTGCTCTTTCTCTTGCTCACATAGCATATTTTTAAATTTCAATTCAAAAGCCTAGCAGGGATGTTAAGTGTATTTTGGTTAAGCTCAGAGTTTAGTGACATTAATAGTATAAATGTTTCTCCTGTTTGTCAGGGTAGATGACTAGTATTGGTCATAACCCATTATTCCGTCAAAGGCATGCCACTGCAAAAGACTGAAGACTAATTGTCTTTTGTGTCCAGGGATAATGATTTTTTTTTTCAAAATTCTATTTTCCTCACTTTATTTGAGGTATTTAATATCAGAATGCAGTAGGGAGATAGGGGTAAAGAGAATAACAACAATTTCAAATATGACTGAACTTCCTCTTGGCATGTTTTTAGTTTTGTTGGGTTTTTTTTTTCCATTCTGATCAGGAATTATTTTTGATAGATCTTACAAATTATCAAAATATTGGGATTTATTATTGTTGGAATGTTTTGGAATTTCCCATTTTTCCCTTCTTTCTTTTTTCCCCTTCCCAACACAAGCATCTTTATATTGTCTGATTATTGTTATTTGTCCTTTATTCTCAAAGAGGACTGTGACATCAGGAAGCTGATGCCATTACTTGGAAGTGAGTTGAATTTAAGTGAGGGAAGGCTGTGCAAAGTCACCAGGCTCACTTTCTCCTCAGAAGTCATCTGGGTTGAATATGATGATCAAGATCAGGATTACTGGAGAAGGCCCCTTATTTATCAAAAATAAACATTAAAATAATCATAATAAAATCATATTTTATTTCTTCCCTTAAGCAATTAAACTAAGAATACAGTAGTAGCCATATAGAATGAATGATTTTCAAAACTTTCTGACAAAAATTCAAAAGAAGAAGGGATCATATTTGTTCTTAGTAAGAGGCAACAAACTATAGTGGATAAAAATCTTTCTCATCCTGCATAATTCAGTTACCTTCTAAGTGTCCCTGGGCATCTTCCTAAAATTATAAATTTCAGAGCTCTTGCTAATCTGCACTGATAAAGGGGGTTTCCTTACTTACAAACTCCCTTTAGAAATTAATGCTCTGGTCTAAAATGAAACAAAAAAAAGGCAAAGAAAACAGCAAAGTCTAAAACTGTTTTCTTAAGGCTTTTATTTAAAATGTATTAACCTATAAATTTTAGCTATTCTAAATGTAAATTGCTTAAGAAACTATTCTCTGAAAATATGATTCAATGGTACTAGAAGCTAAGTTAAACCAATAATTACTTTGATAGATGTAAAATTGTGTTGTAATTCAGCCAGTAAATATATGAACTTCATTATACTTCAATATATCATTTGTTCCATGATCTATGTAGATGCTACCTCCTGTTGTGCAAATTGTAACCCATTCAGGCTTTATCAACCTGTGTTACTCTTTTTTGTGCAATGCCCTCTATAAAATCTCCACGGGAAATCTTGTTGCTCTTCAGTCCTTTAATCATGCTGGACTCTTTTTGACTTCATTTAGGATTTTCTTGACAAAAAGACTGGAAAGGTTTCCCATTTTCTTCTCCAGATTATTTTAGAGATGAGGAAGCTGAGACAAACAGGGTTAAGTGACTTCCCCAGGGTCACACAGCTATAAGTGTCTGAGGCAAGATTCGAATTCTGGTCTTCCTGACTCCAGGTCCAGCAAGCTATCCATTGCACAATCTAGCTGTTCCCACAGAAGATCTCTTCAACATAATAGAGGTCTTCCTCTATTTCTTTTAAATTTTTATGGGCAGCAGCATGTCACTAACACTTTACATGATTAGCCTAGCTTCTTTTTTTTTAAGTTAAAATTTATCTTATGATCCACATTTATTCCCTCTCACTCCCCCCTTTTAAAATTCTTTTCTAACTATACATTTTTAAAAACTTGAAATAGCTGCCCTCCTTAAACTTACATGTCAATGGGAGAAACAATACCTAAACAACATTTAAACATACATACAAATATTTAAAGTAGATACAAGATAACCTTAACAGAAAAGTTCAGAGCACCTGGGGGAACTAGGGAAGGTAAGGTGGCACAAGTACAGGTTAACAAGGATAACATTTTAGGCCTAGGGGATAACCAGTGAATAGGAAGGAAGATGGAAGATGGATTGTGATGTGTGAAGAACAGCAATTCTAGAAATAGCTTAGTAATATGACTAAGACAGAACTGCAAAGTAGAATGCAGTGGCACGGAAATGTTGTCATTTATCACCTAGTACACCTTGTGCCATCTTAGTACTTTGGAGTCACCATCTCTTTTACTGCTTTTAACACAGCTTCTTCATGCTTTTACTTTTTACCATCTTTCTGGGGATAGATATTAAACCACACTTTGTCTTCATATCCACTTCCCATTGGCATCTCTGCTGGGTTTCTACTCCACAAAACAACATGCCCTTCCTAGGGTAAGTTAATCACTTCATATCTGATCACTGGGCTGCAGATTTAACCTTCTATACTTAACTTCTGCCCACCTCTTTGAGCTTCTACCTCCAGGTGAGTGGGCTGGAGCTTGGAGAACTGCCTGATCCATAGCAGGCACTTAATTCATACAATAGTTCTTTCTTTACCATATATAAAGCAAATTTGCCCCCACCCACCCATATGGGGGGAGGTAGGGGGAGAGAGAGAGAGAGACAGAGAGAGAGACAGAGACAGAGAGAGAGAGACAGAGAGAGACAGAGAGAGAGAGAGAGAGAGAGAGAGAGAGAGAGAGAGAGAGAGAGAGAGAGAGAGAAACACTGTAGTACAATAAAGTTAAGAAAGTTTTTTGGGAGAAATACTGATTTTCAGTATTCACATAAAATCTTCATAATGTGAATTTCCAGAAAGCAAGCACTGTCTGTGGGTTTGGAGCATTGTAAATACTGTTAATACAAAAACAAAATGTAAGATATCACCTTCCCTTGGAGAGCTTACATTAAACTCATTGTGATTAGAATAGATGATAATGTTAGAATTCACAATGGTGCACTATATTCTTCAAATTATCAAGGTGGAATTGCCCTGCAATGACTTAGTCCACCAGGAGCTCTCTTAAGTAAGAGTTTATCTGGATTGTCTTCCTTTTTAATTTTTTTTTTTAACTTTTTCCCCCACTTTGCAGTTTCAGATGAAACTATCGGTATACACTGATGGAAACGTGGTTAGACAATTGATACCAACACAGTACAAGATTCAGTAATTTCAAATGCATATTAAAACCCTGAGGTAAGATAGTGTCTCTAAAGGATGAAATAAGTTTTAGAGCAGTAGCTGACAGAACAACTTAGGATGGCAGACATTAGGCAAAAAGATCAGAAGGACTGAGATGCATTCCACCAGAGGCCTGTAGCATTCAAAGTGAAGGGAGTATTTGTGAACATATGAAATTCTCAGGGAGGATGAAAAAAGAAGGTGGAATTAAGAAGGGCAGCATAGGTCTCCATTGCTTGATTCTTCTCTGTAGCAAACTATGATATCTCTTCTCTGGCACTTCTTAGTTACTTAGATTGTGAAAATGGAAGTTACTGTCAATTTATGGCACATATCAGTGGAGACAAGCAGATTTTGGTAGTACAACAGTATTTATGATTCATAAATGTACCAACAAAGGTGTGGTGGATAGAATGTTGGAGCTGGAGTTAGGAAGACGTATTCAAATCTGACCCCAGATAATTAATATCTATATGACCCTGTGAAAATCACTTAACCTCTGTCATAGCCTCATTTTCCTTATCTGTGAAGTGGGGAAAATAAAAGCACCTACTTTTCTAGGATATCATGAAGATTGAATGAGATAATATTTGTAAAGCTCTTTACAAGTGCTTTATGAAGGAAAATGTTATTTATTATTGCCAGTATTATTGAAGAAATATATGAATAAATATGAAGCATTATTGTAATCCTTAGACATTCTATAAGAAGGTCTGAATTCTGCCTTGTGTCTGGGTGGATCACTGTGTAAATGACACTGAAGCCCAACTGGTTCAATTATGTATAAAATGATAGCGTTTTGGAGCACCAGCCAAGAAACCTCAGGGCAATGGAATACACAGCCCTTTACCTTCAGGGAGCTTACATTCTACTTAGGTGGATTCCTGATGATTGCTAGGTAACATAATACTATTGTCCAAATAAAGGACACATGAGGAAAGATGTAGAGGTTTTGCTATTTTTTTAAGATACTTAGGAGATATTAAAAGAGAAGAGATAGGATTTTGTTGTGAAAAGTTTGTTTATTTTTATTTTTTTGTGTGTTTTGGAGAGCAATTGGGGTTAAGTAACTTGCCCAAGGTCACACAGCTGGTTTTTTTGTTTGTTTGTTTGTTTGCGTTAAGTGTCTGAGGCCAGATCCGAACTCAGGTCCTTCTGACTCCAGGGCCAATGCTCTACTCACTGTGCCACCTAGCCAACCTCTTGTTGTGGCAAGTTTTTTTGAAAGTCTGTCCTTATGTCAGTGGACTTAAATGGAAGGTTCAGGGGGGCTTTGCTGTGCCAATAACCTCAGTGCTAATATCCTGACTCTATAGAATTCTTAGGGGTTATTAACCTTTTTATGTCATGGACCCCTTTGGCAATCTGGCTAAATCTATGGACCCCTTCCAATAATTTCTGAATAATCCTTTTAAATGCATGAAATAAAATAATTAGGATTATAAAGGAAACCAATTGCATTGAAAGACAAGTCTTTGTTTTAATTTGGTTGCTGTTTTTTAATTCATAAAACTTAGCTAGGAGATGTTCTGTACTGATAACATTGTAAGTGTCAATTCATCTCATCTAATAGTGCTTAATTAAATCCCAGAGAATATGTACAATATATACTTGTGTAGAGTTAATACCAGTCATTTGAATTATCTATTAGAGACATTGTCCTGGAGTTTAAGGTTGGAGAGCTTAAGTTAAAAGTTATAAAAGTTGAATACTAAAAAAAAAAAGAACCTGTGTGTGTGTGTTTTTTTTAATTTTTAAATTACTGATACCCCAGAAGAAGTATTATGTTACAGGGGTGGCTAGGTGGTACAGTGAATAGAGCACACCGGCCCTGGAGTCTGGAGGACCTGAGTTCAAATTTGGCCTCAGACGCTTAACACAACTAGCTTTGTGACTTTGGACAAGTCACTTAACCCCAATTGCCCCTCCAAAAAGCAATGAAACAAAAACAAACAAACAAAAAGAAGTATTATGTTATAACAAAATAATGGAAATTATATAAAACTTTGAATGTCTTAATAGCTCAATGTTTCTTTTTTTAATTTAAATGCATTTATTTACTTTCAGTTTGCAATCAGTTTGCAGTTTGCAATTCAGTTTGCAGTCAGTTCCACAATCCCTTGAGTTTCAAATATTCTCACCTTCCCTATCCTCCCCGCTTCCCCCCATGGTGGCATGCAATCAAATACAGGATCTACAAATACCTTCACACTGAACATCAGTCAAGTTGTAAAGAAGGATTATAACCAATGGAATGAACAATGAGAAAGAAGAGACAAAATAAAACAAAACACAAAAGAGAGAGAGCAAATAGTTTGTTTCAATCTGCATTCAGTCTCTATACATAGTAGTTCTATAACATAAATTTTCAATTTTTTGTTTATGAAAAACATCAGAAATGTATGTATTTTGAGACCTTTTTTTTCCTTTTCAATGCACTTTAGATGTTTCAATCAATTTAAAGATATTAAGGCATTCGTTTTCTTTCTGGAAAGGTAGTAAGAGGTTGAATTTGGAAGAAGCTGTGATGAAAGTGGGCATTGCAATGAGCGTTCCAGAGAACTAAGATATGTGTTTATGCTAGGTGATAAATGACATACTCTGTGCTCTGAATTGCTTTCTTCTTAGTCAAAGACCAGTTCAGCACTTTAGTGAAGCATATTGATCCATTTTCAGGATACTCTTTGTTGCTTATATTCATTATTGAAAGAAATGTTAAATTTCAGTTATAGTTTAGTGAAAATAAAGATATTATTTTTCTCCATTTCATTATACAAATGCGCTGAAATCTATCCTAAAGGAGTCCATGGACAAACTTCAGGTTAAGAACATCAGATATAGAGGGAGCTAGGTGGCACAGTGAATAGAGTACTGGCCCTGGAGTCAGGAGGACCTGAGTTCAAATCCAGCCTCAGACACTTAACACACAAAAACTAGCTGTGTGACCTTGGGCAAGTCACTTAACCCCAATTGCCCTCCAAAAAGGCAAAAAAAAAAATAAAAGAATATCTGATAAAAATGTTTACGCCATTAATGGAAGCATGAGCAAAGGAAAGAACACTGAGCTTATTAGCATAAAAATAGCTGTTAGAAAATCTCAGCCTTAGTCATGAATTTGTCTTTTATTACCCAGATGACTGACTTTGCCTCAGACACATAATATCTTTTCCCAGGGTTTCTTCTGTTATGTATGGAAGATATATGTTTGGATGATATAAAAAATTTTCTCCAGAATAAAAAAAAAATTAGATATTACTACCTCAAAGATAAGTGAAATCCCAAGATAACACAAAAAAACCTGCTCTGAATAGCCCTGTTTATTCAACCCTGTATTATTGTCTTTGTCACCTATAATAAATTATTTGATATAAGGTATCTATGATATGTATTTAACTAAATTCCTAATAAAAATAATTTCAAGAGATCAGAGATACTTGGAATATATATGTGGCTTAAGTAAGGGCTTTTCCATGACAGAATAGAGAAGGCACTCTGCTAAGCTCTCTCAACCTTCCCCTCCAAATATTTTTTTTAAAAACACCTCAAATCAAACAAAACATAAGAGTAAGATATTCTTCCAGCACAAAATAGAATAGGGGGTCAGAAAGAGAGATGTGGAACATGGAGGTGAAGGCTGGCCAGGAGCTCATGTGAATGAAATAGCAGTGGGTGGGACTAAGTGGTGGTGACAAAGATCAATGGCTTCAGGAACTCTCAAGCCATATACAATAAGGGGAGCTTGCAAGTGGTCAGGAAGTGATTATAAGTTACCCCTTTGCTAGCATTAGATGAAGGACCAAGAGCTCTTTGGCAATTACATTACCTATAACCACTTTGGGGTCATAGTTCAAGGGAGGAGAGGACCACTTTTGGTGAAGTAAAGTGGAAACCATGAAGGACAGTATCATTTCTGGTCCTTCAAGAGGAGAACCCCTGGGGGAAATTGTCCCTTCAGTTGTCTACAACTGGTTAAGGACCAGAGTGTAGACCAAGAGAGCAAAGAGTACACCTTTTCCCAGATCACACTATCTTGGAAGCACTGAAAACTTACCAAACCTTAGAATTATCTCTGAAAATAATAGTCCATAAAACCTGAAGCTTGAGACAGTTCTTCTCCCAACAGCTATTCCAAGAATAGAACCCTACATTAACATGAAGCTCCAAATTAAGAAATAACACGGAAAATAGAGCAAACAACAACAACAACAACAACAACAACAACAAAGAACCTGACCATAAAAGCTACTATGGTGCAAAGGAAAATCAATATACAAACTCAGAAGACAATGAAGTCAAAACAGATACAAGAAAAGCTTCAAAGAAAAATGGGAATTGGCAATACATCTAACAAGAATTCCTGGAAGAACTAAATAATAATTTTCAAAATCAAATGACTGGTATAGGAAAACATCTTACTTCTCTAATTTTTATAAAGTTCTTATAAGATAATATGTATCATTTTCCCATAAAGAAAAATGAATAGTTTAACCTTATTGAGTTCATACTGATTTCACCTTCATGTTTTTGGAGGTAGATAGCAGAATGGATTTGTAACCAAAGTCTAACAATGTGTTGTTTACAAGAAAAATATTCAAAACAATGAAACACATACAGAGAATAAAAATAAGAATCTGGAACAGAAACTATTATGCTTCAGCTGAAATAAAAAAGCAGGGGTAGCAATTATGGTCTCAGACAAAGAAAAGCCAAAAAAATAGACTTAATTAAAAGGGAAAATAGGGAAACTATGTTTTTTTTAAAAGATACCATAAATAATGAAGTAATATCAATATTAAACATATATGTACCAAATGGCATAGCATCTAAATTCTTAAAGGAAAAGTTAAATGAATTACAGGAGGAAATACAAAGTAGAAATGTCTCTTTGAGTGTGTGTGTATGTGTGTATGTGTGTATGTGTGTGTGTGTGTGTGTGTAGGGATCATCAGCATTCTCCAAACAAAGCCAGGTAAATCTAACCATAAAAAAATAAAAAGATGAATAACATCTAAGAAAAGTTAAATACAATTGACGTCAGGTGGCGCAGTGAATAGAGCGCCGGCCCTGGAATCAGAAGGACCTGAGTTCGGAGCCGGCCTCAGACACTTAAGCCACACAAACAAAAACCCAGCCGTGTAACCTTGGGCAAGTTACTTAACCCCAATTGCCCTAAAGGGGCGGCTAGGTGGCGCAGTGAGTAAGAGCGTCGGCCTCGGAGTTTGGATGACCCGAGATCAGATCCGGCCTCAGAAAATGAGCACCCACGCATAAAGCAAATGACTAGCCGTGTAACCTTGAGCAAGTTACTTAACCCCAATTGCTTAAAAAAAAAAAAAAAATACAATTGACGTCTAGAGAAAACTGATTGGGAATAGGAAGAAATATGCCATTTTCTAAATAATACATGGCACCTTCAGAAAAATTGGCCATGTATCAGGACACAAAAATCTCCAAACCAAATGCAGAAAAGCAGAAGTAGTAAATGCATGCTTTTTTCTGAATGCAAAGAAATTACATTTAATAAAAGCCACTGATGCATAGATTAAAAGCTAATTGGTGGGGAGGGAGGCAGAGTCAAGATGGCAGAGGAGAAACAGCACTTCTGAGGAGCTCCAGCCCACACCACTTCAAAATTATGTAAAAGGGGGACTCTGAATGAACTTTGGAGCTCCAGAACCCACAAAATGACATAGAGAAGCTAACCTCCCACTGAGGACACCCCAGCAGCTCAGCAGGGAGTGGCCAACACAGCACTCTGGGAACAGAGACCAGGCCCATGTGAGTCGCAGGTTTTAGCCCAAGGGTGGCCAGAAAAACAGCTGGCTGGAGGGACCCCAGAATACCAGCAGCTGTGGCATTTCCAGAATTATCAATACGTATATGCCTAGGACAAAGTGAGAGGTCAGTGCCCTATGGACTTTGGGACTTGTTGGGAGAGCATGTCAGCTTCTTCCTCTTGGGGGGAGAAGCCACTGAGGAGCTGGTGCAAGCTTGCACCACATTGTAAGGTTGCAGATTCAGCTCCTGGCCTGCAAATTGTAGGGGGATCCAGTGATCAGTCTGAGAGATAACCACTCTTGCTTTACCCTTCTTGGATCTGAATTGCAGTCTAGGGTGGAGGTCTTGCGGTGCGGGACCAGCTAGCCAGAGTGTGGAGGCTTCAGAGAGGCCACCCAAATAATACCTCAAGAAGCTGAGAAAACCCCATCATTTGGGACAGTAGCTCCCCTGGCTGGTGGCAGAGTCCCACTGTGGCAACAAGCCCAAAAGTCAAGTAATTAAATGGCAACATGCCTAGGTAAAGGAAACAAAATAAACATAAAAAATCCACATTAGACTCCTATTTGGAGGGCAAAGAGGATCAAAGTATGGAACAGGAGGAAGACTGTGAAGTCAGGAATCCTGCACCAAAAGCCCCAAATGAAAATAAAAGCTGGCTACAGGCCATAGAGCACTTTAAGAAACAGATAAGAGAAGTGCAGAGAAATGAGAAAGATGGAAGAACAGTATGAAATGAGAGTCAACAGCCTGACTGAGGAAAATAACACCTTAAAAATAGACTAACTCAAATGGCAAAAGAGGCTCAAAAAGGCAATGAGGAGGATGCCTTACAAAGCCAAATTTGCCAGATGGAAAAATAATCTCAAAAGCTCACTGAGGAGAATGATTCCTTCAGAATTAGACTGGAGCAAATGGAATCTAGTGACTTTATGAGAAATCAAGATGCTATTAAGCAGATACAAGCAAATGAAAGCATAGAAGCCAATGTGAAATATCTCATGGGAAAAACCACTGGCCTGGAAAATAGATCCAGGAAAGACAATCTAAAAATTATTGGACTACCTGAAAACCATAATCAAAGAAACAATCTAGAAATAATCCCTCATGAAATTTTCAAGGAAAATTGCCTGGATGTTTTAGAACCAGAGGGCAAAATAGAGGTTGAAAGAATCCATTGATCACCTCCTTAAAAAGATCCAAAAAGAAAATTCCTAGAAATATTGTAGCCAGGTTCTAGAATTCCCAGATCAAAGAGAGAATATTATAAGCAGCCAAGAAGAAACAATTTCTTTTTTTAATTAAACAAATGCTTTATTAACTTCTGGTTTACATCATTCATTTCCACCAGATTTTGAGTTACAATTTTTCCCCCATTTTCCCTACCCACCACCCTAGAATAACAGTCCCACTAGGTATCCCCTCATCCAATCTGCTCTCTCCCATATCTTCCCCCATACCCCCTTCAACTTTGCCATTAGGGCAAGCTCAATCTCTGAGCTCCAATGGCGGGACATCTTATGAAACATTTAGTTTTAAAACTTCGATTTTCAGATCCATTCCCTTCCTCCCTTGTCACCCACTCCCTCTGAGAAGATAAGCAATTCAGTATGTGTTGTACATGTATAGCTATGCAAAACATTACCATAGTAGATATATTGTAAAAGACTGCTTATATTTCCCTCCCACCCGTCTCACCTCCCACCTGGTCCATTCCCTACTTTGATCCTGTCCCTCTTTGATAGTGGGTACTTCCAACCTCCACTCCCCCCAGAATGCCCTCCCGTCCATCATTCCCCCCTCGCATCTCCCTTTCCCCTACTCTCCTGCAGGGTGAGCTATCCCATTTAGTATGTGTGTAATCCTGTCCTTGAGCCAACTTCAATGAGAATATGGTTTTGCCTTTTTTCCTTCCTGTTCTTCCCCTCCCCTGCAACCACTTCACCTTGCTTCTTCTACATAATATAGTTTACCCTACCCTGTCTCTCCCCATCTCCTCTTGCCACTTTCCTCTCTCACCTCTTAACTTCACCCCTTAAAAATCATCCCTTTCCATCGAATACAACCTGTGCCCTCTATCCATGTATAACTATAAACATATGCCCATATACCCTTCTTCAATTATTTTCATAATGAGAAAGGTTTCATCAGACACAGTTATTGTTTTTCCATGTAAGAATGTAAATATTTCAACTTTGATAAGTTCCTTTTTATTTCTTTTCCTTGATTACCTTCTCAAGCATCTCTTGCTTCTTGTGTCTGAATGTCAAATTTTCTGTTCAACTCTGTTTTTTTCCTCAAGAATGCTTTAAAGTGAGGGGGCAGAGCCAAGATAGAGGAGTAGAAACAGCATTCCAAGGTGCTCTGCCCCATATAACTTCCAAATAATGAAAAAGGGGACTCAGAACAACTTCTAGAGCCCCGGCACCCACAGAACTACACAGAGAAGCTCACTTCCTGCCGAGGATAGCCCAGCAGCCCTGCAGGGAGCAGAGAGTGCAGCACTCTGAAAACAAGCAGCACGGCACACTGGGAAACGACAGCGCAGTGCTATGGGAGCTGAGCCCAGGCCCGAATGAGCTGAGGTTTTAGCCCTAGGGCAGCTGGGGCAGCAGCTGGCTGGAAGGACCCCAGAACACCAGTAGCTGTGGCAATTCCAGAATTATCAACACAGATATGCCTAGGACAAAGTGAGAGGTTAGTGCCCTATGGACTTTGGGACAAATATTTGGGGAACATGTCAGCTTCTTCCCCTGGGGGCGAAAAGTTGCTGAAGAAACGCGGCACAGAAGCCATTTTGCAGTGTCAGTGGCAGCTCTAGCTCCTGATCTGTGAACTGTAGGGAGATCCAGCAATCAGTCTGGGGGTTAATTGCTCTTGCTTTAAACTGCCTGGATCAGGATTGTGGTCTGGGGCGGGAGTTTGGGGTGGGTATCCAATTTGCCAAAACAGGTGAAGGCTTTACAGAGGCCACCCAAACTGTGCGAGTTGTGAAGATCCCATGTTCGGAACAGAAGCTTTCCTCTCTGCTGGCAGAGCCCTACTGTGGCAACAAGGCCCAAAATCAAGCAATTAAGTGGCAAAATGCCTAGGCAAAAAAAAAAATAAATAAACAGAAAAATTCAACATCGAACTCCTATTTTAGGGGCAAAGAGGATCAAAGCATGGAGGAGGACTGTGAGGTCAGAACTCCTGCACCAAAAGCCCCAAATGGAAATACAAGCTGGCTACAGGCCATAGAGGACCTTAAGAAGCAGATAAGAGAAGTGGGAGAAAAATTGGGAAGAGAAATGATAAAGATGCAAGAAAATTATGAAATGACATTCAAAAGCCTGACTGAGGAAAATAACACCTTAAAAATTAGACTAACTCTGTGAACTTATCCAGCCATTCTGGAGAGCAATCTGGAATTATGCCCAAAGGATTATAAATAATTTCATACCCTTTGACCCAGCCATACCACTCCTAGGGTTATATCCCAAAGAGATCATAGTAGTGGGAGGAAGAACCATATGTACAAAAATATTTTTAGCAGCCCTTTTTGTGGTTGCAAAGAATTGGAAACTAAAGGAGTGCCCATCAATTGGGGAATGGCTAAACAAGTTGTGGTATATGAATGTAATGGAATTTTATTGTGCTATAAGAAACGAGGAGGTGACGGATTTCATAATTACCTGGAGAGACTTATACAAACTGATGCTGAGCGAGAAGAGTAGAATCAGAAGAAATTTGTATACAATCACAGACATACCATATCTGTGATGACCAACTATGACAGACTGGAATCTTTTCAGCAATGCAGTGATATAAGTTAATCCCGAATGACTCAAGAAAGTGAGAAATGTGCCATCCAGAGATATAACTAGAAAGAACTGAGCCTGAATCCTGATGGAAGCAAACTAAATGATCTTGTTCTTCTCATTGTTTGGTTGTACTTCTTCCTTACCATCTTTCATCCCACCTAGTACAATATGCCTTTGTAATTGGAATAATGTTTAATATGAATGCATTTGCAGACCCTATACTGTACTATATGATGTCATGAGGGGAGGGGGGAGGGAAGTAAAGGAAATTTGAAAATCAAGGAACTATGGAATTGAATCTTGTCAACTGAAACTAAACTAATAAATTAATTTAAAAAAAAAATTAGACTAACTCAAATGGCCAGATTTGCCAGATGGAAAAAGAATCTCGAAAGCTCCCTGAGGAGATTCATTCCTTCAAAGTTAGACTGGAGTAAATGGAAGCTAGTGACTTTATGAGAAATCAAGATGCTGTTAAGCAAATCCAAACAAATGGAACAATAGAAGGCATTGTGAAATATCTCATGGGAAAAACCACTGGCCTGGAAAATAGATCCAGGAGAGATAATTTAAAAATTATTGGACTTCCTGAAGGCCACAATCAAAGAAAGAATCTAGAAATCTTCCTCAAAGAAATTTCCCTGATGTTTTAGACCCAGAGGGCAAAATAGAGGTTGAAAGAATCCATAGATCGCCTCCTGAAAAAGATCCCAAAAAGAAAACTCCCAGGAATAGTATAGCCAGGTTCCAGAACTCCCAGATCAAGTAGAAAATACTACAAGCAGCCAGGAAGAAACAATTCCAGTATTGTGGAAACACAGTAGAATAGCACAGGACCTGGTAGCTTCTACACTGAGGGATCGAAGGGCATGGAATATGATATTCCAGAGGACAAAAGAGCTTGGGTTGAAGCCAAGGGTCACCTACCCAGCAAAACTGAGTATCTTGTTTCAGGGGAAAATATGGCCATTCAGTGGAATAGAGGACTTTCAAGCATTCTTGAGGAAAAAACCAGAGTTGAATAGAAAATTTGAAATTCAGACAAAAGAACCAAGAGATGCTTGAGAAGGTAAACAGGGAAAAGAAATCAAAAGGAACTTATCAAAGTTGAAATATTTACATTCCTACATGGAAAATCAATAACTGTGTCTGATGAAACCTTTCTCATTATGAAAATAATTGAAGAAGGGTATATGGTCATATGAAAACATATGTGAATGTGTGTATATATGTTTACAGTTATACATATATAGAGGGCACAGTTTGATTTTGATGGGAAGGGATGATACTTAAGGGGTGAAGTTAAGAGGTGAGAGAGGAAAGTGGCAAGAGGAGATGGGGAGAGACAGGGTAGGGTCAACTATCTCATGTAGAAGAGGCAAGGGGATATAGTTGCAGGGGTGGGGAAGTACAGGAAGGCAAAAAGGCAAAAGCATATTCTCGTTGAAGTTGGCTCAAGGAGAGAATCACATACATACTAAATGGTATATCTCACCCTGCAGGAGAGTAGGGGAAAGGGGGATGAGAGGGGGAATGATGGAGGGGGGGACATTCTAGGGGGAGGGGAGGTTGGAAGTACCCACTATCAATGAGGGACAAAATTAAGTAGGGAATGGACCAGGTGGGAGGTGATATGGGTGGAAGGGAAATATAAGCAGTCTTTTACAATATATCTACTATGGTAATGTTTTGCATAGCTATACATGTACAACACATACTAAATTGCTTATCTTCTAAGAGGGAGTGGGTGACAAGGGAGGAAGGGAATGGATCTGAAAGTTGAAGCTTTAAAATTAAATGTTTCATAAGATATCCAGGCATTAGGGCTCAGAGATTCACCTTACCCTAATGGCAAAGTCGAAGGGGGTATGGGGGAAAATATGAGAGAGAGCAGATTGGATGAGGGGATATCTAGTGGGACTGCTATTCTGGAATGGTGGGTAGGGAAAAATGGGGGGAAGAATTGTAACTCAAAATCTGGTGTAAATGAATGATGTAAACCAGAATTTAATAAAGCATATTTAAAAAAAAGAATGCTTGAAAGTTCTCTATTCCCCTGACTGACCATATTTTCCCCTGAAACAAGATACTCAGTTCTGCTGGGTAGGTGACCCTTTGCTTCAATCCCAGCTCTTTTGCCCCTTGGAATATCATATTCCATGCCCTTAGAAGGAAGAAACAATTTCAATATTGTCGAAACACAATAAGGATAGCACAGGTTCTGGCAGCTTCTACACTGAGGGATTGAAGGGCATGGAATCTGGAGGGCAAAAGAGCTGGGATTAAAACCAAGAATCACCTACCCAGCAAAACTGAATATCATATTTCATGGGAAAATATGCTCATTCAGTGAAATAGAGGACTTTCAAGCATTCTTGAGGAAAACACCAGAGTTAAATAGAAAATTTGACATTCAGAATTTAAAGAAAGGGATGATACTTAAAAGGTGAAATTAAGAGGTGAGAGGGGAATATAATGAGAGGAGATGGGGAGAGACAGAATGGGGTGAACTATTTCATATAGAAGAGGCAAGGGAAAATGGTTATAAGGGAGGGTAAGAACAGGAAGGCAAAAAGGCAAATCCTTATTCTCATTGGATTTGGATCAGGGAGAGAATGACATACCTACTAAATAGGGTATCTCACCATATAGGACAGTAGCGGGGAAAGGGAAGTGAGGGGGAATAATGGAAAGTAGGTCAGGCTTGGGGGGAGGGAAGTTGGAACCACCTACTTTTGAAAAGGGACGGGATCAAACTGGGGAAAGGACCAGATGGGAGGTGGGATAGGACTGAGGGAAATATAGTCAGTCTTTTACAATATATCTACCATGGTAATGTTTTGCATAGCTATAGATGTACAACATATACTGAGTTGCTTATCTTCTTTTTAAAATCAAATTTTAAAATATATATATATATAAATACTATGAGTAATACTATTTTGCATATAATTGAGAGATAAGATATGCAGGCATTGGGACATGGGGATTCACCTTGCCCTATTGGAAAAGTCAAAGGGTTTATGGGAGAACAGATGGGAGAGAGCAGAGTGTATGAGGGGATATCTTCTGAGACTGCTATTCTGGGGTGGTGGGTAGGGGGAAAATGGGCATGCTTCTTGGATTGACAAATATGAAACAGTAGAAAAATAACAAATGGTGGAGGGAATTTGGAAAAGTTGGGGGCCTGATGCACTCTTTGTGTAACTGTGAACTGATCTAACCACTCTGGGGAGAAATTTGTAGCTATGCCCATTGATGTATAAAATTGCGCATCCTCTTCAACCCAGCAACACAGAAAAAGATGTGTATTACAAAGAGTGAAAAAATGGGGGATGGGTAACCTATTTCTAGAAAAATATTTATAGCATCTCTTTCTTTGGTGGTAACAAATTAGAAAATAAGAAGATTCCCAATAATTCAAGAATGGCTAAACATTTTGTAGTGTAGGAATATACACACATACACATATACATGTATACATATTATTTATGAATATGTATGTCTATATACATATCTGCGTATGTGTGTATATACTGAATACAAAGTCATGAGAGTGAGGTCACTGACAGCTAGGAAGATTAGGAAGGGTGATTAAGTTGAACTTTGAAGAAAATCAGGAATACCAAGGCCAGAGGTGAAAAACGAGAGCATCACTGATTTGAAGAATATGAGTTCAAAATGCATGGAGCAGCCTGACTATGGAATACTGAGTAGGCTAAAATGGCTAGTTTATAGAGTGAAAGAAGGGGAGTGACATATGACATTGGAAAAGTAGAAAGGACCTAGGTTGTAAAGATGTTTAAATGACAACTGGAGGAATTTATATTCAATACCCAATTCAGTAGGGAGTAATTTGGAAGAATCTGCATCTAGGCAATATTTGTGTATTTATCTGATTCTACTAGTTTCTAAAGTCTTTATTCTTAATTCCCTGAGTCTGCAAAGATCAATTTTTATGCATTCATATTTCTTAAAGATTTAAGGTCTATTTTTCTAGTCACCTTTCTAAAAGCCCAGTTTCCACTTTTTTCAAGTTTATCAAAAATTGCTGGTTTAGAAATGGTTTCCAGCATCAATGGTGGGGTTTTAGGGAATAAGACTGGCAAAAGCATGCTGTTCATCCCACCACTTTATAGTATTCTTACTGATACCTGTATTATGAATAATAGTTATTTTTAAATAATGGAATTATGTGTAAAAAATGTCAAATGTGTTTTGAGAAATGTATTTAACTAGGGCGAGAGAGTTAGATGCATTAGAAGCAGATGGTTTATAAATCCAACTGTGGTGTTGTGTATAGATAATAGAGAGAGATAGACATCACTAGAATTTTTTTTAGTTACTGCTTCCAGTTTAGTTGTATATTATTACAAGTGTACAAAGTACAACATTGTCAGTAGCATTAACTAACATGCATTAAATCTTTAAAATGAAATACTGGGGGTCTTGGAAGTGATGTGGTAAAAGAGCACAGAGTTCAAATTAATGGCACCCAACTACTTCTCTGAGTCAGAGTGAGTATAGAGCCTGTATATAAACCCTTAAAAATTTACCCTACATAAATGGATAAGAGAAATGAATGTTCATTTGAATTCTGGTTCATTAATGGGTTTGTGTTTTTTCAGAGGAGCAGAGTAGTTTTGACCATTGATATATCATATAATGTATATAGTGATTATGCCATCTCTAGCAAATCCCCCACCCCCTGCTATGGGGGTCCCAGAAATAGAATTATGGCATATGAAAGTTGGATGAGACAGCAGAGGTAAACTAGTCTAACCCATACCTGATAGAGAAAAAAAAATTCTCTAATAGTCCCAGTAAAATAACATCAAGACCAGTGTTTGATATCAAAAGAAATGTTCGGTTTAGAGTCAGAGGTCCTAGATTCAAATTTTAACTCTACTTCTTACTTATCATCGTAACCTTAGACAAATTGCTTAAACTCTTTGGGCTTTGTTTTTATCATCTATAAAATGAGAGAGTTGAACTAGATGATCTCTACCGTTCTTTGCAACTCAACCTATAAACCTAGTACCTTGGTTCTAGTCCTACAAATAATCAATCACCCATGATTGAATAAACCCCAGAAGATTCATCTATAGAAAATAGGTCCCTATATGGTAAATAAAGTTTCCTTCTTTGATTGACAGTTTGAACTAATTTTTTTTCCAACTCATAAGCTTTTACAATTCTTTGATTTAATGTAGAAGAAATACAGAAAGGGGGAAAAGAATTTTGCTACTAATTGTTAAATTAAATAAAATTACATAGATATAGTGGGTTGGGTTATTTCTAATTCATTTTTATTTGGGAGAGTTTCTCCCTGCATTGACAGTTTACTAAGAGTACAATATTTATTATGGGCTGAAATTTGAAGAAAGGCATTTTTAAACTGGAAGGCATTTGGAAGAAGGTAAGCATGATAATGAGGGGACATTAGGATCATCCTTCATGAGGATAAGTTGAAGAAACTAGAAATGAACTATTAGCCTCAAGAAGTGAAAACTTTCTGCATGATAGCTGTCTTCATGCATTTTAAGGGCTCTCATATGGGGAAAAATAATTATACTTATTTTTCTTGGCCCCAGAGGGTATCATTAGGAATAAAGTAGAGATATTGCAAAAAGGCAGATCTGGTTTCTATATAAAGAAAAAAAAACCTTTTTAATATTTAGAGATACTTAGAAATTGAATGATCTGCTTCAGTGCCAGTGGATTACCCCTCACTAGGAACTTCCAACTGACTAATTTTCTGGGGGCATTGTATTGGTCTGGTTGTTCCGGATAGGAATTTAGGAAATTAATAGTTGGCTAAGAGGACAGTATCTCAGGATAGGATTTATTTTTTAACTCCATCTTAAAGTATAGGAATTATGGGCCTTTGGAAAAGAATGGAGTTTACCTAACAAGGAATGGTTTCAAAAGATCACTTATCTACATTTTTGGAAAATTGATCAAGAGATATTTAAACTAAAAATAGAGGAGATATTATAAAACTATTCTGCCAAGCTAAAAAGGTAGAGATGGTCTAAGAAATTGATTTGGATACTCAGGAGTCATCTACCAGTATAAATGAGTCATCAAAAGTCATCTAACAATAAATGAGTTGGTAGATCAATATACAGGAAGTAAAAACAAAGGCAGGTTAACAGAAAATGAATATCAAACTGTGGCATCAGCTTGTAATAATGATGTCAGGAATAATGATGTTCAGAATGACTTAATCCTGGTTACTGTTGTTTTCACTCATGTTCAATGTTTTGCTACACTATTTAGAGTTTTCTTGACAAAGGTACTGGGATAGTCTATCATTTTCTTTTCCAGTGTATCCAATAAATCCATTTTGTCAGGCAATCAGAGGTTAAGTGACTTGCCCAAGGTCACACAGCTAAAAAGTGTCTGAGACTGCATTTGAACTCATAACTGTCTGACTCCAGCCCAGTGTTCTGTCTACTGAGCCACTAGTTGCCTCTTAAGCCTGACAAGGAAAGCTAAAAAGAACAACATTTAAAAAAATTAATTATACTGAAGAAAAGGGGAAATTCAAAGAATGAATATGTCAGCTACTCAGAGTAGAAGGAATGATAATTATAATTAGTTATATGAATGACTTGAATCAAGTCACAGAAACTGTGACTGTCAAAATTTTAAATGATGTAGTACTGAGAGGAGCAGTGAACATATTGAATGACAGAGTCAAAATCCAAAAATGATCATGATTTCCTAGAATAGGGATTTTTATCCATCTTAACCATAGGATGGTTGTGTGTGTGTGTGTGGACACATGCTCACATGTGATTGTCCACTATTCTTCCAGCTTGAGTAAGTATAAAGACTCGGCTAAGAAATAGATGGAAGTAGAGAGGGGGAGGGAGAAAGAAAAAGGAAGGAAGGCATAAAAGGAAGGAAAGAAAGGCATAAAGAAACAAACTTTGGGTCCTCAAGTAAAGTAAAAAAGTCTGGGCTCTCAAGGTGTGAGGAGCTTACAGTTTACAAGGTCCAGATCACAGAATAATGGCCACAGTCAGCTCCCTTCTCCCACCCATATACCCACACACATACCATTTTGAGAGTGCACACACACACACACACACACACACACACACACACACACACACACCTTATTGGGAATCATCTGGAAATTCCCAGTACAGATGGAATGACTACACTTCCTTCCAGGACTGAGCTGCTAGAATGTATTTTGTTGACCAGTGAGGGCCCATCATTAATGCAACCCTACAAGGAACTATCTGACCTAGAGTTCAAAAGCTCTAAGAGAAGGGACCTGGCACCCTCAATTCTTTTTTTTTTCCTGAGCAGTGTAGTAGAGTTATGTCCCCTCCTATCCAGTTTGACCTGTGCTCCCCACAACTAAGCTGTCTTTCCATAATACCTTTCATAGGACTTTTCTGCATGGACTTCCAGGGCATCAGGGAGGAGGAGGAAAGCATTCCTGAGTTGAGAAGAGAATGGTTTTCTCATGTTTCCCTATCCCTCACTCTCCACAGTTTGCACCTCATTATCATTAATCCCTCCAACTCAGCTTCCTCTCTCACAAACCAGCTGTTCTCTTAGTGTTTAATTATAAATTTAATTGTAAATTATTTCAACAATGCTGAAAAAAGGAAGAAAGCATGTAGGAAAGGGAGAAAAAACAGAGACCAGAAGAAAAAAATATTTAGGAGTTATAGTTGAATTCAAATTCAATACCTGTAAGTAGTATGATACGGCAGAAAAAAAAAAAGTTCATGTGATCCTATGCTTAGGTTTCATTAGGTGTCTAGGATACTCATGTAAATAGTCCCACTGTACTTCACTCTGGCTGGATAATTTTTGAAGTGCCATTGATTTCTAGGCCTCATATTTTAGAAAGAAGTGTGATAAATAGATTATTTTCAAAATAGTGCAAACAGGAAACTGAGGAAAGCAGAAAGCATGTTACAAAGTGTGTCTTAAAAGTTTCAGTGCAATTTTAAACTTTAAAAAAATTAAAACTTTACTAAGACTGGGGACATTTTATATAAAGGTTTTAAAGTTGTTGAGGATGTTAATTCTGGGGAAGAGAAGATATGTTTGATGAACTGTCACATTGAAGAAGAATTAAATGTGTTCTTTTTGGACCAGTAGGGTAGAGATAAGAGTAATAGGTGGGAAATACAAATAGAGATATTTTGACTCATTGTAATGAAAAAAAAAAAACTTTGGGGATCTATCCAAGAGTGGAACAGGATGTTTTCAAATATGGTGTATTCTGTCACATAAAAGGTCTTCAAGCAGATATGAGATGAACATTTGTTGAGAATATTGCAGCAGAGATTCTATAGTGAGTTGGATTACCTGTCTTCTGCAGGTACCTTTAGACTCTTAGTTTGTGTGACTTTGTGTTGTTCCTTATAACAAGACTAGAATTTTGATACTGTGAGTAGCCATATCTCCTCTTTGCAGAAAGGGAAAATGTTATTCAGAGAATTTAAATATCTTACTCATAGACTATTAATTTTTCATAATTAAATAAGTCATTTAATCCCACCCCAAAAAAGCATCAGGCAATAAATTGAAATCCAGATATCCTGATTGCAAACTTGGGACTCTTCTCACCTCATCACACTCTCCGATTTTTAAGTAGTCTCCTCTCTTAAAAGGAATAAGGTGGTGAGAAATGTTGAGGTTAATGTTTGAATGGTCAAGCAATATAACACTGCAAAGGAACCTAAGTTATTTTCTTTAATACTATTATGTGCAAGTGTGTTTGTGTGTGTGTGTGTGTGTGTGTGTGTGTGTGTGTGAAAACAACAAAAACAGCCAGGACAAAAGCATCATTTTCATCCAGAGGAAATATAAATGGCTAGACTATATCACAGATGTTCAGGCCAGACTATTCTGCAAAGTATGTGAGTTTATTTCAAGGTGCCATTGGTGAAGGATTGTGTACAAGGCTGAATATAGGTGTTCACTTGAAGTATTTATCACTCTTCTTTTTAAAGGAGCTCTGGATAATATAAGTCAGCTTATATTCTATTAAACCAAAGTGGTCTGAAATACATGATTCAGCTTAACTTGACTTTGTGTGTAGATTTATGGACCAGCTCTTAGTGATTCTTAACTATGGTGATGGCACTTATTTAGCAATCATCAATCTGGTTTATACATTTTCTTAGTCATAGCCATTGATTATGAGTTCTTTCCTCCTTGCAATGACTGTACAAGGGAATACGATATGAATTAAAGATAGTTTCATCTGAGAGACAGTATTAGTTTACTCAGAAAAGTTTATAAATGCTATATAGTACCTCTTTTGCCAAAGCAAGAGAAAAAGATATATTTAATTAAAACTTTTACTTTAATTTAGGCATGAGGACTTACTTTAAATAATGATTGTCATCACAGATTAATATGTGGAAGTAGGTCTCCTACTATGGTCCTTCCCCACATTGTACCCATTCCTGCCCTGACCTCTACCTGTATGCATTGCCTCAGGCCATTTTCCAATGCACTGATTGAGAAGAATGATAGTAAGAAAGAATCTCTAACCTCAAGGTACCCTCAAGCAATATATATTACTATGGGATTTATTTTTCCTCAGCTTTCTTCAAAATTTTACTTTTTTGTTTCTTTTAACTGATCCAAGAAATTTCCCCTGGTACCTGACATTAAGCTTTGTCAAAATGTTTAAAAAAAGTAAAGTTTTCAACTCTGAGTTGAAATGTCTGAGATGACACCAGGGACAAAAGAAAAAAAAATGTCAAATAGAAAAATGAAGACAAAAAAGAATAGTCTAGTTAGAATTAATTGAAAATGAATAAGCACATCTGAACATATATTTTTATGCATTATTTACAATTTGAGCTCTAAATATTATCCAAGTATGAATATTTATGAATGGTGATGCAAGTCAAAACTCAGTATCCATCCACAATGCTTACATATCAAAATATATAAAATGGCTTGAAACTCCAGTTAGGAGTATTATTTCTCTGATTATCAAAGTTTATGGCATGGAATATTATTAATATCTTGTTGGAAGGATGATAGACATTTTTTTCTTTTCAAAATAAAGAGAAATCCCCAAATAGTCCATGTTTCTTTGTGCTTGGTAAGAAGGGAAGTTAGATTTAGCTGAATAAATAAATAATGAAAAAAGTTGGTTTTTCAGCATATTATGGGAAAAGAAGTATTCTAGTCGGTCAAACATTGTAATAAACTAAGATTTATAGTATTTAGTATAATACTCTGGAATCATTAAATCTTTATCCCACACAGTGTTTGTCCCATATAGCTTACTACCAGGGAACTTGGATCCACCTGGGCATCTTGTCATCTTTCCTATTTCTGCCCATGCCTTCCCCCGCTCTTTATAGTTCCTTCTCTGAAAAATCAGTCAAATCAATTCTCCCATTTTTACTAGAAAAAGCATGATAGTCAATTGCCATATGACATTATTCATAATATCTATAACTTCCCAACCATATCTCCTTTCCTGACCACCAGTTCCCTATCCTGTCTGCCCATCCAAATGTGAGGTCCTTGAAGGACGGGGGTATTTCCCTTTTATATTTCTATGCCTAAAAAAAAGTGCCTGATATAGAGTAGACACAAATTATTTTTCCATTCATTCATTCATTCATTCATTCATTCATTCATTCATTCATTCTAATAGGGGGAGCTGAAAATGTCTTGTTTTCAGCTTAGATTATGATAGAACTGAAAAATCTGATGTTAGCTCTGGATCATTAAATAAGGATAGGAAGCTCTGAGTTTAACTTGAGAAAGGGACTGTAGGAATCAATATATAAAAGTTAGCATCTGGATATTTGCTGACACTGAAGATTTGTGTTAAAATGGTAAATTTTTAAAAGGCAGTATTTGCATTATTCCTGAGGTTAATTTCATGGCTGGCATTTGGGAACACACCAAGGAGAGAGGGCTCACCTATAGTCACAGAGGTGTCAGGTTCCTTTCCCTTCATTTCTTTTTGCATGAGTTGATGATATTTCTTACCTTGGGATTTAGACATGAGGGAGCTGGTGCTATCCTCTGTGTTTCTCTATGATAGTTCTCTGTTTGAAGGTAGAAAAAATGATCTGGGCGACATTACCTGGGCTTGTCAGGTCAAAACAGGAAACTACTCTGGATGCTATTTGTCCCAGGATCCTGTTAAATTCATAGCTAAAACTATCTCTCTGAGGTTTTGCATCTTACCACTAGGACTTAGTTAAAAAGGAAAGGACCTTAGGCTGGATAATAGGGATAAGGAGACAGGGAAAGTGATTTTGCCTAGGTTGACTTCCAGTCTTATCCCTAAGAACTTCCAAAGCTGGTTAGCCACTGAAGTTCTTTATCTACAAATAGGAATATTTGTACTAGCAATCCATTCTTGTAAGTTGTGAACAAAGATCATTGTAAACTTAGATCACTAAGAAAATATATTATTATCATTCTTCCTATTTTTTTGATGGAATTCCCATAGAAATCATCACAGGGTAGGGGACTATCCTGCTATTTTGTTCTTTATATTGCATAATCAGTCAAAGAAAGGAAGGAGAAGGGAATAACCATTTATGTAACAACTATTTTGTGCCAGACACTTGTGCTTAGCAAATATCTGTGCTATTTTTATCTCCATTATACAGTTGTAGAAATGGAGGCAAATAGAAATTGTGAGTTGCCTTGTATCATATAGCTGGTAAGTATCTGAGGCCTTATTTGAGCTTACATCTTCCTGACTGCATGCCTAGTGCTCTGTCCACTTTACCACCAATATTTTAAGTGATTATTAAACATGTATGTAAGTTCATCTTCTTCTGTAATTTCCCTGAAAGAATATTCATAAAATTCCAGTAGTAAACAAAATGTCAGGAATCATGTATTTCTACATAGCTTTTTCTTTTCTTCCATCAGTTCTCTATATTTTGAAAGCCTTACGTTCTTTGGAGTTTGGAGGTGAAGAATGCTCAGTATGACAGTATATCCAAGTTTTTCTTAACTTTTCTTTAAAAATAAGTGGCTGTGCACTGCAATTCTGTCTACTTTGTCTCTACTAAAACTAATTTGTTGAACTCCTCAGGATTTGGGGGAAAGAGTAAATAATTTCTTTTTTTATAAATAGTAGAAATTTTCTCATGTATATTTGTAGTTATTTGTTCTTTCTAGACATACATTATACATTTTTGGTTTTTGGTTTGTTATTTCCCTGATTTCATTGTATAATCTCTATTGATCAATAAATCTGAGCTCACTAAGAATAAACTTTCTCTAATTAATATTAGCTGTTAAATGGTCCTAGATCACTGTGATGAATGCTTCCATTTCTATAAACAAATATTCATGATCAGAAACTTGTTGAACAGGGCAACTAGGTGACGCAATGAGTAAGACCACCGGCCTCGGAGTTGGGATGACCTGAGATCGAATTCAGCCTCAGAAAATGAGCACCCACACATAAATAATGACTAGCCAAGTAACCTTGAGCAAGTTACTTAACCCCAATTGCTTTAAAAAAAAAAAAAGAAAGAAACTTGTTGGACACTTCTTTGTTACCATACTGTTTCTTGGCATTATAGGGAAATAGCCCATGGAGCTCTTCCTTTTTATTCTTCCTTCACATATTCATGGGTTATATCCAGAGTGAAAGCATTTTCAGTTATATTCAACAAATCCAGGAATGTGTTTTGGCTGGAAGCCTTTACTCCACTACTTTGTGAAGTTGTATGGCTGTTGTATTTCTCTTAAGTTTGTAATCTATTATTGGTCCTCTCAGTATATCTAACAAATCTCTTCCTTCTTTTGGAAAGGATTTTTTTTTTTTGCCTTGGGGTAGTGAGTTCTGTTTTTCATTAACACTATGAGAGTTTTTCTTTTAACATGTTCTTATTCTGTTGTCTATTTCACCAAGTAATAAGTGGATAATAAGAACAATATTGTATGGATGTTAAATGTCCAAAATTAATTATTTCTTTTAAGTATTGAAGTCAGGAAGCCAGTTAGTATCTTAATAAACACATGTAGATTCATATCCTTTTTCTTTCTCCTCAGCCTTATGGTTAATATATCTATGACTATCAAAATATTTGTATTTATTTCCTGATTCATTTGGTCAATTTGACACCTAGATTTAATCTCAATGCTTAAAAAAGCATGTTTAAGTTGAATTGGCATTTTAATGTCATTGAAAAAGTTTCCTTGGCATGAAATACATGTTTTATTTGCTTTTTAGTGGAGTCACATAATTTTGCCTTTTCCCACACATCAAGTGATTACTACAATATTTTTGCATGTACCTTTGTCTTGCACACATTTTATTCTACTCAGAATTGGTAATAACATAATTAAGGCCATACAACCATAGCAGATTTAAATAATTTTCCTGGAAATATAATATTTTATATAAATTGATCTTGATGTTATTATGTTGATTAATTTTTTCTTAAATTGATTTTTTCCAACGTGGACATCAAATACCCTAATATTCTCAATATGCTTAAATCTGTTATATGCATTTCAAGAACATGAATCAAAAAACCAAATCAAAAGCCTTTTTTTAAATAATCAGGTAAAGTAATGTATATGTTAAAGGGCTTTTGAGTAGCTTGTTTAGCAATAACAGATTCAATAATGAGGTGCTTTTAATCTTTTTGTTACTCGTTGCATATCTTATTTTCTTCTTCAACAAGGTGTCATTTTCTTTTAAGTATTAAAAGATGTATCTAGCCTTCCTGTGTTATCAGAGAAAAAAGGAACACTATGTTTCTGCTATCTTCCTTTCCAAGCTGATCATTACGATCATTTTTAAGTGGCCAATTTTATCTCTTATCCACCTATTCCTTAGATTTGTGGGTGGGGAACTTATTTGTATTGGGCAGCATATCAACCCAGTTATTGATATCAGCAGAGAACACTTGGCCAGCATATGAGTTCCTGCTAGGCCTTTACAGCTACCAGAAAAATTCAAAGCAAGCATGACCTCCATTTTTAAATCACCCAAGTTGTCATTCTTTTGCTTTGATCTTCCATCATCCAAACAACATGGATTATGGATACTGAACTGAGAGACTATTATTGTTGGTGGTGTCTTCATCTTTGTTCTGTTGGTTATTGCCTTTCAAGTTTATGAAGAAATATGCCAATTTCTCTAGAGAAACAATTATAACTCTATTTCAAAATTAGGCTTCTCTCAAAATGTTTTACTTTAGAAATTTAATTTTGGTTGCTTTGCCTACTAAAGAAAGAATTAGTGATGGGAATTTCAAATATTCCAGTTCCTAGAGTTTCATGGTTGAAAAAGTGTCAAATAGCAATACATTTTAAACTGTGGATGAACTGTTGTCTTTTATTTTCTCATGCAGCAATAAATTCAAGTGAATAATAATCTGGCCATAAGCTTTTTTTAATGACTTAAAGATTTGTTTAGTTTAGTTTCTTTGTTTTATTTTAGTACTTTTCAGAGATCCAGTCTTTTACATAGCATTCAAGAATCTAGCCAAGAAATATTACCAGTTAAAAGGCATGTATTTGAAAAAACAATTTTTTTGATATCTTTGACTGGTTTATGCATGTCCTTTTTCAAGTGGTTAGACTATGAATTTTTAACACCTTTTGCAACACATTTACATTGTTAGCAATCAAATATATATATATATATATGTATATATATATATATATATATATATATATATATATACATATATATATACCATTCTGGAATGAGTAGAATTTTTATTTGATACCACTGAACTAATTCCATATACAGATACAATGAGCTAATTTCTCTAAAATAAATCTTAATAAATAGCTAGTTTAAATGTAAGTAACATTTTCCCCTTTAAAATTACTTATCAATATTTTTTTTCTTGTTTTTGTTGTGTTCTTTCAACTGTTGTCACTCTAATGTTGCCAATGGAAATTGATTAATGGAATTTTATGATAGATTCATTTTTAAGATTAGCAAGTAATGGAATAGAATTGTGCCTTTTCATTAACTTTTCATGAGGAGAGAAGGTTTAGAAAGCAGTTCTCAGAGGTAAAAAATTTTTTTCCAAGAAAATCAGCCATGACTTCTCTCTCTCCTCCCCGCTCATTGCTAAGGAAATAAAATTACCCTTTTGAGTAAAGTTATACACTGACAAAATTCTCTAACATTTTCTTTCTCTACTGATTTATCTTTCACTAAAAAAAGACTGTAACCTAATATACTGCTATCAATTTATGGTGACTTCTGAATCAAGTTTAAGCCATGTGACAAGACTTATGAACCCATTCTTGCCATGAGACTTTGTATAAGTTGGAGTTTATGTTGACTTGGTTAAAAAGTTCTAACCTTTTATCTTCTTTTTAAAGTTCTAACATATTTTCCAGTTCAAAGTATGTTATTCTGTTGTGTGAGGCCAACTATATGATTAATAACAAATACTTAAATCTATCTGTTATCTCATCAATTCTGATATTCTCTCCAATGATATAGACCATGGTTCATCCATGTCTACAAATCCTGTGCTACTCTTGTCCATGCACTCATAAATTTACTACCGAAGGTCTATCTAACATGCTTTCTGACCATCTATTTTCTCCTGACATGCAGAGAACAGTGGAACTGTTCAGTGATCCAACTGTTACACTTTGTCCTCTCCACACGATTAGTTTCATCTTTGTTTCTTATAATTCTTTTTTTTTTTTTTTTTTGCTTTTTGGAGGGCAATTGGGATTAACCTGCCCAAGGTCACATGACTAGGTTTTGTTTTTGTTTTTGTTTGTGTATGTGTGTGTGTGTGTGTGTGTGTGTATGCATTAAGTGTCTGAGGTTGGATCTGAACTCAGGTCCTTCTGACTCCAGGGCCAGCGCTCTACTCACTGCACAACCTAGCCTCCCCTGTTTCTTATCATTCTTATCAGTTTATTTTAATTAACTGGCATTAAAGATCATTAACCAACAAATTGAATGATTTCTAGTGATACACTTTTTGGGGCAAAAGTACTATGTTATACTTCTGTTCCTGATTGTGGGGACTAATTTGATTAATATACACACTTTAGAGTTGATGTCAAGAAAGAGATTTCTTGATTCTTTTGAAGAATCTAACCTTTAAAAGCTTGTGTTTCTACTTGTCAATTTTTATGATGTCATTCCCCTGAAACTCTGGTCTTTTGCCATGTTTTGGTCACATGCATGATGGTTGCTTTCTGATTTTCATAGAATCAGACCTTATCTAAATGTATCACTGTTGCTATTCATAGAGCAGAAGTTTTTGAAATCACATCCCCCAGTTGTCCATGAGGATTTTCCATTTTCTGCTGAAATTTAACTTTTTAGAACATTCTTGCCATCTTCCTCTTTCCTTCACCTCCCCCTCCCAATACAGTAAGCAATTTGATATAGATTGTATATGTACAATCATATAAAACATATTTCCACATTTCCATGTTGTGAAAGAAGAAACATGGCAAAGGGAAAAATAAAATGCAAACTGTATTTTACATATGCTACTCACTAACTTGGGAAGTTGGAATATGAAATGAAGTTTTCTTCTATTGTTACAGCAAATTTACAGTTATATCTTTCATTTCAAGGGAATTAGAGGTATGGTGCTCTTGAGATCTGGAAAATCCATGTAAAAAATTTTTGCCTTCCCTTTGTACCAGACAGGAAGATTGAATTATCATGCTATTAAAACTAAATATGTTATTATATAAAACTATACATATAGTTTATGCATTTCTGAGTTTTTAAATTTTTTTCTATGTCATCTACTAGCCTTTGTGTATCATCTGTAGCTTCCACAAAGCTCCCAGAAAATACCCACTTAAGTTCTTATGCTGACCCACAATATATCAAAACCCCAATGGGGAAAGTCATGGTGTGGAAGAGATAGCTGTATGTATCTTGTGATGATAGTAAGGAGGGCAAACCAGAGGAGAGGAAATTGAAATTAGTAGAGGACAAGCAGAGATCATGAAGGAAGAGGAGTGGTAGGAAAGAGAAAAGAAAGACTTTGAAGGCAGTATTTTAGTTTATTTAAACTTAAAGAAAAAAGGGAATTGGAGCTAGAAAAAAATGAGCAATAGAAAAGAAAGTGTACATTATAATTCAGTTATACTCTTTTTATAATTTTGGTTATTGATGAAGACTTACCTGTGTCTTTAACTTAGGCTAGTAGACTTTCATAAAATTCATTTCCTTTTCTTTTGTTGCTTTTTTTTTTTTTTGAGGGGAAGGCAGGGCAATTGAGGTTAAGTGATTTTCCCAAGGTCACACAGCTAGTAAATGTGTCAATTGTCTTAGGCTGGATTTAAACTCAGGTCCTCCTGACTCCAGGGTTGGTGCTCTATTCACTGAGCCACTGAGCTGCCCAGGTAAGATTTCTTTCCTTGATTGTTTATCATTGAATGGAAATTAAAAAAAAAAAACTAACAAAACAATTTGGTATCTTACTATAAAATGTTCTCTAGGGGCGGCTAGGTGGCGCAGTGAATAGAGCGCCAGCCCTGGAATCAGAAGGACCTGAGTTCAGAGCCGGCCTCGGACACTTAATCCATACAAACAAAAAACCTAGCCGTGTAACCATGGGCAAGTTACTTAACCCCAATTGCCCTAAAGGGGCGGCTAGGTGGCGCAGTGAGTAAGAGCGTCGGCCTCAGAGTTTGGATGACCCGAGATCAGATCTGGCCTCAGAAAATGAGCACCCACGCATAAATAATGACTAGCCATGTAACCTTGAGCAAGTTACTTAACCCCAATTGCTTTAAAAAAAAATGTTCTCTAAGCCTTAATAATCATAATCATAAAAAACAAACTATAACTTGTATTTACCCAGATATAAAACTGATTCATAAAAACTTAAGAGCAGCATTTTTAATAATACTAAGTACTCATCATAGTCAAGCAACATGAAGCAAAGTAGTTTTCACAATATAGAGGAAATCAAAATTGTGTCTAATGGGATAAAATATATTTCATCCTTATCACCCTGTCTGCTTCTGGAGTTGTACCAATGATGCCTCTTCATTGATTCTACATATTCTGCAGATGATGAGTTTGCACCCCACTACTTTTATTTAAAACAATTATTTTATCCAACTGTGTAATAATCTATAGAACACTGGATTTTTTTAATGTCATGATGATGATTTGTTCCCAGACTTTTTCTCTCTAAAACCTATAAAATAAAAGAATAAGATGACATAAAAATAACAGATAATATTTGCATAGAAAATTATTTTTGCAAAGCACTATATATATATATATATATATATATTATCACATATGAGCTTCACAATAATCCTATAAGTTAGATGCTACTATTATCCACACTTTAAAGATGAAGAAATTGAAGACGTTTTTAGAATTTTCTGAGGAGGGATTCAATCTTGGATCTTTCTGACTACATATCTGCCACTTGAACTTCTACATAATACTGTATCACATAGAGTATCATTATTTTTTTAAAGCAATTGGGGTTAAGTAACTTGCCCAAGGTTACACAGCCAGTTGTTTTTGTGTGGGTGTTAAGTATCAGAGGCTGGAACTGATCCCAGCTCTTCCCAACTCTGAGCCCAGTGCTTTTACTCACTGTGCCACCTGGCTGCCCCACTATCATTCATTTTTAAGTGAGGAAAAACTACTGATATGGCTTATATATTTGTGTGTGTTTGTATTTTACTGAAGGAACATGTGTAGGAAAAAGGAGAAAGCTTTTAGAAAAAGTTGCCTTTCACTTACGGACATCACAATTGCTGTGGAAGATAGACATATACTTACAGGAATGGTATTGGAAAGACAAAAACTGAAGAGCAAATAGAGATTAAGAATAAAGAGGAAACTTAGTACAAAGAGGTATCACAGGAACAAAGGACAATCAAGAGACAAACTAGTTGGTCTTTTGGTATTCATGCAATATCAAGTGATCTAGAGAGAGGTACATAGGGAGAATTTAGGAAGCAAAATGTTCTTTTTTATTGCAATAGGCACTGGGAATGAACTCACAGATCCAACAAAATATCAAAGACTTAAAAATTCCACAGCCTGAGCTAATGAGCGCAAATTTCACTAGTCCCTTTTTGGAATTTGTTGGAATCTGCTCTTTTCTCTGACCCCAATACAGTACTTTTCAGTGTTGTATCTTTTTAAGCTGGTTCTCAACTTTGGGGATTCTTACTCCAACCTGTAGAATTCAATTCCAGTAAACTAAACCAACTTCTTAAGTGCATACTGCATGCAAGTTATGCCAGACATTGTATAGAAATTTCTTGGATGAAAAGTCAAATCTCTGTACCCTCCCCCTCCCACATTCCCTAATCAGAAAGGATTCAATAATATGATCATTGCTTAGTTTTGGCTTTTGACAGTCCTAGGCTGGGGGTAGTTTATAAAAGTACAAGGAAAAAAAAAACCAATGAAAACGTAAATTTTTCTTTAGGGGTAGTAAGGAAAAAAGACGTTTTATGGCAAAAATGGGATAATTTTAGTCATCCTTTTTAAAATTAGCTAATGACTGCATGAAATAATTACAAAGTATATAGCTGTCCATTTTATTGTTTTACTACTGAAGTGATCCATGGAAGGGAAATTTTAGTGCCAGAATTGGAGCAAAGATAATCTCCGAGTGTTTGCTGTGTGTCTAACTCTGTGGGTACATGAGGATCTCTAATTATTTCTCTAATAAATGTTGGCATTTAATCCTCACAACATCATTTTGATACACTATTGCCTTGCTGAAATTTGTTTAGTTGAACAAATTTGCATTGAACAATCTATCATATTACTTTATTTTCTCAATGCCTGATCTAAAAGAATGTAACCAACCCTAAAATAGAAAAGTTTCTACTGGTAATACAAACATACATTCTGATGAAAGGAAACAATAAAAAATCATAAAGTAAAAAGTGTTTTGAATGTTGCTGAAGCACACTCGCTAATTGACATTGAGAATATTTTTGTTTCTTTTAAGAATTTGGGATTTAAATTAAAGTGTTACTTTAAAGTTTACTTGTTTAATCAAATTAGACTGAACAATTGAACTTAAAAGCAATTTTCAAATTTCATAGTTTCTTTAGGATTTTCTCACTACATTCATTTTGCATGAAAATTGTATTCACTATATCCATTCTCTACCAAAACCTTAACTTAATTCATTCACTGGTATTTTCTAGCAGGGCAAAATTTTATAAAAACAGTTATGTGTAAGCTTACAAATAATGTCTTCACAGAGGGAGATGCATTCCTCACATCTGGTCATTTCTACCTGAAAATGAAGATGAGTATTTATTCAGCAGCATATGGTTAAAATACTATTCAATATTTTTTGTGAGATTTAGCCCCAAAACTGAAGCCATTCTATGAGTTATTTTCATGGAGATTCATAGCCAGTAAAATACTGACAATTAACCTAATAAAAGTAACCACAGGAAATGGAAGAGGATTATACCTTTCTAGATTCCTGATGGAGTTTGGGCATTTGCATGGTGGCCTTCAACTCCAATTGCTATTACCCAGAAGGACACAGGGATCCAGACAATAATAATTGCTAGCATTTTTATAGAATGTTAAGGTTTGCCAAGCACTTTATATAAGTTTTCTCATTTGGTTTTTCATCAACCCTGGGAAGTTAAATTCTGTTATTATAATCCTTTTATATATGAGACAACTGAAACTATGAAAACTTAAGTGACTTGTTCAGGATAACATATCTAGTTAGTAAGTATCTGAAGCAAGATTTGAACTCAGATCTTCCAGACTTCTAGTCTAGAATTCTAGACGCTCTACCACCAGACTACCTCATTACTTGAAAAGAACTTCCTGTTTAAGAGAATAGATCCATGAATATCCTAAAGCCTTAAATGGCTCTATAATCAAAAGGACACCATGAAGGTCAGGGTGTCAGTTTTTATCCCCTTTAAATTCTTCCAAGAAAATATCAAGATTTCCATTAGCTTCTTTCTTGAGATATGTCCAGATCAAAGGTAAAAATTCCCAATTATGTGCTATCACTAATTTCCAGGCAAAGTCTGCATGTGTATGTGTGTGACAGAGGAGGGACCTACCTCTTCATTATTTTATATTTTCTTCCCTACTGTAGGACCCTCTTGATTATTGTCACTTGTCATTTACCCTTTCAACATATGCCCCATTCTGTCCTGTGGTACTGCTACCACACTAGTGTAGGCTCTCATTACTTCATATATGGACTACGACAACAGTAACAGCGTTCTGCAGGAGTTTTCTTGCCTCAAGTCTCTTCTTGCTGTAATCCATTATCTACTTAAGTATTAAACTGATCTTCCTGGAATACAGATCTCTCTCTCTCTCTCTCTCTCTCTCTCTCTCTCTCTCTCTCTCTCTCTCTCACACACACACACACACACACACACACACACACACACACACACACACACACAGACTCACTCACTCCTCCCCACCATCTCATTGAATAAACCAATAAACTCTACTGGTTTCCTTTTACCTTCAGGATCAAATGCAAAATCCTCTATTGGGCTTCCATAGTCCTTCATAACCTGCTTTCTTTCTATTTTTCCAGTTTTCTTACACTTTTTGCCACCTACACATGCTCTGCAATCTAGGAATGCTGACGTCCTTGCTGTTCCTCACACTACAGAATCCCATTCCTGATTCTCAGCATTTTTATTAACTGGCCCAGAGGCCTAGAGTGTTCTCAATCCTCATCTTTGCCTCCTAGTTTCCCTGACTTCCTTCAAGGCTTAGTTAAACTCTCATATTATGCATGAAGTCTTTTGTAGTCCTCCTTAACTTTAGAGGGAAGGGGAAAGAACAAGTATTTATTCAGTGCCTATATTACAGCACTGTGCTAAATGATTTATTGTTGTTGTTTAATTATTGATATATCATTTGATCTTAGTACCTTCCCTCTGAGATTACCAACAAATTATCCTTTATATAACCTGTTTGTATGTAGTTGTTTACATGTAATTTACCCCCCGTTAAACTATGAGCTCCTTGAGGGCAGGTGGGTTTTGTTTGTTTCACAATTTTTTTAATCTTCTCCACTTATCACCATGCCAGCACATAGTAGGCATTTGATAAATAGTTGCTGATATTACGCAAATATGTTTATGCTTTTCTCTATACTTTTCTCTATGTCCTTACTCTCCATGAGGATTTAAGGTGATTTGGCCTATATTGTGGTTGGGGGAAACTTTCTTCCTATGATCCATGCCTTACACAGGACTACAGAGTGTCAAGGTGAGAGGGATATGGTATGCCTTGAGACAGGTTCCCAGACTGCTGCATCTTTGAGTAGGTTCCTAAATTCCAATTTTAATAATACTTTCTGTATCTCCTTTATCTAACTTCCCTCCCTATTCTACTTCTAGACTCTCACCTCACTTAGCTTTATGAGCAGCTACATAATAGTTTTATGCGTGAATCTGTTGACATGTCTATACAATATCTTATGTACTCCACCCTACCAAGACTGTGATTCAAATAGTCTTTCTTTCAGGAAAAGCATAGCAGCCATTCCAGTCAGTAGGTGCAGCATATAATTTCTGACAGCAGCAATTCCAACTGTACAGTGATTATTGATTTTACCTTCTTAACATCTCTAACATATGCCCTATTTCCTCCTCTGATACTGCTAGCTGTATACCCTCGAGTAGTCATTTCTCATCACCTCATACCTGAACTATTGCTGTTCATCTCTCTTACATCTCTCTTTCCTCACTTCACTCCATTCTCCATTCAGCTGACAAATTAATCTTCCCAAAGCACAGAACTGATCATGGAACACTCTACAAAATAAACTCCAGTTCTGGTGGGAAGGATGTGGTGATGATTATTTGAGTGAAGCACAGTAGAGACAGAGTCACTGGAAATGTCTGGGAAGTCAGCATTTCTCTTATATGTTTATATGTAGCTACCTTTTTATTTCTTTATGACCAGGCCATCAGCATGGTAAAAGAGGTTCCGGTTTCCTTGGCATGGCTATACCCCATGTTGAGTACAGAGATTCAGTTTGATAAGGAACACCAAAACACAAAACCTAGAGGAAGATTCTCTGAAAATCCATATCCCTTACAGAGTCAGTGGTGCTCTTAGTGAAAATCTAGAGTAAATGGTGTACTCAATTCTTGCCTCAGTCATAGAGATCGTGACATGATTATCATTTTTATGTGATAAAACCCAGATATTAGTGCTCACAATTATGGAATTAGAAAAAAAAAGTTATAGTCTTTATTAATGGAATATTTAAGGAACATACTTGTTCCTCTAGCAGATATTCTAGGCATAGTGCTACCCACTCATGTGGAAATACTCAGCACCTAAAACAGTATCTTATGATAGTGTTTGTCTTAAAAAAAAAAGTTTGTGAATTTCCACTGTTGAAATGTCTTCCACAAAGAAAGCATTCAGTTCTAAGCATTGCTTTACTTAACTTTTGTTGACAAATTGCATTAACTTCTTCTAATGAGAAAAAAAAATGGAAAATAAAGAAACTTGAGAGAAGGAATATGAAGTGTTCAAAGTATTGAACTTGGAGAAGAAAGAACTGCAGAAAAAAAATTGGGGGCAAGTAGGAAATATTCCACTTTACCTTCACATTCCAAATACACATAAATCCTGAAGTTTTTATTTTTGTTTTTCTGTCAGTGATCAGTAACTAGAAATTACTGAACATAAGCACATAATGTATGTAAAGGTGTGGACAAAGTCTAAGGATACAAAAACGGATGGAAAATAGTCCCTGCCCTCAAGAAACTTATATTCTAAAATATGAAACATGTACTCATATAAATATGTAAAAGCATCATAAGAATTGGCTAAATCTTTCTTGAGTCTGGTATAAAATGTAGTTTGCTTTTTTTCTTGAAGAAGTAAAACAAGAAAGATTGAATTTCAGAGATTCATCCTTTTGGTATATTAAGGACCTTCTGTAGTCATTCTATGATATAAAAAGATAATCAAATTATTACTATTTCCCTGTATAGCATGATTACACAAATCATTCAGCAGATGCTAGTTATATGACGATCTGTCAAAAATAATTTCATTCAAAAGGAAATAAATCATAATATTTTTCAAATTGCATGACTATTGATTGTTGTATGCAAACTCAGTTTCTTATCTTTGGCGAAAAATAAAGAAAAAATAATAATAAATATCAATCAAGTTTTTAATATTAATTAAGACTGAGGTGTTATTCATCTGAACTATATTGTAGAAGGAAAAATTAGTTGACTTTTGCATTGCTTAAATGGCAATTTTATACCTTTCCAATGCCAGTCAGCCCTTGTGTTACCTTTCTTGTTCTTTATTTTTTAAACAAATTATTTATTAAATTCTGTTTTACATCATTCATTTCCACCATATTTTGAGTTACAATCATTTCCCCGCCCCCCGTTTTTCCCCTACCCAAATCTGCTCTCTCCCATACCTTCTCCCATACCCTCTTCAACTTTTCCATTAGAGGAAGGTGAATCTTTGTGTCCCAATGCCTGCACATCTTATCTCCCAATTACAAGCAAAAGAATATTAATAACAGTATTTATATATATTTGAAACATTTAATGTTAAGACCTCGAATTTGAGATCCATTTCCTTGCTCCCTTGTCACCCATTCCCTCTGGGGAGATAAGTAATTCAGTATAAGTTGTGCATGTCTAGCTATGCAAAACATTATCATAGTAGATATATTGTACAAGGCTGCTTATAATTCCCTCCCACTCATACCACCCCCTACCTGGTCCATTCCCTACATGATCCTGTCCCTCTTCTATAGTGGGTACTTCCAACCTCCCCTCCCCCAAGGATGCCCTCCCATCCATCATCCCTCCTCTCATCCCCCTTCCCCCTATTCTGCTGCAGGTTGAGATATCCCATTTAGTATGTATGTCATTCTCTCCCTGAACCAAATTCAATGAGAATGTGATTTTGCCTTTTTGCCTTCCTATACTCTGCCTCCCTTGCAACCACTTCCCCTTGCTTCTTCTACATGAGATAGTTTGCCCTACCCTGTCTTTCCCCATCTCTTCTTGCCACTTTCCTCTCTCACCTCATAGTTTCATCCCTTGAGTATCCTCCCTTCCCAACAAATTCAACCTATGCCCTCTATCCATATATAACTGTAACCATATACACACACATTCGCATATGTATTCATATGACCATACACCCTTTTTCCATTATTTTCATACTGAGAAAGATTTCCTCAGTCACAGTTATTGTTTTTCCATATAGGAATGTAAATAGTTCAACTTTGATAAGTTCCTTTTGATTTCTTTTCCCTGATTACCTTCTCAGGCATCTGTTGCTTCTTGTGTCTGGATGTCAAATTTTCTATTCAATTCTGGTTTTGTCCTCAAGAATGCTTGAAAGTCCTCTATTCCACTGAATGACCATATTTTCCCCTGAAACAAAATACTCAGTTTTGCTGGGTAGGTGACCCTTGGGTTCATTCCCAGCTCTTTTGCCCTCTGGAATATTGTATTCCATGCCCTTCGATCTTGTTCTTTTTTTGTCACTCACAATCTGTCTAGGCAATAATGTTTTATAAAATGTATAAAGGAAATGAGATGCAGTAATTTGTTATGTCTAGACTTCTAGGTAACTTAAATGTCACCTAGTTATTTATAAAACAATTTGGAGTTTGAATTCTGACAAATCAGAGTAGTCCCTTGGTAAACCCTCAATTAAAAGGAAGAATGATAAGAGGAGAAAGAAAACCTCTTTTTAATTGACTCTCTAAAAGGGAAATTTCTATAATGTTTATTCTTATTTGTGAATCACCTTGCAAAGGAAGGATCCTTTGTAAATAAAATTATCTTTTTTTTTAATCGGCCACAAATGTTCCTAGAATATCAATTGTTTAAATTTATGTAGAGATCTCATTTTAAGAGACCAAAAATAGATGGAAAAAATTAATTTTATCTACCTACATATATTAAGGAATAGTACTGATTAAGTGACTATTGTTAGATTTGTAAAACTTCCTTAGAAAGGACAAAACTGATTGCCAATTTTGCTTACAACTGACTGTAGCTTGCCTTTGTAACATCTCGTATCTTTCAAGATCATGAAGTGGACAGAGAATTGGCCTTGAAATAAAGAAGTCCTAGATTCAAGTCCTTATTTTGGTCCTCTGTGACTATGGACTAATCATTCAAACTCTTGGTTCCCCAGGCAATTCTCAGACTATAAATTTCAGGTGATTTTTTTTACTGATTTCTGAGGAGTGGAACACCTAAGAATACAAATATATGTTTGTGGACACACAATGGTAATGGTAATTTGAAGATCTTCCCTGCCCCTTGTATTTGGAATCAAACACATACTTAGCACCATGTTCGAACTTTATGATTGTGTCAAGTATTAAGACCCAAAACATGTGAATCCCACAGTGCGATGGACTCGCTAATGTAACAAGAAGGGGCTGGAACAGGGAGGAGCTAAAACCTTATATAAAGTAAAGCCCAATCTAAAGAGCTACAACTTCTAGGAGCAAGAAGTGTGGAGGCTGAGGTGCTAAGAATTGAGAAGAAAAGTGAGAACAGAACTGAGAACTGAGAACAGAATTGAAAAGAACCGAGAAATAAGAAGAGAGAAGATTTTGAGAACAGGATTTGTAGTGGCAGAACTTCTTCTGAGAGCTGCTGAGAACTTCTGAGGGCCAGCCAGAGCTGCTGAGAATTTCTGAGAGGCAGTCAGGACTGTTGAGAATGAGAACTCAGGAAGGAGAAGAAAGGAGAACTGGGAGGAAGCATGACTGTGATACCGGATCTTTTTCTGTCTGTTTCAATGTTACTTTGTCTCAAACCTTGTTGTTGGATCTATGTTTATTTCTCATGCAGAAAGTGAATTGATGAGGATGCTGGCAATGTGAATGAATGTAATTGTGGCTTTGTTAAGCTTTGTCTTCCCAGGAAGAGAAACTGTAAAGGACTTGAGGGGGACCAGACACTGTGAGCTTCA